>CAJQZJ010032315.1:709750-793701 GCA_907164525.1 Lophiomys imhausi | reverse complement strand
GAGCTTTTGTGAGTTGCGTCATTTCTTGCTGGTCGAGAGGGACGCGACAGAGGATGACCTTGAACTACGAATCCTCTTGCATCTGTTTCCTAAATGTTTAGGAGTTTAGACTCTTGGGACCTGATCTACAGGTTCTAGGATGTCTCAGTCTCTACCTGTTATAGGGCAGCCCCCATCACCAGAAAACCTATTCTATGTAATCCAGATATTTTGGCCTCTCTCCTCTCTGTCCCCCTCTCACTATCTCCTTATTTCTCCCAGTATCTCCCTGTCCCACTCTCTCTGTCTCTCTCATCTCTCCCTCTTTGTTGATCTCTCTCTGTGCGCACATGCTGTTTCCCTCTCATAGTCTATAAACCTGCTTTTATGCATCTTAATTTGGCCTGGATTGGATCATATCACCAGCGCAGAATGCACCTTTTTGTTTTCTGCATTAATTTGTTTGCTTATTTTTACATCCTAATCCCATCCCCATCGCCCCTCTCTCCTCTCCTCTTCATCGCACCCTCCCACCCACTTCCCCCATCATCCCCAACAGGTAACAACCCACTCTAGAACATCAAGTCACATCAGGACTAAATGCCTCCTCATGTACTGAAGCAAGACAAGGCAGCTCTGCTAGGAAAATGGGGTCCAGAGGGAGGTAACAGATTCCAAGACAGTCCCTGTTCCAATTGTTAAGGAACTTGAGGACCAAGCAGTCCATCAGCTTCATATGGGCCTAGGACTTATTCTAGGCAAATTCTTTGGTTGGTGGTTTGGTCTCTATGAGTCACCCTCTGTCTGAGTTAATTGGCTATGTGGGTCTTGTGATGTCCTTGTCCAGCTCCCTCAATCCTTCCTGTAACTCTTCCACAAGACACAATGACTTCTGCCTACTGTTTGGCTGTGGGTCTCTGCATCTGTTTCCATCATCTGCTGGATTAAAGCCTCTTAGATGGCAGTTATGTTAGGCTCCAGTCTGCAAGGAGAGCAGAGTATCATTAATAGTGTCAGGAGTTTGGTCTCTCCCATAAGGTGGGTCTCATGGTGGGCCAGTCACATTGGTCAGTCATTCCCCCAATCTCTGTTCTATCTTTTATCCCTGCATCTCTTGTAGACAGGACAAACTTTGGGTCACAGTTTTTGTGGGTGGGTTGATGTCCCCCTCCCTCCACTGGAAGTCCTGACTGGCTATCAGGTATGGTTACTTCAGTCTCAGTATCCCCTGCTGCTAGGAATCTCAGCTAGTGACACCTTCATACTTCCTAAGAGCCTCCCCCATCCTAGGTCTCCAGCTTGTTTCAGAGATGCTCCAACACCAATTTTCCTTCTTTCTCCCAGCTCCCTCACCCACCCATCCCTGCTCTCTCAACATGTAATTCCCTCCACACCCATCCCCTCTCCACTCCCTCCCTCACGCAGTTCCTTCTCTCCATCCACTTCCAAGATCGATGTTATTTCCACTTCTTAGTGAGATTCAAGCATACTCCCTTGAGGCTTTCTTGTTACTTAGCTTCACTGAATCTGTGGATTGTGGCATAGTGACCCTATACTTAATGGCTAATATTCACTTATGAGTGAGTACATGTTACATGTGGGGTTTTTTTTGGTCTGCATTACCTCACTCAGGATGTTATTTTCTAGTTCCATCCATCTGCCTGCTAATTTCACGATATCCTTGTTTTTAATAGCTTAATAGTATTCCATTCTGTAAATATACTACAGTTTCTTTATCCATTTTCCAGTTGAGGGACATCTGGATTAGTTCCAGTTTCTAGCTATTATGAATAGAGCTGCCATGAACATAGTTGAGGAAATGTCCTTGTGTTTGGTGATGCATATTTTGACTATATGCCCAGGAATGGTATAGCTGGGTCTTGAGGTAGAACTATTCCCAATTTTCTGAGAAACTGCCAGTTTGATTTCCAAAGTGGTTGTGCAAGTTTGCACTCCCACCAGCAATGGAGGAGTGTTCCCCTTGCTCCATATCCTTGCCAGCATGAGCTGTCACTTCAGTTTTTGATCTTATCCATTCTGATAGGTGTACATTTTTAATAAACAGACACCTTGTGTTGGAATTACAGTCAAGCACAGCCATGCATGGTTTATGAAGTGCTAAAGACTGAGCTCAGGTGTTGGAGGAAGTTCTAATACACTGATTCTGATAGACTGATTTCAATACTGAGATCTGATTACCGCCCTTTATGAGGCATTCTCTTGATCAGTTAATAAAAGTCATTGATGGCCAATTAGCTGGGCAGAAAGAGTGTAGGAAGGTGGGACTTCCTGAGACAAAAAAAGGAACCCTGCTTTTTACACAGGGAATCTCTCTTTCCACCAGGAGACATGGAAGCGAACAGACATGTTTGAGAGCTCTGGAAGGAAACAAGCCATACGGCTGTATGAGATTAAATGGTCCGGGTTAATTTAAATTAGCTAGTTGGGGCTGGAGAGACGGCTCAGCCGTTAAAGGCTAGGCTCACAACCAAAAATATAAATTAGCTAGTTGAGAGTCTGTCCAGCTAAGGGATAAGCATATAATTAAATACACCAAGACCATTTACATTAAAAAGTCTTGGTATATTTAATTATTGGGGAAAAGACCACAGCGGCTCATAAGCCACCAGTCCAAGCAATCCAGGGCCATCAGCCTCCCGCCAAACCCCAGCAACTGTCCCTCCAGGTCGCCAGCAATTCTGCTGGTCTAATATAATAGTACATAGTTATTAATAAGTATCCGGCAACTACCCCAGCAGCATTGCTACCAGACTGTATCACCAGGCCATCCCTCTAGGATTGCAGACTTCTAAGGCAAGTCAAGCCTGCCGATCTCCCACCAGACTACCGACTGTTCTGCCCACCTAATATAACAACTTATCATTATTAAAAGTTAGGTTGCAGGTGGTGAAGGCCACCCTTGATCCAGGGCTTTTTCCCCAGGACAGGTCAGGCCACCAGTTAAGCCAGGCCAGGTCTGCCAGCCTCCTGACAGCCTGCTAGCTGTTCCACTGGCCTAATCTTATAGTTTATACTTATTAATAACTAAAATTGATAATTAAATTGCAATTTCACTCAGGCCTTCCTAAATCTAATGCAAGTGTACTATCAATGAAGTAGGCTGGAGTTACTGTAGTGTCATTATTAAAATGCATGACTAGTTAGCTTCACACATGTTCCAAACTTCATTCTTAAATGCCCACCTTGGGCAGGACATGCCACAGACTCTTACTCATAGAATTCTGAGACACAAATGTAGTCAAAGTTTGTGAAGTGATTTAAAGTACTGAATGAGGCAGACTCACAACTCTCCTGTCTTCCATATCACAATGCTGGAATTAAAGAGATGAACAAGTAAACTTATATACAAAAGAGAATGAAAACGACAGAACCAAACCTTACAATATGATCAAGTTCAGAAACACTGCATGAATTATTCTACCAAAACTGGGAAGAAGTATGTAATTTCACTATAATCTCCCAAAATATGTACACCATGATTTTATATTTGTTTTAATTCCCCAAGATAATTGACTTATATTAAAAAACAGGTAGTAAGACGGCTCTATTTGCAGTTTCTATTCATGTAATATAATGTTTTAAACACTTTCCTATCATTCAGATTTTTGAATTTTTTTTCAAATTTTTATTGTAGACTTGATACAATGAAGTACATAGGGTGAACAATTAGCATTTTGGTTTTGTTTAACATTCCTTTCTGGTTTTGTTCCCTTCTATGGTAGTAAAGCAACTTTTTTTTTCAAATAGTTTTTTTTTTTTAAATAAGTAAATAGGGTCTAGAGAGATGGCTCAGGGGTTAAGAGCACTAGCTGCTCTTCCAGTTCCCAGCATGCATACAGCAACTCACACCTGCCTGTCACCTCAGTTCCAGGGAATCGGAGACCCTCATACAGACATCTATGCATGCAAAACACCAAGGCACATAAAATAAAATACTAAATACTATTGAAAAAAGAGCATTAAAAACTAAGTAAATAATTAATGTTGAGTCACATATAGACCTTTAAACTCATGGAGTTGGTTAGATAGTAGAATGTTAAAGTCAGGGGCTAAATATGTATGAACTGGACATTGGGAAGGTATACTGGGCCATTTAACTCTCATAAATGTGGCATATTTATATCTATTGTTTTGTATAATACTTACTGTTATAAGAGAAGGAACCATCTGTTGGACTGAAAGGGGAAACTTCTGGGGGGAAGAGGGTGGAAGGGCGGGATAGGAAGGGGGAATAGGGAGGGGTTTGTTACTGAGATGTAACTTGAAGAAAAAAAAATAAAGTATTTAAAAAAAAAACAAAAAAAACTAAGTAAATAGCCAGGTGTGGTGGCGCACACCTTTAATCCCAGCAGAGACAGGTGGATTTCTGCGAGTTCAAAGCCAGCCTGGTCTGCAAAATAAGTAAATAGAAATGATCTTTTAATGATTTTTCAAAACAATGTAATTGATGTTTATTCTAAAACATTAAAAATTATACATAAAAAGTGAAAAATCATCAACTACATTTGAAAAGGCAAGCATCCATAGAATGTGTTCAGGTTTACATAATTTAAATATACTAATTTGTTGGGCCTAAATCAGCCAGATTGGGGCCTACAGTGCCTGCCCAAGCAAGACTCAATTTTGGAGACCTGTCTCAAAAATTTGGAAGTCCAGACCCTTCTGCACTATATCATTCTGGCGTTAACCCTGCCTGACTGCAGCCACCCTCATTTAGTTTATTGGCCCTCTCTATTCCTTATCTCTTACTTCACCACCCACATAACCTCACAATACACTTTCACCTCACTCTCCTTTCCTACCCTATAAAAGAAGCTGCCTATAACAATAAAAACAAGATCCTGCATCTCCCATCAGTGTGTTCTCCCCAGGGATGGTAGGGGGACTGAGTTGTCAACACTCAGCATCTTGCTCAGCCCCAGAGGGACAGCTGGCTGGTCTGCCCTTCACTCCATTGCCCAACCTACTGGGGGAGAAACCCAGCACTAATTTATGCACTAAGATATTAACTATAAGGACTTAGAATGACTCTTTGATCTTAATTTATTTCTGCTGAGATCATATTTTTCATTTTACTCAGATGAAATATACCCTTAAAGCATGTCTCTGGTAACCATGAAGTACTTAGTGTTACAATTCCATGGGATTGGGGAAACTGATGGAGCAAGGTAGCTAACATTGCACTTTGTGGAGCCCTACTTTGATTACAATCCTCACACACCTTACCTGCTGTCAGTGTTGAGCATGTTGTTTATATACCCTGAGACTGTCATTATCAGAGTGCTTAAAGAATCTCACTTAATAATAGTTTTAATTATTAATATTTTTGTGAAAAACCTACCTATACAATTATTTTATCAAGTCTCTTAAAATATATTCATAATGAAATGTGTAGAAAGAGATTTCAAAAGTCATAGTAGTTAGAACTGTTAACAGTATTTAAATATTTTTACAATAGGTCTGTGGCCTACTTATCTAAGAAACCGGATCCTGTTGCAAGTGAATGGCCCACATGCCTGAAAGCTATTGCATCTGTGGCCTTGCTTGTCAAAGATGCTGATAAATTGACTTTGGGACAGCAGATTACCGTGGTGGCACCCCATGCTCTTGAGAACATTATCCGACAGCTCCCTGACCAGTGGATGACTAATGCTAGAATGACCCACTACCAGAGCCTATTATTGACTGAGAGGGTGATATTTGCTCCCATGGCTGTCCTGAATCCTGCTACTCTACTCTGCTCCCATCCACCGCTGCCCTGATATCCTGGCAGAAGAGACAGATCCCAGAAGTGACCTAAAGGACCAACCCTGGCCTGGAAGTCTGAACTGGTACACTGATGGAAACAGCTCATGGTTGAAGGTAAGTGGATGGAGGGAGCTGCAGTGGTAGATGGGAGGCGAGTGATTTAGGCTAGCAGCCTGCCAGAAGGAACTTCTGCCCAGAAAGCTGAACTTGTTGTGCTAACGTTAACATAAGCCCCGAAGATGGCAGAGGGAAAGTTCATCGATATTTATACTGATAACAGGTATGCTTTTGCCACCGCCCATGTGCATGGGGCAATATATAGACAAAGAGGGCTGTTGACATCTGCAGGAAAGACATTAAAAATAAAGAAGAGATTCTGAGCCTCCTTGAGGCTATACATCTGCCAAAGAAGGTGGCTATTATCCACTGCCTTGGACATCAGAAGGCACAGGATGCAGTGGCTAATGGAAATCAGATGGCAGATCTAGAAGCCAAACAAGCTGCCCAAGGGACAATGATCTTAACCACCCTTGGTTCTAGAGATATCAGAGAAACCAGCGTCAGGTATACCTCTGAAGACTTGCAGGCCATAAAAAAACTAGGGTTGGCTAGAGAATCACCTTGTGGTATGGTTAAAACAGAGGACAGTAAACGAGTCCTGCCTCAAGAAGGACGCAAGTATATCACCAATTTACACAGTCTGACTCACCTAGAAAAAAAGAAACTAAAAGATGTGGTAAGGTCCTCTGACTATTATGTAATTGGACTTTCTGATTTAACAGCGGAGATAGTCAGGAACTGCAAAGCTTGTGCTCTGACTAATGCCAGACCTTCCATGTATAACCTGGGAAAAAGACTCCAGGGTGATAGACCGGGGGCCTATTGGGAAGTGGATTTTACAGAAATTAAACTGGCTAAATATGGAAACAAATATCTTTTAGTTTTTATAGACACATTTTAAGGGTGGGTAGAGGCCTTCCCTACAAGGACTGAGACTGGTAATGCAGTGTCTAAGAAGATTCTTGAAGAAATTTTTCCGAGATTTGGAATACCCAAGGTAATTAGGTCTGATAATGGACCCGCTTTCGTTGCCCAGGTAAGTCAGGGACTGGCCACTCAACTGGGGATTAAATGGAAATTACATGGTGCCTATCATCCCCAGAGTTCAGGAAAGATAAAAAGGATGAATAGAACCCTAAAAGAGACCTTGACTAAATTAGCCTTAGAGACCGGTGGGGGAGACTGAACAGCCCTCCTTCCTTTTACCCTGTTCTGGGTCAGGAATACCCCAGGACGATTCAAGTTGACACCCTATGAGATTCTCTGTGGGGGGCCGTCTCCTCTCACTGAGGTAGGTAGAATATTTAATCTTGATGTTGTCCTTTCTAACCCCTTGTTCACCCACATGAAAGCCCTTAAAGTAGTTCGGTGTGAGACCTGGGAGCAGCTCAGAGAGGCTTATGAAGCTGGAGACCTGAGCGTGCCTCATCAGTTCCAGCCATGGAGCTGGGAACCTTGAGCCTCGCTGGAAGGGACCATACCTGGTACTCCTGACCACCCCCACTGCAGTGAAGGTAGAGGATATGCTCTGCTTGGATCCACGCCTCGCACGTGAAGAAAGCTCCTGAACCTTCCAAGGATGAATGGAGATTGGAAAAGACTGTAGACCCTCTTAAGCTACGCCTGCGTCGCAGGTGCTCTCCAGATGGGGAATGACAACCCCCATGCCCCTCAAAAACTTACTTGGCAGGTAGCTTCCCAAACTAGGAAAGTCGTCTGGTCAATCTCTAAGGAACCCCCCCCCCCCGACATGGTGACCCCAACTCCTGACTTCTGCCAATTAGCTGCAGGCCTGAAACAGTGGGATATTCCTGAGGCTGACCCCCAGAAAATCCCTGAGAGGGACCCTCGACGAAGACACCCTAAAGGGCTAGGAGCAAAGATTGGGTGCGGGAGGCCAGAGGGATGCTGTGGGATGGCTCAGCAAGATTTTTACGTCTGTCCAAGGAAAGGTAGGGACAGGAGTGCGGCTAGGTGGTGTAGAGGATGTTGGCTTTGTTTAACTTCTGGACCCCCTTATTATGAGGGCATCGCTGTGTTGGGTACTTTTAATAACACCACCAACCATGACACCTGCTCATGACATGAGATCAGGGAAAGGGACTTGTTTAGGAAACCCACCTGCTGCCTATAATAAATGGTGGGCCTGCAACACAGGATTAACTCCCTGTGTTGCCACTAATATCTTTAATTAAACCAAAGATTATTATATGTTAGTACAGCTTATGCCTAGAGTACTCTATCTCCCCACAGATGCCTTTGTGGATGAGTTTGATTTCTGCCATGAGCGATTTAAGAGAGAGCCTATTTCCCTGACTTTAGCTGTAATTTTAGGATCAGGTGTAACACTGGAACAGCTGCCCTAGTGCAGGCCCCTCAGTGCTTTCATCAATTAAGAGTAAGTGCCGTACAGATTTTAAACTGAAACAACAATATCAAGGGTTACGGGGACAAGATAATAATAAATAGAATGACACAGATGTATAGGTTCTAAGATTAGAACAACGGACTAGAAGAAGTGGGGTATGAAAGGAATGGAAATTTTAGAGACCCCCCCTTGGCAGGAACTTATCTGAGCCCCAGGTTCCAGGAACTTAGCTGACTATGAAAAGGGTGGAACCAAGAATGAAGGTCAGTCAGGTCACGAACCCCAGGCTCCAGGATAGGGTGTTTCCCACATGACTAGCTAAACAATGGGCTGGTACTTTCCACTTGTATTTCCTCTCACCCCCTTGGGTTGTGGTAAACAATGGGCTGGTACTTTCCACTTGTATTTCCCCTCACCCCCTTGGGTTGTGGTTTTTTCTTTAAATACCCTACTTTCCCCCAAATGGAGGTCGCAACTCCTCTACCCCTGCGTGGGATACAAGTTGCGTCCTCAGCACTGATCCCTGAAATAAACCTCTTGCGACTGCATCAAGATAGTCTCTTGAGAGTTTTTGGGTGGCCGTGATATCCCGAGTGTCGGGTGAGGGACTACCCTCCCAGGGGTCTTTCAATGTTTAGAAAAAGAATTTGATTTTTCTAAAATCATTATCTATATTTTGATTTCTTTCTTTCTCTATCTCACTTTCCTTTCTTTATCTTATAAGATAAAAAGTAGAAAAGCATAATATTTTGATAATAAATATTTCATTATGTCAGGAAAGAGCATATTAATATCACATGAATTCTTCAATTTTAATGATTTTACACTGTTATACAAGGCCATAGAACTGTTTTAATATACTTTAGGATTTACTGATTCAGGTATCTAATCACAAAACAGATGTGATTCAAATGAAAGAAATCAAGAAACAGTAATTGGATTCTTAATGAAAAGCTGAGCCTGAAAGTATTCAGTAACTTGCACTGTATTTTTTTTTAAATGATTAGGTTTTGTTTCTACACCTATGGAACTTACTTTTATCATGATAATATCTATGAATACTTAATTGTTTACTGTTATAACAATAATGTGTATAAGTACATAGTTGTTTAAAGTTATCAGGATAATATCCAAATATACATAATTCTCTAAAGGCAAATTTCCATGAGTATTTTACTTTACCAGAGTTGGGAGAAGGAAGAAGACTGGAGTTTTAATCACCCCTGCTTTCAAATCAATTATCAGATCACCATTTTGGATATTAACCAATTTATATTATGCAAACATCAATAAAATCTGCATACCTTCTATAGAAACATTTAGCAGAAAACTAAATAAATATACCTACTGTTAATCATACAATTATGATTATAGATGAGGAAACAATTTTATAGGTACACATATAGATTTACATGATGATTGGATATGTCTCAGGTTGCCTCTTTAGCAATTCAGCATTACAGTGTGGATATTTTATAATCATGCTTTCTGATGACATAGCATTTTAAACTGGTATTTCTTGGCTTGGTGTTTTTACATAACAGCATGCATTTCACTCTTCCTTTAATTTTGCATTTTTTGCTGCCACTCTTCCTTTGCAAAGAAAAATTCTGGACATAGCATTATCCTGGGTGTCCTTTGCAGACCTATCCTCTTCCTCCTTGAAACCTAAATTTGTCCAACACCCAAAAGCGCTTCCGGGACTGGACAATGATGGCACTATGATCTATACATGATGACTCATTACTGAATAGAAATGTGGACTAAATTAAGCACAATAAAATGAGTACACTTTTGTATACAGCTAAAAAGAGACAATCTCTGTTCACGTGAGCTGATTAACTTGAAGGCTGAAATCCCGTTGACTATTTTCACCTCCAGTTGCACGCTTCAAATGTATTTCTCTTGGTCACTGTTTTCTTGCTGTGAAGAGACATAATGAATGACCAAGACTAGTCTTATAAAAGAAAACATTTAATGGAGATTTGCTTACAGTTTGAAATGTTTCAAAGGTTTAGCAGCTATTATCATGGCAGACACCATGGCTGGGTGCAGGGAGAAAAGGTGCTGGAGAAGGAGCTGAGAACTTCATCCTGATATCTCACTCTGGCTTTGGCATGAGCTTTTGAAACCTCAAAGAGATACATTCCTTCAACAAGGTCATACCTCCTAACCCTTTAATCTTTCAAATAACACTGCCTCAGGGTGATTAAGTATTGAAATTCATGAGCCTAAGGGAGCCATTCTTATTCCAACCACCACAGTATCCAACTCAGTGGAAAATAAAGCTGTAAAAAGAAGTGCACCTGAGTAACTAGACTAAGCCAGGCTGGAAGCTCTGCTCCAGGACCTGTGGTTATGGTAACCAAAGCATAGTTGGTTTGTCTAGCCCAGTTTTAATTGGGTTTCTCTTAAGTACAACCAAATAAATAATCCCAATATGTGTTCTTTGCTGATGTATAATATATGCCTCATTAAGATTTGCATCATATATTAGTTACTTTTCTGTTTCTATGATTAAATGTCATAACCACGGGCTGGAGAGATGGCCCAGCGGTTAAGAAAACTGGCTGGTCTTCCAGATGTCCTGAGTTCAATTCCCAGCAACCACATGATGCCTCACAACCATCGACATTGTGATCTGATGCCCTCTTCTGGCTGCAGGTGTGCATGCAGACAGAGCACTAATATACATAAAAATAAATAAATAAATCTTTAAATGTCATAACCAAAAGGAACTTAAGAAAACAAGCATTTATTTTGGCTCATGATACATTCATAGTGCAGGGGAAGGCATGATTTTCAGTTGAGGGTACAAAACTGACCAATTATATTTTTTTAAACCCTCAAAGGAAGCAGAAGGCAAGCAAGAAGTGGCACAAGGCTATAAACCTTCAAATCCCATCCTTAGTGATGTACTTCCTCCAGCAAGCCCTCATCTCCAGAAAGTTCCACAACCTCTTCAAAAAGTAACAACTGGGAACAAAGAGTTTAAATACATGAGCCTATGGTGGGCATTTCTACTCAAGCCAACACTTATAAATTGCCTTACATTAATCTACCATTACAAACATATTGGACCAAAATGATTGACTGGTATTTTGAGGAAAATAAAAGATTTGTACTAAACTATAATTCATCTACTCGGGTTTTTGAAGATATTTGTTTTTGTTCCAGGCTTGATTCAAAAACACAGAATTTCAAATAGCTTTGGTCAGAATGAGAGAATTTCCATTTATTAAACATTTTGTTTCCTTAAGACATAATAGCTTTTTATAAACCCATGTTGGGAATACTATACTATTAATAAGTTCTTCATTTCTATTGAAGATAACAGGAGAGATCATTTTTTAAGTTGGTAAAGCAAGAAGTTTAGGAGACATTTGAGCAATTACCTAAACTGAGTATGAAATGTATATAGACAGTATTTTGTATTTTAAAAATCATCCAATAAATGGGGGCTGTACAGATGGTTCAGCAGGTAAGAACATTTAAGAGTACTCTTCCAGAGGACATGAGCTCTGTTCATAGGACTCAAGTAAAACAGCTCATAACCAATTCCAATTCCTGAGACCTGGTGCCATTTTCTGACTTCTGGAGGCACAAGAATACAAAAAAAGAAACATTCACACACAGAAACAAACACACATGCACATAAATAAAAATAAACCTTTTCTTTTTAATATCCAGTAAAAATTATCTGTGGTGGTTTGAATGAAAATGGTCCCAATAGGCTTATAGAGAGTGGTACTATTAGGAGGTGTGACCTTGTTGAAGAAAGTATCATTGGGGCTGGGCGTTGAGATTTCACAAGTTCAAGACAGGCCCAGTGGTTAACTTTCTCTTCCTGCTTTGTGCTGATCTAGATGTAGAACTCTCAGCTCCTTGTCCAGCACCATGTCTTCCTGTGTACTCCCATGATTCCCACTATGACAATGAAGTCCTAATCCTCTGAAATTGTAAATCAGCCCCAATTAAATATTTCCTGTATAAGAGTTCTTGTGGTCATGGTGTTTTCTTTATAGCAATAGAAACCCCAACTAAAGAGAATATCACTACTGATAAATTTATATGTATTTTACAGTGAAAATATCTTAGTTATAGCTAGATAGAACTGTTTCAGTCTTTTCTGATGGGGTGATGTTATGCATACTAAATGTTAATTAATTGGTCCAAGAGGCCTGCTTGTTGTCTGTTACTTTCTCTGATTAGTTAAATAAATGCTGAGACCGGAGATTGGGTAAAGACAGAGGTAAGCAGGTATAGGTGTGAAGGCTTCTGAAACAGAGAGGTTCATGGGTAGAAGCCTCCAGTACATGAAGTAGAAGAAGCTTCCAGAAGTAGAATTAGCCAGGAGAAGCCTCCAGGAAGAGAAGCAAAGAACAGGAAGCAGATACACACCATGGGTTAGAAAATAAATACCTCATTCCATGCGCCCACAAACATTGGCACACCATGAAGAATAACAACCCAGGGGACATATGTATATATGGGGTCATATTTGGGGAATAGAATTAAGAGCTAGTTTAAATGGGCTAAGATTGTTCAATCCAGGCCAAGGCTTGTTAAAATCCATCAGGTCTCTGTGTGCTCATTTATAATGGCGGGTTAAAGATTAACACTGCTGGGTGGTTCAACATTAGAAAATCCATCAATGTAACCCACCACATAAACAAGCTGAAAGAAATGAACCACATTATCATCTCACTGGATGCTGAAAAAGCTTTTGACAAAATACAGCACCCCTTCATGTTAAAAGTCTTAGAGAGATCAGGCATACAAAGACCATACTTAAACATAATAAGGGCAATTTAAAACAAGCCCATAGCCAACATCAAACTAAATGGAAAGAAACTTAAAGCATTTCCTCTCAAATCAGGGACAGGCAAGGCTGCCCACTATCTCTGTATCTCTTCAACATAGTACTTAAAGTTTTAGCTAGAGCAATAACACAACTAAAGGAGATCAAGGGGATACAAATTGGAAAGGAAGAAGTCAAAGTATCCCTATTTGCAGATGATATGATAGTATACATAAGTGACCCTAAAAATTCCACCAGAGAACTCCTACAGCTGATAAATTCCTTCAGCAAGGTGGCTGGATACAAAATCAACTCAAAAAAAAAATCAGTAGCCCTCCTTTACACAAAAGATAAATGGGCTGAGAAAGAAATAAGAGAATCAACACTCTTCACAATAGCCATAAATAATATAAAATACCTGGGGGTAACTCTAACAACACAAGTGAAAGACCTGTATGACAAAACTTCGAGTCCCTGAAGAAAGAAATTGAAGAAGATATCATGTAACTGAACTTTTCAATTTATTTAATACTTATTTATTTTTACAATATTTACTTATACAAATATGAACACTTTCTTAACTACTAATCCTACAAATTCCTACAACACCTTTAACCTAACCACTAAACCTATTGATAACTATTTACTTAACCTTTTAGAAGGATATAGTCTCTGGGGCAGGTCCTCAGTCATCAGGAAAACAGTCTCTGTGGTAGACCCTTTAATGCACTTAGCAGTCTTTTTTCTGGAATATCTCAGATGTAGATTCATCAGGGTAAATTGGCTATCGCAGTCTCACCTTAAATAAGGCGTGAGGCTTTCTTCTCTCTGGGAGACCCCAGCCATCTGTTCGCATCAGAAACTCTGCCTCTCTGCCTCAGTCCTTAAAGCCAGCCACAGTTTCGTTTAGGCTACTGTTCAGACAGGTCAAACCCCTCTAGGCAAAAGCTGAGCCACAGGGTTTAGTCCTTGGCCTTTGGCTGTCTTGCTGAGGCTTTCTCTGCTCACCAGCTTCTTTCTATCTCAGGAAGATCTGGCTATCAGTTCATCAGCACTTTTTCCAATCGTTGTCCTTTCTAGTGTGAGGACTTGCTAACATCAGAGCTTTCTATCATGGGGGGCCTCTAGGATGGGGGCTTCATCGACTGTCCTTAAATAGGATCCTTCCTTGTTCCACCTGTTTCAGCTTAATTTGGGCTCCTCCCACTTAGCAGTAGAAAACAATGCCAGGCGAAATACTTTGCTTCTTAGTCCATTAAGTCTTTCCTGTTTTTCCTGGCTTCATCATTCTTTTTCAGACCATTAAGTCTCCTGTTTGTTTCCTGTTTTCACCTGACTTCATCCTTGTTTTTCCACAAGCTGATAAGCTAATTGCTCACAGCCAAGTGGAACTTCATGTCCAGAATTAAGAGACTGTATCAGAAACCCCTAGATCTCATTTATATTAATCTAACTCCCTATAATATCAGAAGATGGAAAGATCTCCATTGCTCATGGATAGGTAGGATCAACATAATAAAAATGGCCATCTTACCAAAAGCAATATACAGATTCAATGTGATTCCTATCCAAATACCAACTCAATTCTTTACAGATCTGGAAAAAAACAATTCTTATATTCATATGGAATAATAAAAGACCAAGAATAGATAAATCAATCATGTACAATAACGAACATCTGGAGGCATTACCATCCCAGATTTCAAGCTGTTCTACAGAGCAATAGCAATAAAAACATCATGGTACTGGTATAGGAACAGACCAGTTAACCAATGGAATCAAATTGAAGACCCAGAAGTAAACCCACACACCTATGGTCACTTAAGTTTTGAAAAAGAAGCCAAAACCATACAATGGAAAAAGGAAAGCATCTTCAATAAATGGTGCTGGTCTAACTGGATGTCAACATGTAGAAGAATGGAAATACATCCATACATATCACCCTGTACAAAACTTAAGTCTAAGTGGATCAAAGACCTCAACATAAATCTGGACACACTAACATTAATAGAAGAAAAAGTGGGAAAAGCCTGGAACTCATTGGCACTGGTAGCAACTTCCTGAACAGAACATCAGGAGTACAGGCACTAAAACATACAATCAATAAATGGGACTTTATGAAGTTGAAAATCTTCTGTAAGGAAAAGGACACTGTCCTTAGAACACAATGGCAGCCTACAGACTGGGAAAGGACCTTCACCAACCCAAAATCTGACAGAGGGCTAATATCCAAAATATATAAAGAACTGAAGAAATTAAACACCAAAAAAAAAAAAATCAAATAACCCCATCAGCAAATGGAGTACAGAGCTAAACCAAGATTTCACAGAAGAGGAATCTCTAAAGGCCAAGAGGCACCTGAAGAAATATTTGTTCAACATTTTTGGTCATCATGGAAATGAAACTTAAAACAACTCTGAGATTCCATCTCACACCTGTCAGAATTGCTAAGATCAAAAACTCAAATGATAGCACATGCTGGTGAGGATGGGGAGAAAGAGGAACACTCCCCCATTGCTGGAGGGAGTGCAAACTTGTGCAACCACTTTGGAAATCAATCTGGAGATATCTTAGAAAATTGGGATTAATTCTACCTCAAGACCCAGCCATACCCCTCTTGGGCATATATACAAAAGATTCAAAACGAAACCACAAGGACCTTGCCTCAACAATGTTCATAGAAGCTTTATTTGTAATAGCCAGAAACTGGAAGCAACCCAGATGTCCTTCCAACTGAAGAATGGATAAAAAAAACTGTGGTACATTTATACAATGGAATACTACACAGCTATCAAAAAAGAGGAAATCATGCAATTCGAAAACAAATGGATGGAGCTAGAAAGGCTCATCCTAAGTGAGCTGACTTAGTCCCAGAAAGATAAACATAGTATGTACTCTCTTATAAATGGATATTAACCATACATCACAGGATAACTATCCTACAACCCACAGACCCAAACAGATAGGAATCTAGCATATATATCCTAGGAAAATTTTCACCCAGCAGTGAGTCATGGAATCTGCTGCAGGTTAGTGGAACACCTTACCCTAGATGGTGTGCCATATCAAGCCCCAGTACAAGGGAAAGCTCTTGGCCCTCACATGACTGAAGTTCTGAGGGAGTATGATATGTGAGGGCCCATTTCATCTGAGGAGAAGGAGACTACCAAGTAGAGGAATAAAGAGAGAGGGAAGGAGGGAGGGAGGTAGGGAGAGGCCAGGAGAGGAGGAGGGAGGAAATTATGTTCTGGAAGTAACTTGAGAAAACAAAATAATACTTTTTTAAGAAAAGAGTTAATAAGCTTTAAAAATATAATAAAAATACAATATAAAATTTTCAAACTATAATTTACCAAAGGTATACTTGCTGTACTGGCATGAAAGGAAAATGGCCTTAATTTCAGATTAGAATGTTAGACTGCAGGTGGCCATATAGCTTACACAAACCTGACAGCAGCGTTAAAGGTTTTTTCATAGATATAAATGATATTTTCATGGTTTGGCATTAAAAAGCAGATAAGAGGTTTAAAATACTGTAAATAAATTAAAGATTACTGCAGTTCAATATGGTTTTATAAACCTCCAAGAGTTGCAAAAGTTGGAACTAAGGTAAAATATATGAAATGCATGGTGTTAGACCATGCCTTTAACCCCAGCAGAGACAGGAGGATCACTACAGAGTTAGTTGTGTTATAAACCTTAGAGTTACAAGGAACAGGGTGGTGATGGTACACACACTTAATCCCATCATTTGAGGATATACCCTTAATCCCAACATACTAGAGACAGAAACCTGCAGATCACAAAGTTCAAGGTCAGCCTGACACAAAGCAAGCTCTAAATAGAGAATTTGCTCCAGGAAAAATATTACCTGACCCCCCCCCCAAAAAAAAAAAAAAGTTAGTGTACCAGAGTTAGAATTAGGGAAAGGCTCTGTTCTTATCTTTCCAGATTTTTTTTATATATAAGTACTTTATTTTTTTTTCAAGTTACATCTCAGTCACAAACCCTTCCCTATTCCCCCATCCTGTCCCACCCTTCCCCCCTCTTCCCCCCCAACAGCTTCCCTTTTCAATCCAACAAATGGTTCTTTCTCTTATAACAGTAAATTCTATACAAAACAGCAGAATTAACTATGCCACATTTATGAGAGTTAAATGGCCCAGTATACCTTCCCAATGTACAGTTCATACATAATTGGCCCTGCTCTTTCCAGGAGATTTAAAGCATCCATCTAAGGAATCCAGGGACAACTGGAAAATTGAAACCTCAGAAGAAAACAGATCAGACACCAAAGAAGATAAGTAGTCCAGATGATCCAGCATTGCAGACTTCCTCAATAGCTGTTTCCTCAAAAGTCTACAACCACAACAACTCAGAATCACTAAGATTGTTCAGCTCCACAGACTGTTCCAGCCAGAACTTCAGTAAAGCCCTGAAATTCAGCTTCTGTCTACAAACTTCTTAGGACATTTAAATAGCTGAGCACAAAAAATGACTGAACATCAAATGATTCTATTAACATTTTTAACCATTTTTTCTATTCTTATTTGGGCCCAAAACAGGTTTACTATGTCCCAAATCAGCAGGAAGTCATCTTAAGAGAGCGTTGTTCCATCTCCAGAAGGTGGGGTGGGTGTTTTTCCCCCCTTTGGTCATTTGATGGGTTATAGATAATCTTTTTATTTAGGGGGAGAGATTGCAAGTTGTTAAACGGTTAAATAGGTTTTGGGGGTGAGACCCAAGGACTTCTCTTTTTTTCTCTTTAGGAACCTTCTTTCTCTCCTATGCAGGGGTGAACAGATGAGAAAAAATGGGACATAGACATAATATAGGAATGATCAAGAAAAAAGCACAGATTATTGAATATGCCCTTACACCTTTGTATACTGATACAAAATTAAGATTGTATTGGGCTACATCGGTATTGATCTTTGTATATTGATACAAAATTAAGGGTAACTCTTTTTAAGGTATCGTACCTAGGTAATGCTTAAAAATTAAATGTGAAGTTTTGGCCTTTTGCTACCAACTGTCATAAAGTGTTTAGGATAATTAAGAAATGCAAACTAATAGTAATTCAAGCACGTCATTTTGTTAGGTACTAAGACAGTCTATCATCGTTATTTTCTAAGCTAATCAGTAATCAAGTTGCTAATAGACAAGCAACATTTGCTTATCCAAATATAAGAGATAGATCCCTTGCTTCAAATGTAGACAGAATGCTGTCCAAACAGGACAAACCTTGGAAGCAGGTAAGTCGACAGCTTAGCTCTGCCAAGACAGGGTAGGCAAGTACTTCATAATTCCTGCTTTACAATCAATATCTGTCAGAGAAATGGGCCAAACGGCTGAAGATTGATGCTATAATATTTAGAAAGAAATTGTGAACTGTCCAGGCAGGCTCTGGCATGTCATTTCTTAGTTTTGGGAGCTGCTGGCCCTGCACTTCCTGTATAACCAGATATATTTATCCCTCTCAGGTCTCTGAGGTAGTTGAAGACTAGATAGCAAGAGTCTCATAGTTAAATTTTGAGTTGTTTAGGAATTAAGAGGGTGTTCTGGATCTAAGAAGATGTTTTTAAATTGTGATGCAAGTTAGGATGAAAGTTGAGTTGGATATAGAACATTGAACTCATGGAGATGGTTAGATAGTAGAACGAGAAAGTTAGGTGCCAAATACATGTGGACTGGATATTGGGAATGTATGCTAAGCCATATGACTCTCATAATTGTCTCCTAATTATGTCTGTTGGTTTGTATTGTATTTATTGTTATAAGAGAAAGAGCCATGTGTTGGACTGAAAAGGGGAGCTGTTGGGGGAAAAAAGATATACCTTAAACTTAAAAAAAAGGAAGGGGATGGGTGGATTGAGGGGGGAAGAGGGTGGGAGGGTGGGACTGGAGGGGGCATAGGGAGAGGATTGCGACGGAGATGTAACTTGAAGAAATAAAAAAAGTATTAAGAAAAAGAAAAAAAAGAATTACAAAAAAATTATATAGCATATTAAAAAAAAGATTAACACTGCCAACTAATCAAATAATATAAAATATAATCTAAATACTGGTTCATAATTTAACTAATTCTTTCTATACTTTTCTACTCTGAAAGGTACTTTCTTAAGTCATTGAGATTTTGTAAAAAGATCAAAGTTATGGAAATTCTTTATGTTCTAATAATGAATCAGGGAATTGTCTAGAGCAGGTAAACACTTTGATCTGAACTTTAACAGCTTTTCACTACTACAGATTTGATTTCTCATAAGGAATAGCTGAATGGCCTACTAAAAATAAAAACCTTAATTATCAGAAATAAAATCAGAAACCCAACTTTGTTTTATAATGAACCATATTGATATAGCCATATTGATACGTATTGATATCAATTTCAACACTTCATTTTGAAAGCTAGATCCTGGTATATATATATAAATCTAATAACAAAAATATCTTACCCAAATCTCAAATATTAAGTCAATAAAATATTAAGCTATTCCTTTCAAAATATGAACATTTATTCCTTTATATTAGTGCAAATATATTATATTATCTCAATATGTATTGCTCCCCAAAGTACTTGATTATCTAGAATCTTTTGCTTCATTTTTCTCCTCTTTCAATCTCAAACCAAATTCAATAAGCTAAAATGACTAAAGAAGTAGTCACGCATAATAATATATATCTTATTCATTCCCAGTTCCATATTGCATATCCTAAGCTATGAAATGAATACATGATATACTTACAACAAACAAGCACTGTATTTACCCAACTGTGAACACCTTTCTGTTTTTCACATCCTTTCTTTTTATGTTGAATAAAACCTTTAAAACATTAATTTTCAGTTATTATGTGATTCATGAAGATAATATCCTGTGACTGAAGAAGCTGCACTTATCCATTTAAACTTATCTCCTAATACCCAAAGATATAGTTTAGATAGAGCACACTTCGTCATTATTAAGATATATCAGAAGAGTAAAAGATGTAGAGATTTCAACCTAAGAACACTGCTCAATTTCATTTGGCAACCAAATACATTAGACCGAAACTTGGTCAAAACAACCTAGAGAGCCCTTGCAACACAATGCTAAGAATTCCTACCCTATCTCTCTCCTGAAGGCATTTTTCAAAGGGGTTTGTGTATGAAAATACTTTCAAGCTTCTGAGTACAAAATAAATGCAAGATCATATAATTAGCCATAAAAGATGAATTCCAGGAAAAGTTATAACTTGTGTTGAAAAGGTAAATTGTAGGATAAAGTTTTCCCTTTCCAACAAGCAACAGGATCGAATTCACTTATGTGTAAGCCTTACAAAGGCAGTTCAACTCTGAACTGTGGAAAATATATCAGGTATTAGTAAGTCTGTCTAATTTCCAGGTGTGACTACTTAAAAGGACTAAATGCTCAGAGCACACTTCCTGTTTCTATGCATCTGTTAGTTAAGAGGAAGTACCAGTGGCAGACCATAAGAAGACACTGCCCTGCAGAACTCATCACTAGAGAAAACCCTGCCAACCAGTCTTCATACTGTGCTATCATGAAATCAGTTAAACTCAAGTCAGCACAATATTTTCTTCCAGACCATGAAGACTTAACTTAAGACAGTTAATGAGGACATTATGTCCAAGAACACATTTCTCTTTATATTTCACTTTAACTATCTACAGAAAAAAAAAAAAAAGTGAAATACAAGGAACAGCAGTTTATCACTACATATCTTGAAGCACAAAGGAACCATTGACTCAATTCATTCTTCTGGGTCTACTTCTTAGTGTAAAAGATATCTAAGAGCTTTTTTAGCATTTTATCATAATGAGCTTACAGCATCATTAGACTGTTCTTCCCTCATCTTCTCAGCAGTTTGATGCATGCAATGAACATTTATCAAATATCTGTTAAGTACTTGCCATTGTACTGTCAGTGAGAATCCAGGTGAGGAACTGTATCTTCTAATCCAGTAGAAGTGGATTATAATAACTTGTTACTCTAAGTTCCAAAACAGAGGTTAGCCTACAAAGATGTTGCATCTTAATCATTAAATTTGAAGAAACAATTTATATAAATTATTCATCCAGATTAAAATGAATTAATAAACTTTTCTTTTTTGTAATGTTTTCTTGGTTGCAATGATCTTTTATTTTCAAAACAGCTCTAAGACTGTTTTACTTTCTGTTTTCTATCGATCAACAGTGTCAGAGCCAAGTTCTTCACTTCCTCTTAACAATTGGAGGATTATGTGCTCAGTTTGTATTCTGAACTCTCCTGTTCTTATTATCATGTGATTCTACTCTTTCGTTAAACTTTAAGTTTTATTGATGGTACTGAAAAAGGAAAGTTCCTGTCCATTGTAGATAAAGTATAGCATCGTAAGAATGCTAATCCAACCTATAACTCATTCCATATCAAATGAAATAATGATGAATTTTATGCTTTCATCTATTAATATCTGCCAAGAATGCAGTATAAAATACACTATTTGAATTTTGAAATCACATAGCAGAAACTTGTACAAATGGTGTTCAAATTACTTATATCTTCCCAGTTATATTGTAAGTGTGACAACCACCTACTTTCTTTATGACTGAATTAGATATAAATTTCATCACTTTCTTTATGTCTGATAAATACTAAGTATACTTTCTAGCACAAAGTAGACAGCTGAAAAGTAGACATTTTAATGAAGAAAGATGAGATTGATAAACAAAGGAGATAAATATTAATAGGTGAAAAGTCCCAACTTCCCCAAAACAAACAAGGAATAATAAAATACAGAGCAATAAACATTTGGAAAACAACCTTATGTCAATATTCCAATTCTACTTTTAACCAATGCTACCTGTACAATCTCAGAGTACATCCTCAGGACTTCAAGAGAAGCAATTTTCTCAGGATAGAGGCACATTCTGAGATGCAATTTTCATTATTCTTTAAAATCAAAATAACTATGCATTAAATGTGTCAACTTATAATTAAGTATCATTTCCTGCAAAGGTTGTTCATGTATTTCTAAGTTTGGGTTTAAGTTGAAGTAACTGCTAAGGAAATGGGTAAAAATTAAAGTGGAAGAAAAATTTGTGAATGCAATGAGAGAGGAAGTGATGAGTTTTATATACAATGAGATCCTCATAAACTCAGTGAAGAAGAAATGTCAATTTCTTATGCATTGATTGTTTTACTCAAATCAAGAATACATGGTAAGCGTATTGTGAGCATATCCCAATAGAAGGTACTACAGGTACTCCAACCTTTGTGTGCCATATGTCAAGACATCAACACACAAAGGTACACACACACACACACACACACACACACACACACACACACACGCATGACATTCCTGCGCTGCCAAACCTGCCATTCCTACATACTCAGCCATGAGTATTCTGAACTCATCATTCTGATCAATATATTTTGTCTTCTGAGACATGTGGCATCTGACTAAGACCAGGTCATCTAAAAAAAAATTACCTAATCAAAAACAAATGGTGTGAACCAATTGCATTCAATTTGTTTATCTGGAACAAAGAGGAAAGAAAGTAAGAAACCATCAAAAACACACAAGAAGAAATGTTTTTGAAGTAATAGGAAGGAGCAGAATTCCTAACATCTATTAACACTAAATCAGCAGAAATTGATTCAAAAGAGAAACAACTCCTAGGGGGAGTGTGGTAGCAGCAGGAAAAGAAAA
Source organism: Lophiomys imhausi (assembly GCA_907164525.1). Classification (NCBI taxonomy): domain Eukaryota; kingdom Metazoa; phylum Chordata; class Mammalia; order Rodentia; family Muridae; genus Lophiomys; species Lophiomys imhausi. The sequence continues at coordinate 771,031 of CAJQZJ010032315.1, read as the reverse complement.
AACTGAGGAAGCATCATGGTTTCAATGTTAGAGAATCAATTGTGTCATTACAGAGCAGAGAGAAAACCTGCTCAGATGAGTCTTATTACTACTCCTCTTGTCTGCATATCAGCCTTTCTCTAGAATCCCACAAACTCCACACACGACTGAACTAATTTCTTCTCTCTTTAGCCCTTAACTTCCCTGAGATAGGTACCTATTTGAGACTTGCTTCTTGAAACCAAAAAAACCCAAACCAAAACAAACCCCTAAAACTACCCCTACTGAATAATTTATTCAACAGGCAACCAAACAAGAAACTTCATCGACAACCACACAGGAAAAATGGTTTATAATGACTCCATCTATTAATACCTTTTCAAATAATTATAGTACTCTAATAAAGTAGGGAATATAAGTTTAAGTCTCTCCTCATTTAAAATAGCACTATCTATCCAAATAAAAACACTCTTTATCTGTAAATATCTGATCTTCTTTACCCAATTGAAAAACAAAACATTAAGCATTCTTAAGCTATGATCTTAAGAACAATAAAGCAAATATAATTTACTTATGGGTTCTATATTTTGTTCTTGTGTTTAAAACATTAGATTTTTTTAAATTCAAAGATAAATGAAATATATTCCTAGATTATTTATTGGTAGCAGAAAAAATGCATTCTCAATTTTATAGATCTCTCAAACTCAAGAACACTATACTTTTTTCTGGATTAGTTTTAGATATACATTACATTTTACTTTCCTATAGTTTAAAATACTAGATACAGAACTTTTACTACACATAAAAATCATAGAGCTAAAAATGTACCTCTGAGATAGAGCTCAAGCTTAGCATGGAGAAAAGGTCTTCATGTCATGTATCTAGGGAAAGAAAGAAAAATCGGAAAAGGAGAAGAGAAAGGATGAAGAAGTAAAAATGAGTGGCAGGTGGTAGTGGTACACACCTTTAATCCCAGCACTTGGAAGGCACAGGCAGACAGATCTCTATGAGTTCAAAATCATCCTGGTCTACAGAGTGAGTTCCTGAATAACCAAAGCTACACAGAGAAACCCTGTCTCAAAAAAACATTATTTTTTTTTTTTAAGGAAAAAGGAGATGGGCAGCTCAGACCCCCATTACTAGGAGTCCTCACTAGAATCCCCTTTATACATTCCAGGAAGTATCCTCTAAATTAGTTTTCCACAACACCCCCCAATGCCCCCCCCCCCCAATTTTAGCCATTTCTAGCCACACTGTCTCTCCCTTCTTCCCTCATTGAGCCCTCCTGCTTGTACACAGTCTACCTTCAAAATCTCTTCTACTTCCCCTTCCAAGGGAGATCCATGTACCTCCAGAACTCCAAGAAAATGAAATTCTATTGTTTAATCAGGAGGAGGAGGATGAAGAAGAAGAAGAAGAAGAGGAGGAGGAGAAAGAGGAGAAGGAGGAAGAAGAAGAACAAGAACAAGAAGAGAAGAAGAACAAGAAGAACAAGAAGAAGAACAAGAAGAGAGAAGAACAAGAACAAAAAGAAAGGAAGCTAGAAGTCTAGAAAACTCACTCAGCATTCACAAAATGTCTGTCCAAACAGCAACAGTGCAGAATGAGAAAGAAGGCAGAGCTGTGGTGCCTACAGTTTGAAAAGCTGCTTATAGTATTCATTTCCCAGGCTTTACATTTTGATCTCCACCCACAAATCTTGCACCCTAGGCACTTCAGGAAGAAGAGCAGTTAGGGTTTTTTATTCCTTGCTCAGGAATGCCACTCTTACAGACAGAAGCCAGTGTTGACTGCTAAGCATGCAGGTGAGCGCCTTTCTCCCTGAAGTCAAGTATACTATGTTATTAAGGGGGTACAGACATCACTATTGCTAATCCTGTACCAGTCTTGGGCTCCAGTGGCTGTTTCTGAGTTCCAAGCATCTTTCATTTTCCTCACATTCTTCTTTCAGAATCTGAAATCCTAAAAATAAGTCACTGACCTGCATGGGGAAGAGTAGGCTGTACAAACACACACACACTCTCTCTCTCTCACACACACACACACACACACACACACACGCACCTGTGCACAGAAAACACAACAAAACCCCAAACAAACACTGAGCATCCCTGACTGTCTACATATTAAATACCTCCGGATTTCCCCAATGCTGTTCAACACCTACAAGTTAATGCTCCCTATGGCTTCTTTCTGGTGCTAATCTATTTCCTCTAATAGTGCATGGAGGTAAGTGAATCAACCTTGACTACTGGCACTTCTGTCCATCCATTGGATGCCCAGTAGATGAGACAATGCCCTCAGAGCCTGTTCTGTTCCTCTATCAACCCAGGTCAGTCCATAGGAACACACAAACAAGTATTCAGATGAAAGAAAAATTTTAAACTGCAATATTATTCCAGTAATTGAAACGTATTATTTAACTGGTATTTGTTAATTACCAGGGATAGTTTCATAGAATACAAACACAATAAACAAAGCAAATTCTCTACCTTCATGAATTTATGCTTGCTTTATCTAAATATGTAAAGTAAAATTTCACCACATTCAAATAAGGCAGGAGAGAAAGGGGAAATTACAGGGACATTGGAAAGAAAAGGTGCCCCTTCATTGCAGAGTCTGGGTGAAGCATTTCATCAGTTACAAGTCAAAAATTTCAGCACATCTAACATTTGCTATGAATGTTGCTGGCTCAGAAGCATTCCTTTTATATAGATATTCTCAAGTAAGAATTCAAGCTATCAAAAAGCCACATGTAAGGCTTGATCATGTATCACCTTGCGTGTAGTCTATTCACTTCCCAAATGTTCTCTGGAGAATCTGTAAACAAGTCTACTACTATTCACTTGTGTTTCCAGTGAAAATATTCCCAGCAGCCCTTGAGACTGTATGTTGTCAGTTACATTCCTGTCCACTCCATGATAGCATTTAGATTCCTTAGCAATTTTCTCAAGATAATAACTTCTGAACTCAACAAAATCATGTATATGACTACTCCACAGACAATGGGTTTTACTATTGATCCCTGAGGTGAAGTCTCTGTTAAAACCTTCCCTGCTTTTCACTTGCTCATCTGGAAACTCCTTTCCAGGACTATTTCCTTCAATGTGACGATCTACCTGTAGCTATCTCTATTCTACGATCCAGAGATGGATCATTCCAAATTATCTGAATTTCATTAGAAAACAGGTGTGAATGCTGATACCTAAGTACCAGGTTCAACCTGGAACTCTCTACTGCTTAGAGCAACTTTCACTTTCTACTGTGAATTCTCCTCACAGATACCCTTCTACTGAAAAGCAACACAAGTACCCTGGGCATGAGAAGAGCATCTTTTGGGGGAGTCTGTAGATGCTGATTTACACTAAGACTGCTGTAATGATTAATACTGTTTGTGGACAGAATCTAGAATCACCTAGAAGACTAACTTTTAGGTATGTCTGTGATGAAGTTTCTAATTGGCTTAATTAAGGTAGCAAGGCTCATCCAAAATGTAAGTGGCAAAATTCCATGGTCTGGGATCCTAGATTGAATTAAAAAAAAAAATCATAACTTGATCATTGTGCTAATTTGAATAAGAATGACCCTCATAAGCTCATATATATGAATGTTTCCTCAGATCAGGAGGTGTGGCTGTTAGGACCAAACTCAACTTGACCAAACTTTAATTAGGCTTTAGAGGCCTGGAAATTTCGAGTAGGCACTGAGCTGCAGGTCAACTTGCTCCAGAATCTATAACCTACTACCCCCCAGAGCTTGGAAACTGTTACCAGTGGTCAAGTTTCTGCTTGGTTATGGCCAGTTCCTAGAGCATCAGAGAAAACAACAAAAACCACAGGTTGCCAATGGTCATGAGTTTGGAAATCCCCACCTTTTCTCCTAGGTAACCTATGCTAGCCAATCAAGGTACTGTTGCTTGATGATGCTTGATTCTGCCTTGCTGAAATGTATTTAACCTGAACTGAAATTCTGTTCTGGTCTCCTCCCTCTCCTTGCATGGAGAGTCTGTGAGGGTGACCCCCACATGCTGGCCATTAAAATCCTCTTGCGTTTTGCAATGTTCTCGTGTGTCCTGGTGATTCCTCCCTTGCCCCAGGTTTGGGTTCAGGAATCCATCCGTTCCTTGACCCTAACATGGCCTTGTTGAAGTAAGTATACCCTTGTTGGAAGAAGTGTGTCACTGTGGTGGGATTTAAGATTTCAAAAGCCCATGCCAGGCCCAGTGTCCCTATTGCTTCCTGATACCTATGGATCAGGATATAAAGCTCTTAACTCCAGTACTATGCATGCCTGTGTGCCACCATGCTCCCCACTATGACTGATAATGGACTAACCTTATTAAACTGTAAGTAAGCCATTAATTACATGTTTTCTTTTATAAGCCTTGCTTTGGTCATGGTTTGTCTTAAAAACAGCAGAACAGTAACTAATAAATATTAACCAGTATACATCTCTATGTGCCTTCTATCTGTGAATACAATGTAAGGCACCTCAAGCTCATCCTGTCTTCTCTGCTTCTCTATGGTGAACTATCAAATTGAAAGCTAAAATTAAACCTGTCCAACTTCAAGCTGATTTTTCTAGGGTTTTTTTGTTTGTTTGTTTTTTTAATTTACTTTTTATTTTAAGTTACATCTCAATGGCAATCCCCTCCCTACTCCCCCCTCCAGTCCCACCCTTCCACCCTCTTCCCCCTCAACCCACCCATCCCCTTCCTTTTTTTTAAGTTTAAGGTATATCTTCCACCCCCCAAGAGCTCCCCCTTTCAGTCCAACAAATGGCTCTTTCTCTTAAAACAATAAATACAATACAAACCAACAGAAATAATTAGGCCACAATTATGAGAGTTATATGGCTTAGCATATATTCCCAATGTCTATAGTCCATATGTATTTGGCACCTGACTTTAACACTCTACTATCTAAACATCTCCATGAGTTTAAAGTTCTACATCCAACTCAGCTTTCATCCTAACTTGCATCACAATTTAAAAACATCTTCTTAGATCCAGAACACCCTCTTAATTCCTAAACAACTCAAAATTTAACTATGAGACTCTCGCTATCTAGTCTTCAACTACCTCAGAGACCTGAGAGGGATAAATATATCTGGTTATACAGGAAGTGCAGGGCCAGAAGCTTCCACAAATAAGAAAGGACATACTGGTGGCTTCCTGGATACTGTTACTTGAGAGATGTAAGAAAAATAAGTCTGTAGAAACTAACAGGATGCACTGATTTTATTTAACCACGATAAGTCCTTCTTAGGAACACAGCAAGAATTCACCTGGCTCACAGTAAGTTCTAGTAGCCATAGCATGTTAACTGAAGGCTTGAATAAAATACATGTTTAAGTTCAACACTGGATTTGATGTATCTAATACAATGTGATCTACGAACCTCAGTGTGCCACAAGTATATGAGGCATGCTTAGCAAAGGTCAGTGCTGCTGGAGAGCAGCCAGCAGACCAAAATTAACCACAGCATAAAAATACTTCTTCTACTCCAGAACTGGCTAAGTTCTTCAAATTTTGTACCCTGTAAATGTTACAAATTCTTTGGGTTGCATAGTATTTTTTTCATTTACTGAACTCTGCCTATCTGTCATCACAACTTGTTTACTTTGCTTTCAAAAAGAGGTCTAAGGTCTACCCATCTTCTCCATTCCTACTATCCCACAGTGATAACCATGTCTTGGTTACTGGACCTTAGTGACAGTGATTTCCCTAGTCTTTGATGTTATGTTGGACTGATATAAATCTTGACTATGTCTCTCAATTATTTACTAACTTTCAATGCAAATTTGGAGTCATCAAGACCATTTTTACACTCCACCATGATTTAATTGCCATAAACATCTTAAACTCACCTCCTCCTACTTGCTTTCTGCAATTATCACCCACTATGCTCTGTTTTCAGGGACCACAACATTATTACCAAGCATCCACAAATTCACATGTGAACCATCCTCTAAACATTTTTAATCATTCTGAGATATGAAAAAAAATCTTGTAGGTACCAAAGACAATTAAATAATAAAATTGAAAATTATTGCAAACACAATTGACTCCTAAAATATTTCCCCAAAAATGGACATAGTGGAATATTTATACAAAACACACTGAAAATTAAAAAGGAGTTGCAACACGCTTTGGGAAAACTAAGAGTAGAAAGTGTTTTCAAGTTACTTGTCTATTTTATCCATTTATGTTTTGTTTTCCCTTCTTATTGTGACACTTCAATTAAACAATGAGAGAACTCCTTTCCTTTCAGGCACTAGTTCTATATTCTACTGTTTATCAGTAGTCAAAAATAGAGTTGATAATTTTCCAAAATAAAATCAGAATAGTAGAAAGAGCAATGATGCACATAAAGAAACTGAAGAACATTCTACTCTTTTGTCCAGCATTATCAACTAGCTTTCTACATCATCATAGAGCAAAGGAAAAGATGCAGAAAAAGAAAAAAAGAAGCTATGTTCTTAAAGTCGATATGCTTGCCAACTGCTAACAGTAGAAAGCTAAGAGACTGTAAGGCATTTTTGTAAAAATAACAGTAATAATAACAACAATAACAATATAATATTAACAATAATAATGTAATAACAATAACAGTATAATAATAACAATAATAATAACAAAAAATAATAAAAATGGGGTCACCTACAAAAACTAAAGACTTCAAAAGAATAAGCAACAAAATACCAATAGGTTTATGTGTAAATCTTCTAAACCGTAATGAGGTAATAAAGTTCATATCTGTTCAGCATCAAAAAAAAATCATATCCTCACCATTGAGTTCACCAACATTTAAAAAAAAAAGTCAGTTCTGTGGGTGGAATGCAGAGAATGAGAGAATGTTCTACATTACAGCAGTTCTATACAATAAAGGGAAAAGGTTCTACACACCCACAAAATGGTTCCATGGTCAGATCTGTTTGAGAAATAACTAAAACATATTAAACAATTTTTACTTCATATGTTTTAGCATATCTTTTTAAACACACATTTTTAAACTCCTGGGACATAACACTCGCATGATTCTTTAACTAAAAAGTGCTTTTTAATGGAGTATTATACCCAGAGTTTTGATCATAAAGTCCTAAAAACAAACAAGGAAACAAACAGTGCCAGTGAGATGGGTAGCACAGTGGGTAAGACTGTTTGCCACAAAGCCTGATGACCTGAGTACATATGTTACTGCAAGGAGAGAGCAGAGTTCCAGAGTGGGCCTCTGACCACCACACATACACCATAATACATGCATGTCATGAACGTAAACAGACACACACAAGAATACAGAACAACCACAACAACACCTGCTAAATAAATAGTACAAACTTTTAAGAAAAAGAGATAAGTGATGAAATAGGAAATTTCACCATTAAAAATTATTTTAAGAAAATAAACCAATTACTACAACTAAACTCTTGACTGACAGAAGTACATGGCAATTTACCCATGGCTGCATTGTGGCAAGCCTGTCACTGGGCAAGAAAAATACCTTCCTTCAACTGTAGACAGAATGCTGTCCGAAAAGGACAAAACTTGGAAACAGGAAAGTTGGCAGCCTAGCTCTGCCAAGACAGGGTAGGCAAGTCCTTCATAATTCCTGCTTTACAAATAATGTCTGTCAGAGATACTGGGCTAAGAAGCTGAAGATAGATGCTCTAATGTATGGAGAGAAATTGGGAACTGTCCAGGCAGCCAGTTGTCTGTTATTTCTTAGTTTTGGAAGCTGCTGGCTCTGCACTTCCTGTATAATCAGATTTATTTCTCCTTCTCAGGTCTCTGATGTAGTTGAAGACTAGATAGTCTCACAGTTAAGCTTTAAGTTGTTTAGGAATTTAAAGGATGTTCTAGGTCTAAGAAGATGTTTTCAAGGTGGTAATGCAAGTTAGGATGGAAAATGAGTTAGATATAGAACTTTAAACACATGGAGATATATAGATAATAAAATATCAATCTCAGTTGCAAATTTTGTATGACTGGACATTGGAAATGTATGTTATGCCTTATAATTTTCATAATCGTGGCCTAATTATTAAAAAAAGAATTATGAGTTCTAGGAGAAGGGGGAAGAGTGGTAGGGTGGAGTCAGGAGGGGTGGAGGGAGGGGAATGTGATGGAGATGTAACTTGAATTAATAAATAAACATCTAAAAGAATCAACATCAAAAAAAAGAATATTAAACCAGGTTCATGAAACATTTTTTATTTTTTAAAACTGAATAAACAGTATAGTCCAACATTTACAAAGTACATTCATCATCAAGAAGGAAATAAATTTGGAAAGAAGATAATTATTTTTAAAAATCTAGATTTTTGAACAAAACCCAACTGAATTTTAAAAATAAAATGCCCTACAGAACATAAATGGTCTGTGCATTTCCCTAAGTGAAATGCATCCCTCACTGAATAATACAGTAATATCACCTGTTATATCAAAATTGAAAGAACATGAAACGCTTTCTAAGCAAGGTCCTTAAAAGCTGCATAAATTAGTGTCCATTTTCACCAATACAGCTTTCTTCTCATGCAGATAATCTATAAAAAGAATTACCCAGGTTTATTTTAGTTGTAAACATCTGGCGAGTCATAGCGGACATCAAACGTGATATTTTAGGATGCAATCCATATTTCTTCAGCAATGATGTTAATGTAATATAGGTCTGTTTATTGCTGCATACAATTAAAACACCTGCAGTCCCTTTCTGGGCAGACCTGTGACCTAACCCTTTCCATTCCACCTGCATCATTCTCCGTGCTGGATCACAAGCCAGAGTCATGCCTGTTCTCTAGTGGTTGCATAGTATTTTTCTACACCTTATCCTACCTAGATTAGGCACCCTTCAGTGACCAGAGACACTTATTTAAATAATCTGAGGTCTGAGGAGGCACAACTGTACCATAAAGACTGGATGCAAAAATGTGTAGGGCAGAGCAGTTGAAAAAACCAACAGAAATGAAGATGCTTACTCCCTAGGCAAGAGATTTATATGGAAAAACATTTTAAATGTTGACTGTAACACTAACCATTTAATTATCCATGGTCAAAATAACTGTGATTATGATCTCTTCCATATCATATAGTTCAGTGACATTTGAAAAAGGCCATTGATCATTTATTGGGAGAAATAATTAAGACTTACCATTTATGTCACCATAAGAGAGGTGCTAAAGCCCATGATAGTCATACTGGCAATTAAGCCCTATTATATGTTAAAGCCATGACTGTAATTTGGGCTATTTATTTTTAGATTTTTAAAATATGATAATAGAATAAAATATAAGCTTTCACAATGAAATTTCTAGAAGTCAGTTTGTTGTTAATTGTTCTGCATCCAAGTGAGAATTTCAGGCCTTGCTGTGTTTTTTAAAACTGTTAACCAAAGTTTCTGCTTGATCCATCCTCTTGCATCTCACCAGGCAAGAAATGCTATCAGGGATACAGGAGTGGAACACCATGCACACCCAGAACCCATCCAAGAAGCAAAGTAGTCACCAACTCCATAAATATAAGTAATTACATCCATCTTTCTCTTAGGAAGTCAGAACATTAAGACTTCAAAGGTACCAGCAGCACTTACTGCCAAAGGATTTTTTCACTACTTGATGCATCCATGAATTGAGGCCAAAATTAGTGATTAAAGTCTCAGAATATTTCTTGCAGCTTTAAGCTAAGAGAAAACAATATAACTACTTGACAATCTGCATCAGAAGAAAACATGAAATTGCTCATGGTACTTAATTGGTAGCCTTTATAAGGTGTAGTCTATAACACAGATTTCAGGCTTCTGACTATAGGCATGCCTGCCTGGAAAAATTCTTAGAAGTTCAGAACCAAAAAGATGCCTTTGATCAGCATATATTCTTTGTAGGCCCTTTAAATTGACACCATTTATATGATCAGAATCCGGGGATCCATGAATGAACTAGGTAGACCTATCAAAGCAAATCAGTCCAGGCCTAACTGCAGGATGTCAAAGGGAATTACAGATGAGAGACAGCTAAGCAGATTGCCAACGGGGAAACAGAATTTGGCTGCCAACATCAAGGAGTTTGCATCAAATTACAAAGCGTCAACAAGTCTCGATAATCAAGATATTTTCAAAGCAACTGCCGTAATAAAATGCAGTTACGAAATAAACACAGTAAGCATTGATATTTTACCAGTCCCCAGGCTGTTTCCTGCTCTTTTTGCTTACTGATTCTTTCATCTCTGCTAGAATAATTTTGATATATCCTCTTAATTCCTAAAGTTTGCTAATGCATGAGCAGTATCACTTTTTGTATTCTGTTTTCTGAGTCCTGAGCATGCTGTGTGGGTGAGGCACGCCTACTAAAACCATAAGCAGTCCATTCTTTAGGTCTGTCACTCACAAACTCTCTATACAAAACAAAGATAATGTTAAATTCACAAAAAACATTTGTACATCATCTTTTCAATCTACAAATGCTCAGCCATCACTGCACTCCACAGATTAAAGTATGTACGCTGTCTATAAGAAGTACTTCAGCACAGCCCAATTTCACTCTTTCATCTTGAATGATGTAAAGATATCAGGATATTTATTCAGTCTTCTCAAGTTACAGAAAGTTCAGTTTAATGATAATTTGAAGTAGTGAGTGATAGGCTTATTTGCATGTCTTTGCTTTCTTTTTTGTCTCATTGTTTTTTTTTTAAATTAGTTTTCTGAGAAAACCCATATACTGTATTTTTATCACATGACCCACCTATTCCAAGTCTTTACAGATTCATACCCGCATTCCTACCAATTTGGATTTGTGTTCTCCTTAAAAAAAAAAAGTCAAATATATGCTACCTATATACTATTCAGTATGTGGTCATCCACTGGAGCATGCTTGATGCACAAAGGCCACACTCCTAAGTGCAACTGACTCCTTTTTTTCCAGAAGCCATTCATTCCTGATAGCTCCCCAATTGGGGGGGGAAACATCAACCAACCACTTGAATTTATTTTACTGGCAGCACAATTTACTTCTGTGCAGCACATATCACCCAACTGCCTACATACTGGTCAATTGCTTCATTTGTTTTGCACTCCTCTTTACACCATGGTTACAATGATGCCTGTCACACAATAGCTTTACCACTTATATGCAGAAAGAGTAAACTGTTGTCTAAAAGTAAAATCTGAGAATACAGTGGAGTCCTATGAACTTAAAGTTGCTTTGAAACACAGATCCATACATTTTACACATTTCTTTCTTAAATACATCCAACTTAAATGGCATTTATCCATAAACAAAATCTTTGCTAAGAAAGCTTGAAATATTTTGTTATAACTATGTTATCATAATTATGTTAGCATTGTTTTAAATGTTAACAAATTTTGATTCTCTTTCCAAACTAAAACAATCTAGAAGAAATAAACAAAAACTCAATTGACTTCATTTCTCCATATATAATAAACACACTATACTGATTATATATTTTAATGTGTGCATCCTGTAGTGTTTTATGGATGTCCAGTGTCTATGGCTTTTATTAAACTAATGAGTTTACAAGACATAGTTCCAAACTCAATTGGTATATGAAGAAAGCTTGGCTTTATTTAGTATTTTTCACACAAAATACTGTGTGATAATTAGATGGTACTACATTGAATTATATGTGTAATCTACTGGCATCATTATGTACACATCTTAAAACAATCACATTTACCAGGATGCTTCATGGAAACAAGAAAATGTCAGGAAATCATCCACAGAACATATTCATACACTCTTTTGTAGGAGACTGTATTTTAAGATCCTACAATTATTGTCACGTTAATGATGCCATTATGTCCTCTTAAAAACCATCTACAAGCCGACAAATTGGTCAAAGGTTAAAGACTCTTGTTCAGCTTGATGATCTAAGTTCAATTCATGTGTCCAGATCGCACAGTAAGTTACCTCTGGTCTCGACACACGATCACACTATAACAAATAAACAACTCAATGTGATTTCAAGTTTAAAATACAATCATCTCAATTGTTAAAGTCACACTGCTGCTAGGTTTGTTCTTTGTGGTAAAGGTTCAGTGCAGCCCTATTGGGAAAGACTCCATGTGTTAACAACTGGGTTCTAAAGGAAAGGATCAAAAAATTCCCAGGCTGATTGAACTTCAGCTCAGCTGCATTGTCTGTTCTTTCCTGGGGCCTGAAAAAGGTAAAAGCTGCAGTGTTTCAGCCAAAGTGCACAAGCAATGAGAGCCCTCCAGCACACTTACTGAGCACACTTAAGGACCTCTTCCCTGACTCACAAATGGAGAGAAAAATTTAAACAATATTTAGTAGTATTTAAAATGTTACAGAATGATATAGTTAAATCCAATCCATAAATATGAATCTGTATTTTAAAGCCAAATCTTACAAACAAAACAAAAGAAAACGAAACTTCATTACTAGCAACTATTCAGTTAGTTGGCCTAGAAAATTCCTCCTTTGAACCACAAGATCTTCACTCTATTTCAGTCTATTTCTAGTAAAAAAGGAGATTCTTTTAATAATATTCAAAGTTCATGGTTCATAAGTCATGTAATAAATCCCAGTAAGTCCTGAAGCCATATACAATATTAGCTATGCATGTGTATTTGTTCCTATTTCCAAAATGACCTAAAGCCACCAATTGTTAAGATCTCCTTCCTGTTTGAAATTCATTACTACTTTAGTATATAAGCTTGCATGAATTTATGAATGACCTAAATATACATTTACCTCTCTACTTTCTAGTCATTATGAATTTAATATTTGAATAGATCAAACTGTGTCCAGAAACACTTTTTCCCATGTATTCATTTCATTCAAAGTTTATGTAGTATGTTTTTGTTTCCTCATCAAAACTATAGGCTTTATGCATGAGTGGCTCAAGAAATTATGAATGAAAATTCCTGGAAAGAAGCTGTGTCTGCCTGTGAACAACAACAACAACAACAAAAGCACCTCTTGTAAGAAGTCTTTCTCTGCAGAGACTGATGGACCAAATGGAATTTCAGTACTGTGTAGAAATTGGAATTTTGTAGTCTCAGGAGCTAATTACTTTATCGGGCTAGTTTTAGCCTTCTGGAACAGCCATTCCTTTCCCCTCTGTGTATCTGAACTAACGTCTCATAATAATAAAAATAAGCTTCTTTGAAACAATTAACTTAGCAGATCACTCATTTCCACCAAACCAAGAGCTAAGAATGTCATGTGATAGATAGCACCTTGCAATTATACAATAAGTCCCCATATCTCAATGCATCTCATGTACCCACCAATGTATTACAAAGATGGCCTGATTTATGACTTCCTTTTTTCTGTAAAAACTAAAAACAAACAGAACCTGTGAAACTTCTTCCATATTGGAACATAGAATTTGAGGTACACTAAATCTGTATTCCTGGATCATGATCATTCAGGATAGCTCCAGAACAAACTATATCTTATTCCCTGTATGATGAGAGTGGTGGTTTTTATGTAGAAAAAAAATCATCTGTGTAATAAACTCTCAATAGTTCACTGCTGCTGGCATTAGAATTTTACTAATGCATATGTACACAAACACATACTCATAAGTTTTTTTCAGCTTTTGACTTAATGTATATTAATAAGTGATCGAAAAGAAACTCTCAAGTACAATAGTGGCAATACAATGTGTTCTAGTTATATTTCTGTTGCTCTGATAAAATAACCTGACATAAACAAATTTAAGGGAGAAAGGAGTTCATTTGGCTTACAATTCCTGGTTATAATCTGCATTAATTTGTTTTTTTTTTTGTTGTTGTTGTTGTTTTGTTTTGGGTTTTTTTTTTTTTTTAGTAATATAATAAAACACTAACCAAAACTAACTCAGGGGAAAGGGTTTATTTGGTTTGCAAAATATAAGCCATCACTGGGGGAAATCAGGTCAGGACATCAAGACAGGATCCTGGAGGCAAGAACTAAGGCAGAGACCATAGAGAAAAACTGTTCACTGTCTTGCTCTCTTACATTGCCTAGGAACAAATACTCAGGAGTGGCATTGCCAAGAGTGGACTGGGATCTCCCACATTAATCATTAATCAAGAAAATGCCTGCACAGACATACCTATGGGCAAATATAATGGAAGCAACTCCTCAACAGAAATTCCCTTTTCCTAGGTGACTATTTCATGTCAAGCTGACAAAAATTAACAAGCAAACACTATAACATTAATGTGTGGAGAGGTAAACAAAAACACAAGCAGCCAGTCACAGAGCAAAAAAAATGGATCCTTGCTTACTGTTTTTTTTTTTCTCTGTTAGCTTTTCTCTTTTTTAAATTGTTTAAGATTCCCAAATCAGGTAAAGGTGTCACCCACAATGGCCAAGTCTTCTTACATCAATGAATATCAAGACAATCCTTATAGACATGCCCACAGGCCAACATGCCAGAATGAGATATTCTAGACAATATCTCAACTGGATTTTCTTCCAAGCTGAGTCTAGAACATGGCAAGTTGAAATTTAAAACTAACTACCACCTTACGCCTTACATTAAAGTAAAAGGGCCATAGAGAAACATTTGTCAGAATACACAGTGAGCTTACATTACCCTTCTCAGGTAATGAACCATGTTAAGTATTTTACGTATCGTGCAAAGTACTGAGCACTCTCTTTACTTTCTGTGTCAAAACAAAACAAAACAAAAAGCAGAAAGCAAAACTAAACAAGCAAACTGACAATTAAGTAGCTTGAAAAAGTATAATAGTAAACTGAGCAATGAGTTCTTTTTTTGCAAAACTCAGTTTGATTATTTTCCTAAGGAAGGAGAAGAGTGAGAAATGATAGAAAAAGGACAGAACTTATTCTTCTATCCACATAAACAAAAACACAAAGAGAACACTGTAAATAATATTTTCATCTGTTCTTCATGGTTACCTAGTTAAATGTATCTTTCAGTAATGAATTTTTAGGTGAAGTGTGCAAGTAGTACACAATATTCTTTTTAAAAACCTGTACTGTTTCATTCATCAACTGTTACATCAGCTTTTTACTCAGTCTTTTAAGGAGGAAGGTGGTAGGAAGGGCTGTCCATCAAAATTCCTTGCTTACAGTCACACTTTGTTTATTTGGTGTAATGTTGAGTCTTGTGTTTCCTTTTTACTTTTACAAACCAGTTGGATATCCAATACCAAATGGTCAGTCCTGAAAAGATATGCATAAGTAGTATTATACAGATTGAGTATATGTGTATTTAGAAATATTGTGTGTATACATAGACATACACACATAATGTGGCAGCAAGTAGTTTGAAAAGAGGCTATGAATTTCAAAGAGACCAATAAGGGAGATATGGAGAGTTTAGGGGGATGAAAGGCACAGGTAATTATTAGCTCAAAAAGTAAAAGAGAAATTTTTAGAACATTTTCAAAAAGAAAAAACTGAGAAAAATAGCAATAGGCGGTAACTGCACACCTATTAGAGAAAGAATGTCAACTGTAAACAGCTGCTGCCTTGTCCTGCAAGCTACTTAGTCTCTCTGTGCTTCATTTCCATATCTGCAAAATTAAAATAATATTCTACTGGTTTAAAAGGACAGAGTTAGTATATGGACAGCACTCAGAATAGTATATGGCATGTAATGAGTATGTAGCAAACTTTGGAGTTCACTTTTTATTTAGTATTTCCCAGTGCATATTGCAATTTTCCTTTAAAAATCTCATCCCATTCCTTTTCTAAAAATAATCTTTAGGAAAGCCTAGTAAAGTTTTGCCACACAGTAAGCATTCAAGGAAGATGTCTTGGGCCTTGGTACTCCAACACATTTATTGTCCTATGAATTCATCTGCTTAATATTTTGTCATGTTTTGCATAAAACAGCAAGTATCTCATGCTTCCAACAAAATCTTACCAATTTATTGCCAAGGGGAAAATCATTTTTTTCAACTTCTTTAATTTAAAGTAGAAATACTCAATGTGTACCATCAAATCAATATTAGAGAATGTAAATTATCAAATTATTTACCCCTAGTTTGTGTGATGTTCTTGGAAATGCACTAATACAGAGTATTCTGAAATTTCAATATTCATGTATTTAATGTGATTCTACTGTTCATCAGTGATACTGCAGATTGAAGGTATGTTGGATTATTTGAGTGGCATTTTATTGAAATATGAGTTTGAATGTATTTCCAGTGGGAGACAAAATTGGCTAGTGTCCTCCAGAGAAATCAAATCAACAAAAAAATGTGTGTATGTGCATTCAGAGAAGAGAGGTAAATAAGAATAAACTGACACAATTTTGAAACCCAATAACTCCCTAGAATAAACTGCAAGACGTTGGAAACACATGAGACATGGCAATCTAACTATAAATTCCTGACAAACAAGAGTGCCATGGGAGAATGTTGCCATCCAAAAGCAGGTAGCCACAATCTGAGTCTGAAGTGATCAGAGATCAACGTTTTAGTTCAATCAGTCAGACAAAAGGAGTTTCCTCTTATGCACTCTTTTTTGTAGTGCCTAAGTGTCCAATTGAGTGCATGAAAAAATATGCTTGAATCATTCCAGCAAAGTTAATCTCATTCAGAAAATCCACACAGCAATACCCATAGCTTGACTGAATGTTTGGACATGTAAGGGTCAGTTAAGTTGACATCCGTTAGTGACAGTCACGCCTTTATCATCAAATTTGAGACAAAAAGAAGAGAGAACTAAGTGCATATAGAATATCAGGTCAGCTAGTAAAAACTCAAAGTGTCTATGGCAGACAACTCTGGGAATAGTTAGAAAGTTAGCTAGTATCAGAGGCAACTTATCCCTCCTTGATTATATATTACATATGTTGATTTAGAGAGAGTGTATGTGTATGTTTCAGTGTACCCATGTACATGCACCAAACAGCATATGTAGAGGTGCGAGGACAGTTCGTATGATTCAGTTCTTTTCTTCTATCACGTGAGACCAGGGAATTTAATTTAGGTCCTCAGATTAGACAGCAGGTGTCTTTGCCCACAAGGATAACCTGAAGGCTTGAAACATGCTTTTAATTCAGAATTTCAAAAATTGTTCCTTATGGGACTTGGAATGTTGTAGACATGAAACAAATATTCACCTAATATGGCAATCAACAAGGCACAGTAAAACCTGCCTTTTGTGCCAGCACACAGGAGGCAGAGGCAGGTGTATTTCTGTGATTTCAAGTGCAGCCTGGCCTACAAAGTGAATTCCAGGCCAGCCAAGGATACACCTTTTCTCAGAAAAATCACTACAATACAATATGATATGATATGATATGATATGATATGATATGATATGATATGATATGATATGATATGATATAATACAATAATAAAATAAAACAGCTGAAATTAGTATAGAAACTATACAAAGAAATTATCACATTAAGAAAATTAATAAAGAGGCTGGTGAAATGGATTAGGCGATAAACCATTTGCAGTCCAAATAAGGCAGAGTTTGGGTTCCCAGAGAGCACAAAATCTATATGGACATGGCAGACTCCTTCTAATCCCAGCCCTCAGGAGCTGGGGGCACAGAATCACTGGAGCAAGCCAGTTAACCTGGAATGCTGAAACATGAATTCTGTGAGATCCTGCTTTAGAAAATAAAGCTGAGGGCAACCCAGAAAGTCACATTATATCATGAGCTTCCAAATGTTTCTGCTCATACATACATGTACAAACACACACACACACACACACACACACACACACACACACATGCATGCAACATCATAAACATAGAAATGAAGAATTTCAAGGAAGATGACAGAGTGTGACAAGAACATTGACACTTTGCTCTTGGAAATCCAAATTGATATAAACAGGATCTCAGGACATGAATGAAACAGTAATTTCACCTTGTGGATTAGAACACATGATGCCTTTTAAATCTTAAACTTGATTTTCCCTTTTCGTTATTTGTCATGAGCACCCTTGACTGCAAGCTATCCCTATGAGTATATTGTGTGGAGACTTGCAGGGTGAGAATGGATGAAAATTTAAACCATTCTGTTCAGAAACATGGTGTGGATGAATTGTATTATGTTGAAGATGTGGAGTATATATTACAGACCTGCACCCTGTTGTGACTCCTGAAGTGTAGCAAGATATACTTAACAAAGGGGTTGGAGTCAAAGGGTGATGCTTTGAGTCTTGGCTCTTCTACAATAGCTTTGGAATCTGAACAATTCTCAGGCAGTCTTCTAATATTTTTAGCTTGCAGTATTGGCTATATTTACTTGCCTCTTCCTTCACTCTGCCATTGTAAGTCTTTCACCCTGTCTTACTTTTTGTGCCTTAAAAATTCTTTCCATTTCACCCTGCCATTGTGTTCTAATTAAACTTAACCTTTCCCCTTCACAGCTGTCTCACTAGCAAAGAGACCAATTAGTCTTCTCCTCCCCTTTTTTTAAAACAAGTTATAGTCCATCCTATTCATTTTTTGTCTAAAAGTGATTAGCAAATTCATGCATTATGTAAAAGAATCAGGCTATGTTAGGCCCATTTTGTAGTACTATTATTTGCTTCATTCTACAGTTATTGGTTTAGTGTTCCCAATATCCATTGAATTTGTATGGAGCATATTTGGAGTTATTTGAAGCATGTTGTTATTTGAAGCATGGAGTTATTTGAAGCATGTTGAGACTTAGAATCACTATGAAATTAAGTTGTAGAAAGAGCTGAGTTTTTTTTTTCTGACTTTAACAATGCCTAGTATTTACAGAAATTATGTTGTGTACATACATTGTATACATACAGTGGTACTTGATGACCACTGTGTAACAAAATGAGAATGACTGACAATATGAACCAACAAACACACAGAACAAAAGAAGCATTATTTAAAAAAAAAACTTGTCATATTTAAATATGACTAAACTTGGACTATAAAATTTAAAAAACAAGTCTAATGTTCAAAATTAGTTAAAATAAGTAATCAAGTGTAATATTCGGGAAAATAAAAAATTATTCAAATCAGGCCAGGCAGTAGTAGTGCAAGCCTTTAATCCCAGCACTTGGGAGATTGAGGCAGGTGGATCTCTGAATTCAAGGCCAGCCTGGTCTACTGAATGAGTTCTAGAACAGCCAGGGTTACACAGAAAAACCTTGTCTTGAAAAAAAAAAAATCACATATATTTACTTAAAGATGGCAAGACCTTATGTAAAGAAATTCCAAATGTGGAGAGATAGAATGGTAAGTAGAGTTTGTTCCTGAAAACTCACATAAAAACATCAGGCTTGGTCTCAAACACTTGTATTTGGAATACTAGGGAGGCAGAGACAGTCAGAACTCCCCGGAATTCACCTACTTGGTAAACCATTGACCAGTTGAGACCATATCTCACAAAAATAAGGTAGACTGATTAAGAAAACTGCCAATATTTTCATCTGGCCTCTAGACACATGTGCACACACATGAATGTACACACACACACACACACATACACACACACACACAACCATTTTACATATGTATCTATACATACACACATAAATACAATTTTTAAAATGCAATGGAAACATAGAAAACAAAACCTGTGTAACTAAACACATTAACTAATATAAACCTAAAAATTAATTATATTTCTACATAATAGCAATAAAATTTGAAAATGAAATTGAGGCAACAATTCTGTTTACAATAACATCAAGCACAATAAAATACATGTTCACTGAAAACCAAATTGTATAGAGAGAGTTGAAAGGAATTAAAGATCTGAGCTGGAAGTGGTAGTGTACGCCTTTAATCCCAGCACTCGGGAGGCAGAGGTAGGCAGATCTCTGTGAATTCAAGGCTAGCCTGGTCTACAAAGTGAGTCCAGGACAGCCAGAGTTAAACACAGAGAAACCCTGTCTCGAAAAACCAGAAAAAAAAAAAAGAAATTAAAGATCTGACAAAGAAATAGCATATGCTTATGTTTTAAAGATTTAATATTTTAAAAATATTAATATTTCTCAATAGGCCTATGTGTCCAGTGATATCTTTATCATTTATGTCTTTCAAGAAATATTAGTGAGCTCATTCCAAAATGCATATACAAATGAGAATAGAGAATGATCAAAAAATTTTAATAATGAAATCACTAGAAGACACACTTCTACATATTTTTTCAGCAAAGAAACAGTACTTAAGGCATTGTTGCCATGCTGTCTTGAAGCTAGACATATGTAACCTCAGTTGATCATAAGTGGGAGGCCAGAAATAGACTTTTCCATATAAAGCCCACTGATTTCCCACAGTGGTACCAGATCAGGGTAGAAAGCTCAGTGCTTTCAGATGGTGCATAGAACGGGTTGGACATCTGTATACAAAAGATGGAAGATGAAACCCTTCATCATATTACATCATATACAAAATTTCATTTTCAATACTTTATGTAAACCTCTTAAATGAGAACATGTCATAGGCAACTGTTTCTTACTTTTTCCTGAAAAGAACAGGGCAACGGTTTCTTAAATATTTAGTAACAAGACAGCAATAAAAATTTCAAATTACCTAATCAAGTGTCATGATTTTTAAACTTTTTAATGTTTAAAGGAGATGTAACCCCCTTCTATATACATCATAAAAGTGAGCACAAATAATGTTATAATGTGCATAATTATTGTATATGTGATAAGAGAGCAACTCAGTAGCAAAATGATAATGCAACATTTAGAAACTGGAAAGAGGTCAGGAAACACATTTCTCCAAAGAAGATATGCAAGGGACTAATAATCAGGTGAATAGGTGTTCAGTCTCAATAACTGTCAAAGAAAGAAAATCAAAGCCAGAAAAAATTCCACTCTACATCCACCAAAGTGTCAAAAATAAGAGAGGAAAAATATTAAAAAGTGTTGGCAAGCTTAAGAATAAATTGGAAGCAGCACACATAAGATGTAAAATAGTGCATCTACTGAAATTCCTCTTCAACATATGTCAGCAGGAAGAATTTTATTTATGAAATAGCTGTACATAACTGCACAAAATAAAATATTTTAGATTGGATAAAAAAGAAGCAGCCCAAATATATCAAATGGTGAATATATAAGCAGAATGTGGTACCCTAACATGCTGTATGACTAACGTGATTATGTGGAATATGTATATACCAGAAAATAGGAAAAAGAATATTTCAATAATTTATATTTATTATTTAACACAAGTAACAATTTTCAGTATTTACTGAAGTTGTTTATACTTGGGCAACTGCTACTTTATGTCACTAGTAATCTAAGATACAGTTCTTTTCTTTTCATGTCAGTTGCTACCACTGCTAAGCTGAGTGACTGGTGTCAGAACACAGTTAAAAGAATGACTCATGACAAACAATGCCTTGCCCATGGTCCAACAACTGGAACACAGAACTTCTCCATTTTTAATTTTCGTACTTTTGTTTATGCTTACTTATGATATTATCATATAGTCTTTGTATGAAATTTAATTCATTATAAAACTTTCAAATGTGTATATTATATGCTTTGAAGCCCATGTGACACTATAATTATTTCAACACTAACAGTTATTCCATATTCTTACCTTTTATTTTTCTGGCATTCTGTTCCTTCAGGTATAGCAATGGAAGCAATTCAAGACTGCATTTAATTAGAATTTTTTACTTTTATCTATCTCCATGGATTAACAACTTGTAATCAACACTTGCATAAATACATATTTAACCCATATAAGTATTGAACAGTATCTTCAATATATTACATTCAAGACATAGTAGTTGTGGCAGCAGTTGGGGTAGTGTTAAGCATTCTAACTGTTAATTAATCGGTCCTGCTTGCTGTCTGTTTCTTACATTGACTCTGATTGGTTAAATAAAATGCCAAGGCCTGAGATTGGGCAAAGACAGAGAAAGGTGGGACTTCCTGGGATTAGAACAGGAAGCCTGTGCTTTAGACAGAGAATTAATTCATTCCAGCCAGGAGCAGGAAGAGGCACACACCATGGGTTAGAGAAACGAACCTCATTCCACATGGCCAGGAAGATCGGCATATCGTGGAGAATGGCAGTCCAAGGGGATGTATGTATATATGGGGTCATATTTGGGTAATAGAATTAAGAGCTAGCTTAGATGGGCTAGGATTGCACAATTCAGTTCAAGGCTTGTTAAAATCCATGTGGTCTCTGTGTGCTCTTTTATAATGGCTGCTTAAAGATTAACAGCAGCAAATCACTTAACAATAATATAAATACTGGATAAATAGTTTAATTAGCCATATTTTTATTTTAACAGGCAACCATTAAATGCTGCTAGCAAGGAAAACTATAGTCAACTATAGCTAGTCCATGACTTTGGTTAATAATTATAGGCTAGGCCAGGTAACTTCAGGATATTACAATTTAAGTTCTCTAAAGAATACATTTGTCAAACAGCTATTCCAGTTCATCATGTGTTTTCCAAAAGGTTCATGACAAATCCTTTCTACATTACAATTAATTTCCTTTGATGTTTTTGCCCTCTAGAATATTTCTAAAGAAAGAATACATAAACTCACATTAGTTAATAACAGCATCCAAAATTCTTTTTAATAGACAATACCTAATTCTTTAATTAAGACAAATAAAACTTCTGCCTATACATTAATTAAAACCACAGATGTATGAATTTCATCCATTGACTTTTTGACCTCTTTGAGTTTTTATATGATTATATTATATGATAGTTCCTAGTAGTTTATTTTAATTAGATGTTGTAAGACCCATAGATAAAGAGCTGTATGATGTGCCCAAAGTTATGGTATAGTGTCAACAGAAGTTGCCCAGAATCTCTTTGCATGCTTTAGCCATAAATCACTCTGCCATTAACTTGGCATGTACATTTGAATACAAAACGTAACTATTCAATATTCTTAATCATAAACTCCAGGTAGTATTAACCTATATAGCATAGGGTAGCTTCTTCATATGGATCAATGGCATGCCCAGTACAACATATCATTTATTATTGAACCCCTAACAATACTTTCTCAGCCAATGGAGCAGTGATGCTGTGAATCAAAGACAATGATGCCTAGGAGAGCATGTTATCATCTGTAAAAATAATGCATTCCCCAATCACAAAACATCTTAAAAACTGGCTGATGACATACTCAGTATGAATTGGTAAGGCTATTGTTACCCCCACCAAAAAAAACAATCCTAAAAGCTTGATTTTTTTTTGTTTTTTAAAGAATGCTATTACTCCTCATCAGATACTTTTGTACACGTGAGTGTCACAAGGAGAAAATTACTACTCTGATAAGCATTTGGAGGCATTAATTGACTCTTCAGGTGGTCTCAGCAACCTGGAGATCCTGCAGTTGGGCTTAAGGCAACCCCCTCATTATAACACACAAATTTATCTCTATTCTGGATCAAGGATAGCATCTTAAACAATAAATGACTACTGGAACTCGGACCAGAAAGACAGGGATTATTTCTGTGTTCAGTGCCAAGGTTAAAAGGAAGCTCTAGTCCATGTGATTCACTCAGACAAGCACATTAAATCACAGCTCTCCATAAAAATAAGGGCACAATAAATCTGCTAGAGAACATACAAAAGGTAGAAATGACCCCATTCACATTTTCTGTGATGGCTTTCAACTGTAAATTCCAGAGCAGAAAAAAAGGTCTCATAGTTCTTTTCATATAACATCAAGTGAAGTGGCACATTAAATATATTCAAATAATATTGGGGGTTACTGCTATTAACAAGAGATTAAAAGAATTTGAGGATGCATACTTTCAAGAAGAAAAACGAGGGTAAAAATACACCACTTTTCTCCTCTCATCTAATATTTTTGCTGATTTCTTTGTACACACTTTTTTAATCTCCTTAAATCACTGCCCTGTTTCCATTAACAGACAGCTTTTTGCTCAAAGAGGTCTGCCTGGTGGATTTCATTTCCATGCCTCCCACATATGCTTGAAATCACAACTTACATCTACCACTCAACTATGTCCAAATCTAAAATGCGATGCTTGCATTTAGTCAGTTCTCTATTTGTCTCTCTCAACACACATCATAGTCACTATTTTCCATTTTTTATATACTTGTTTTGGCTTCCTGAGTGCCACTAGGTCTCCCTTCTGAGATAGCTCTCTCTTGGCCTCTTGGGAGACTGAACATATTAGCCGAGCTCCAGTGATGTTCCTTGAAGGTGTTTGAGAACACCAATATACAAGTAAAAAGAATCCTGAAAGACATTTCCAATTGTTCTGTGGAGCTAGCAGGAGCCACTGACACAGTGCAAATGCTCCAGAGAGAGGTGTGATGCTAATGATTTAAGAAAATAGTCTTGTGTACCTGCAGGGAGGAGGGAGGTCCATCTGCTCCAAGCCAGCTCTATCCTACAAGCTGGTCATGTAAACAATAATGAAGATAGTTTCATAGCTAGTAAGCAAAAAGTGAATTACGGACAGAACCTAAAATATATCCAATAATGTTTTTAAAAGGCATACATTTAAAAGCATTCATTGCTGAGTTTTGGCAATTATTCATGAAAATAAGATTCTCGGTTTCCTTATGCTATTATGACAGCATATATTATGTTTATATATAATCTTTCTGTGTATGTGTGTTTGAAGTGTGTATGGACACGAGTATACCACAACATGTGTGTGGTAGTCATAAAACTTTGTAGACTCACTTCCTTTCTCCCACCTTTATAAGGATTCCAGAGATCTAACTCAACTCCCCAAGCTTGAGTGCTCTTACTGGCTAAACCATCTGGCTGGCCCTCTAACTGTCTAGGAGTACAGAGTGCAAGACATACCTTTCAATTTTGTAAAGCATATATGTTTAAATAATATTATCTTTAAATATGTAAATATAGAGACTAGAGAGATAGTTTAGCAGTTAAAAGCACTAGATGCTCCTGGAAAGGACCAGAGTTCAATTTCCGGAACTAGCATAATAGTTCACAACTCTCTGTAATTCCAATTCCAGAAGATCTTATACCTTCTTCTGGTAGTAGGTACCAGGCAAACACATGGTGAACAATTATACAAATAAAATAAAAGTAAATCTTTTAAAATGTAAGCAAGCATCAATGTGTATATGTATGTATGCATGCATGTATATATGTATGTACATATATATGTATACACACGTAATTAGGTAGGACACATTATATGTATGTATGTATATGCATGTGTATATAAAACTATATCCAAGAATGTCATATTGGCATCCAGTCAGTTACTGTCCTAAAAGAATAGCCACCCAGAAAAGTATACCCAATGACAGCTACACAAACTAGATGACCCAGTGATCAAAGAAATGCAAAAATTATTTATTTCTACAACAAATCTTTTTCTCTTGAACTATATGATACCTTTTATTGTAGCTCTTTTAAAGTACAACTCTAACTCAAGATTTTCAAGTTCTTATTATCCTGGCTTGTTAATGGCTTGTTAGTAAACATCCATTTCCTATTCCTTCTACTAACAAAAATCACAATTTAGTCACATATTTATTGTCACATGAGGTAAGTGCAAGCAAGTTATAAAACATTGGGAGGGAATCATTAAAATGTGTCCCTGAGTCCATTCCTCTTTGAAGCCCACTCTGGGATGGTTTACAATGAACATTCTCTCTATAAGGGCATCAATAAAATTCTGTCCATGGACTTGTGATCCAAGAAAGACTTTGACTTCAAGGAAAATCTGTATTTATATAAAGCTATCAGTGAAAATCAAATAGCTTAAGTGGACATGCATATTTTCCACCATTCATTCAGGCTGTTGCTCACTATTTCCTTATTTAAAAAAAAGTCCCTAATCTTTTCAGATAGATGGACTTCTCTAACTGTATTACATTAATCTCTCAACAGTAAGCATCTCTTCCAGACTCGGCTACTAAACTTTAAAACAAATATTTACGTTTATATAAAAATGTTGGTTACTCTAAATATGTATATGCCATCAGCCTTGGTTCCTTCCTTATTTGCTTAAATCTAAAAGTGGGTTTCAAAACTAAAATCCACGTTTCTCCATGAATTGCCTGATCTGGGACATTGGCCAGGTATCCATTATAGTGCAGTCCATTCTTTCTTAGGTTCCCTGAAATCTGGTTAATCATCATTGTAATAATCATCATTTTTTTAACCATGTCAGTCTTCTGAAATCTTTAACTCTTCAGTAAAGCTAGTATATGTTTTATATCATGACAGTAAGTTCTTTGGAAGACTAATCAGGGTCTCATTGAAACATATACAATCTTCTTACCAATAACAATCTCTCCTAAAAAGAATTTAAAATTTCAATGATGCACATAATAAAGAACCTATTATACATTTGTAATAGTACAATTTAGGAATATCAGAAATATAATACCCATATATCTTTCCTAATGAAGCAGCAAAAAGAAAGTTAAAGTTAACTAACATATTTGAGGAATGTCATTGGCATTTACCTATTAAAGATTTCTTTCTATTTAAAATAATATAATCTGTGAATTGACAGAGCCATAAACCAAAGTTGATATCACAGCATCTTACCTATTTATTTAAACAAAATATTCACACTATGTAGTTGCTCAAATAAATAGTGGTCCCTCTATCCAAGTGTCAACTTCTAGACCCTTCCATACAACAAAGGAAAGAATATCTCTTCAAGGGTTAGGAGAAACTATATACTAATCAATGCTAAAAATTTTGCACACTTACTGGACCAAAACAGGTAAACAAATATTCAGTGTTATCTTTTTATTAATAATCACAAAGAAGATTATTATAGAAAAGATAAATTTCCAGAGACTGTCCAAGAAGCTATCTTGATCTCCTTTCTCCAGGGATATTAAATTTAATTTTACAGAATCTCACCTGAAAAAAAATAATATCATGTAAGACACTATTAAGAATGTCTCGAGATTCCAGCCATCAGCAAGAAGAAGGAATTCCAGCCAGGAGCAGGAAGAAGGAGGAACACACCTTCTTAGGGTTAGAAAAAGGAACCTCATTCCACATGGCCAGGAACATTGGCATAGAGTAAAGAATGGCAGTCCAAAGGGACATATGTATATATGGGGTCATATTTGGGTAGTAGAATTAAGAACTAGCTTAGATGGGCCAGAATTGCACAACTCAGCCAAGGTTTGTTAAAATCCATGTGGTGTCTGTGTGTATTCATTTATAATGGCTGGTTAAAGACTAATGGTTCCAAATCAATTAACAATAATCAAAATCCTGGTAAATAATTTAATTAGCCATATTTTTTTCTATATATGACACTCAACTACGGCAATTAGAATCCATGCTTATGGCATGAGAAGGCCCCAGTGAAAGCCGATTTCCTAGCCAAAGAGCAGGGAACCGAACTCAAATGCATTTCAAAGGTGTGGCTAACTTAACAAAAGCTGTTGCTTTGCAGCAAAGGCCAAGAGGTAAGGCTTAGCTCTCCTTAGGTACTAAAAAACTGGCAGCCTTCTAAACAGAATTTGGGAGTGGAATTAATCGTGTAGATTAAAAATGGAAGAATTCATAATGCCTCAATACTTTTGTATTCCAATTGAGTTTGTTCCTCTTAGCATGTAAATGATTTTTACCCTGACAATTGTAGTTCTGTGTATCTTTTTTGAGAAAGTTCAGACTAGGATAGTCTTAAAGGAAAGAATTTACAGATGGAATGCTAAATTGCCAACAATGATAATGAAGGAAAGAGGGAGGCCTTTCCTGATAAATAAGGCAACATTGATGGCAGCTGGAGCTAAGAGCTCCCTGGGTACTACTAGGTGCCTGTCAGGATTTTCTGATATTGGCCCACCAGTGAAATACAGTTGCAACTAGATTTCAAGGAATAATGAACAAAGCTTTAATTGCAGCATGGAATGGCATGGTTAGATCAAGGCTTTTGGAATGTTGTTTTTTTGCTTGATTTTTATTTAGATGTCTTTGATTTTCCTATATCGGGAGGTAGAAAAGATATTTTTTCTGGTTTGGCATTGCTAAAACATAAGAGATTTTTGAAGATTTTGGGCAATTTCGAATTGTCACTACAGTTCAAAGTTGCTCTCAAGGTTACAGAATTACTAATATCTGGGATTTAAGTGAAATATTTGAGCAGGATGGTACTGGCACACACCCTTAATCCCATCACACTAGAGGAAGAAACAGGCAGATCTCTGGATTCTAGACTAGCCTGGTTTAAACAATGAAGGCAGGGTGGGAACTCTGCTGAGAAAATAAGGCTGCTTACTAAAGACAGTCTAGAATTCAAAAATGACACATTTTTTCCTTGATGTTAAGTATAATAATGTCCTTACTGATCTAATGGATAAATACACATAATCTTAAATTTACATAAAAAGAAACGGTCACAAGCCAGTCTCATTAGTTGTGGGGCTCCCACTGGAGAACTGGTTTCAAGAGACATTTTGCCCTGAAGGAGATATGTTAATCACTGGGCATGAAGGTGCGAGCCTTTAATCCCAGCACTTGGAAGACAAAAACAGGTGGATCCCTGACCTTCACCAAGGTCAGCAGGTCTATGAAGTAAATCCAGGGCAAGGATACACAGATAAATCCTGTCTCAAAAAAAAAAAAAGGAGAAAGAGATATATTCTGTTAATCAATGTAAGGACCCAGAATTAGGCTTGGGAAGAATTTGCAAACTGCATGCCTCCCACAGCCAGCAGTTATGCTATTTTACAATAATCTCCTTAAGAATGGAGCTTCCATGGGAGAATTGGAGCTCAAATTAATACAAAAAATGGTTTAATTAATGCTATTGTTTAATAAGGGTAATTCAATTATTTAAATTCATACCTTGATCTCAAAACTTGGGAGACAAGGAAAAAAACAGGTTCCTTGTATATTAGAGGCCAATCTAAATCTACGGAGCTCTATAGAGCAAATCAAGACAGCCCAAGCTACAAAGAGAAACCCTGTCTCAATAAGGACAGATATATCCACATAGAAATTAAATCTCCAAAGAAAGGCGAAAAGGAAAGAAGAAATATATAAATGCATACCTTTGATCCCAAAACATGGGAGACAAAGACAGAGACAGATTGGTTCCTTTTGAGTTTGAGGCCAACCTAATCTACAAAAAGCCAGAACAACACAGAATAAACCTGTTTTAATCAATTAATAAATGTATGTCAACTGTAGAGGAGAATACTTAAACTCCATACAGTCTTACTATTACATGTCATCCTTTTATATGACATGGAAACTTACAAATGTCTTTCTTCTGTTCAAACAAAGAACAGAAAATATTCCTTACTTGATTTGTGCATCCTGCACATCCAAGGCATTTTGGTAATTGCAGAACTATATGTTACTTGTGAGAAATTATATATTTTCAGAACAACAGGACCAGAGTCCAAAGAAGATAAGTAATCCAAATGATCCAGCCTCGTAGACTGTCTCAATAGCTGTTTCCTCAAAAATCTGCATCAAGAACAACTTCAAACAGCTTGCTGAGATGGCCCAGCCTCAAGGACTGAACTTTCCTACCAAAGTCCAGCTTTAGAAGTACAAACTGCTCAGGACATTCAAACTGCTGAGCACATAGAGACTGGACAACAAATGTTACAATTTACTTGCTTAACCATTTTTTTACATTTTATTTGGGCCCCTAAACTGGTTTTCTGCATCCCAATTCAGCAGGAAGCAGTTTTAAGAGAGCAACGTCCCATTCCCAAAAAGTGGGGTGGATGATGGAGGTTGTTTAGGTGGAATGGTAACAAATTGTTATATGGTCTTGTTAAGCAAGGTATAGGAAGTTAGACTTGGAGATCTCTTTTTCTTTTCTCTATCCCTCTTTCTCTATTATATATAGGGGGAAAAGACTTGAAATGAAAAAGGGGGAATATATATATATATATATATATAGAAAAGATAATTAAGAAATGCAAACTAATGGTTATGCAAGCTAGTCATTCTGTTAGGTACTATGACAGCCTATTATAGTTACTTGCTAAGCTAATCAGAAATAAACCTGCTAAGAGACAAGCAACATCTGCTTACCCTAATATAAGAGATAGATAGGGCCTCTTCAAAAACCTCAAGAGATCTGCAGAATATGGCATTCAAAGATGTTTTCGGAACTTTAGATTTTTTTATATCAAGACATATCAACTCCTAACAGCACCCCCTATTCTCCTCCAAGTAGAAGATGAACATCGAAGAATCTCCAGTGGGAGATGACTGAATTAGTCGCAAGCCTATCTCTTGGTAGGAAAAGCCCCTTGCTCCAACGGTAGACAGAATGCTGTCCAAAAAGGACAAAACCTGGAAGCAGGTAAGTCGACAGCCTAGCTCTGCCAAGACAGGGTAGGTAAGTCCTTCATAACCCCTGCTCTACAATCAATGTCTGTCAGAGAAACAGGGCCAAATGACTGAAGATCGATGCTGTAATGTATGGAGAGAAAATGGGAACTTTCCAGGTAGCCACTGGTATGTCATTTCTTAGTTTGGGAAGCTGCAAACCCTGTACTTCCTATAAAATCAGATATATTTATCCCTCTCAGGTCTCTGAGGTGATTGAAGAACAGATAGATAAAGTCTCATAATTAAATTTTGAGTTGTTTAGGAGTCAAGAGAGTGTTATAGATCTAAGAAGATACTTTTAAAATTGTGTTGCAATTAGTATGAATGTTGAGTCAGATATAGAACTTTAAACTCATGGAGATGTTTAGATAGTAGAATGTTAAAGTCAGGTACCAAATACACATGGACTGGTCATTGGGAATGTACGTTAAGCCATATAACCCTCATAACTGTGGCCTAATTACCTCTGTTGTACTGTATTGTATTTATTATTATAAGAGAAAGAGCCATTTGTTGGACTGAAAGGAGAAACTGTAGGGGGAAATAAGATATACCTTAAACTTAAAAAAAAAAAAAAGGGAAGAGAATGGGGGGTTGAGGGTGGGAGGGTTGGACTGGAGGGGGAATAGGGAGGGGACTGCGATTGAGATATAACTTGAAGAAATAAAAAATAAAGGGAAAAAAAAGAAAAGATAAGATATGAGGATTGATTATTGCATCTGCTCTGAAACTCAAAACTATTGTTATTCTTTAAATAAGGTTATCTTTTGATTGGTATAGAATTTTGTATAATGATACAAAAATAAGATTGAGTTTGATTCATTGGTATAGAATTTTATATTTTGACACATATTATGTATATTTCAACTCTTATATAAGGTATTGTGCCTATACACATTTAAAAGTATGGGTTTACTTCCGATCCTTTTATGGGTTGCTACTGCAATCTATTTAGGAGTCTGGATAATACAAGTTGCTGGCCAGTCAAGCTTCTGGTCATGTCAAATAGTAGTCTTAATTTATCACAAAATAGACTTAATAGGTTAAACAGATAGTAAATGGTTAAAAATTTACAGTTTGCTTGTTCAAATATATAGATAGATGATAGATTTATAAATAAAATAGTAGATGTCTTCAAAACCCTCAGAGGCATACAGAAAATGGCATTTAAGGATGTTTTTATTATTTCAAGAATTGTTTGACAGTCAGCTCCTGACAGCTCCCATTTGTCTTGGAAGAAGACAATGAACATTAAAAAAGAAATCTCCCATATAATGCCTCAAAAAGAAATCTCCCATGGGGAGATAATTCCTATTAGGCAAAAATGCCCCTGTTCTCTCAACAGACTATATACAGTCCAAAGATGGACCATAGCTTAAATGCAGGTAAGTCGATGTCCTGATTCTGCAGACACAGAATGGGAAAATCCTTATTTCCTGCTGCACAACTTAGTCTGTGAAAAATGCTTAGCCAGAAGGCTGAAGATGATGCTCCAACGGTATGGAGAGATATTTGGGACTGTCTAGGCAGAAAACTGTCATTTTTTTCTTTTTGGAAG
This sequence comes from Lophiomys imhausi, assembly GCA_907164525.1. Lineage (NCBI taxonomy): Eukaryota > Metazoa > Chordata > Mammalia > Rodentia > Muridae > Lophiomys > Lophiomys imhausi. The sequence goes on along the minus strand of CAJQZJ010032315.1, from coordinate 739,279 downwards.
CTGTTCTTCCGTGCTTCCTACTCACTCAAATAATAACTTTATCCCTTCTTATGTATTTGATGGGGTTGAAGGCATAATAGTTATAAGACTTCAATTGAACTTGAGTTGTTTAGAATTTAAAAGGATATTTTCAAGTCTAAATAATATCTTTAGGTTTATAAATATAGGTTATGATAGAAATTATTTAGGTTCAGAGCTTTAGAAACACCAAAATAGATAATGATTTTTTTTCTGCTTCAAGATTGCCTGATACAAATCAGCTAAACATTATGTGTATAACTTTTATATATGGTTTTCTTGATTGTTTCATATTCGTTCTTATTGTTTTTCTATATGAGTTAAAAATTTAGCCTTTTTTTTAGACAAAAGGAGGGAATTGTTGGGGTAGTGTTAAGCATTCTAAATGTTAATTAATTGGTCCTGTTTTCTGTCTGTTACTTACATTGACTCCAATTGGTTAAATAAAATGCCGAGGCCTGAGATTGGGCAAAGACAGAGAAAGGTGGGACTTCCTGAGATTAGAGCAGGAAGCCTGTGCTTTAGACAGAAAATTAAAGATTCCAGCCAGCAGCAGGAAGAAGAAGGAATTCCATCCAGGAGCCGGAAGAAGGAGGAACATGCCATGGGTTAGAAAAAGGAACCTCATTCCACATGGCCAGGAACATTGGCATAGAGTGGAGAATGGCAGTCCGAAGGGACATATGTATATACGGGGTCATATTTGGGTAGTAGAATTAAGAACTAGCTTAGATGGGCCAGGATTGCACAACTCAGGCCAAGGTTTGTTAAAATCAAAAAAAAAAAAAGAATGTCTCTGATTAGGCAATGGTTAGCATTTACATTCTATTAAAGTCACTATTCATTTCACTAGTACAGAAAATAAAAGAATTCTTGTCCCAAATTATGTTAAATTGAGATCCATTACTTCCCAAGTCAAAGGCTTAAAAGCATTTCACCAGTTCTCCTGGCCTCCATGACTCTTCATGAGATGCAAATGATATCAACTTCTTTTGCTAATCAATAGTGAATGACACTTGAAGCAAATCATTTTCCTTTTATGCTTAACAAGTAAGCAGTATTTTACAGAGCACACTGGAACATTAGAGAATTCATTTCCTAGTAAAAATTCTATCTTAAAAACAAAGCATTCACTGCTACTTTACTAATAAGGGCATAGAAGTTCACTGAAGAGTTGTATCAATCTAGCATGTAATATTCTTCCTTTTAAGTTTTCATTATGTAGAAAACCTACAGACTAACAAAATAACCAAGATGTACTCCTCATGTAGTCACAACTATTTGAAGATTAACTACTTCTTAAAATGTTCCTAATGAGTCCAAAAAGACTGGGCAGAGAGAGAATAGGAAGGTGGGAGTTCCTGGGAGGAAGGAGCCCTGGGAAGAGAATGAGGAAGTTCTTTCCACCAGGAGTCATGAAAGTTGACAGACGTGCCTGAGAGCTCAGAAGGCACAGCAAGCCATATGATGGTCAGGTTAATTTAGACCAGCTAGTTGAGAGTCTGCCCAGTTAATGCCTAAGCACTGAAATTTTAAAAGGTCTTGGTTTATTTAATTATTGGGGTAAAAAGTCACCCTTGGTCTCAGGCCCTATCACAATGAGACATAAGCCTGGTCAGGCTTCCCACCTGGCCTGAAAGCCTACTACCACATTTCTCCTGGTATCAGGCCTTATGACCAGGAGACTCGAGCTAAGGCTAGCCAGGTCTGCCAGGTCTGAAGGCCCCCTGCCAGGCCCCACTGGCCTAATACAGTTATAGTTATTATTAGGGTTAGTTGTAAGGTAATAGGTGTTTCTAGTTATTAATAAATATATTTGTTAACAGAGTTTCAGTTTCAAGAGAAAATACTTCAGGATGAGAATTCCTGTTCAAAGCATTGTCTTTAGTGCATGAAAGTGTGGGGCACATTCGTAAGTGGAAACACACAAATGCTCACAAGCTTATCACCAGAAACTTCTTGAGTGTGGTTAACACAGCAAGCTTCTAAAACTCTGCCATGGCAACTTTGGCAACCCAAAGCTATGCATCAGTCTAATACTTGCAGTTCAGGAGACACTTGAAGTCTAGAATCTGTTCAAAAATTCAATAGTCCAAATATGTTGCTCTTTTATGCATCCTGACATCATAGGACATAAGGCCTTTAAATAATAAAAACAGGATGCTCCATTGCTCTCTCTTTTGTCATAATGAGTAATCTCTATCAAGTTAAACTAAGTATCTCCAGGAGTCATTTGAACTTACATAAGCATTAGAGGATGTATTTTCTTCTCTAATAGTCGTAGTGAAAACACTATTCCTAACTGACATGTCAGTGAAGAAAGAAAACACATTCAGCTCTAACTTTAAGAATAGCTTTCAGGAAATAAAATTGCCAGAAGTTAACAAAGACTCAGAACTTCAACATAGAGTATACAGCCAGACAGAGAAATGAAAAATAAGAAAGCATTCCAGAGAAGCATCTTTAAACAGCCCTTTCAAGATCACCCTGCCATAACTATTGGATGGATAGAGACAGGAATAATTACATGCATATTTTTACCTTATATTTGCACAACTATTAAAAAGCACTTAAATTTTATGAGCTTTTTCCTGAGAAGCAAAATGGTAACTTTTATAAAATGCTGGTTACATATACTACCAAAAGAATGACTATCACACAGACAACAAAGTGTTCTCTGGAATTGGAAATGCATTTAAAGTAATGCTTAATAGTTAAATGTTTCATCTTCCCAATAAGGAATTCTCTTAGTAAAAGAGAGACTGACACTGTATGGATAGCACATCCCTTCAATGGTATACCTGTAAAGTGGGTTCCTCATCCAAAGTCATTCTCGTTAAGTTAAAGAAGGCAAAAAGAAATAACCAGGGTATAAGTGAGTAATCCGTTTGTCATGCATGCATGCTAAGAAGAAAGTCCCTTGGGTAAAAGAGAAAGTTTACAAATATTAGGTTTTTTTTTTAAATATGAAAAATGGAGTTTTGAACTACACACCAATTACTTCTTAGGCCATTAAATAACCCAAGAATTTGGAGCTGGGGTGACTGCTTTAGAGTCTACGCCTCAGTTGTGAGAAGTAAATTTACTTTCAAGATTAGGTCCTTGACAGAGTTCTCAATTACAAACAACAAATGAATTCCAGATCATTTAAGTAAAAAGACATTTACAGAGGATATTACTCTCATGGAAATCCCAAGGCAGCCAACACAAGGCTCTCCAGTCAGCGGAACTTCTGAAAGAGCAACACTGGTCCTTTGACCTCCATTCAGTTGCTTTCCTCAGGGTCGCTCCCCAAAGGCTACTTTGAAAGCAGTCCCTGGACACCAGCTTCTCCATGGGGATTTTGCAACTGTTGCCTCCAATAAGCAAATTGGAGTTTGTGGTACCTTTTTCTTGTTGCTAACTTCCAAATTAAAGTCTTACCTATGTGTGTCTGGTTGATGGAAGTGACTATATAAAGACATCCTTAATGTATAATAAGCAGAGGCAGTGGACTGTTATTCTAGAAAAGCACTGACAAAGAAGGATTTCTACAAGACATGAAGCCACTGTCTCATCAAAGAGTGATAAGAACACTATCATGTGCTCAGAGTCTGTGCAGTGCAGTGGAGGAACAGTCTCTGCCCTGATTCTGAGTCTGAGATCTGGAGCTGCCAAGCTCTCAACTATCTGGCTTCTCTCTCTCTCCCCAGCCCTGCTCACCAATGGCCCTCCAAAGTTCAAAGCTTATGCCTCTCAGCACCCTCTGCCCTGAGCTGGGCACTCTAACTTAATCCATCTGGTTCCAGCTTTACCCACAGGTCCTGCATATTACTTTATGGATCCCACTACATCCTTCGCTGCCATCACCACACACAACCGTATCCTTCATTATCATCCTGTGCTATTTGCTTCACGGCACTGACCCCTTGTTTTGCTTTCTTTGCTTATCTGTAGTCTAACTTGCCTAAAGCATGGACTCTGCGGAAACGACTATCTGTTCAGTCCTACATCATAGTATGACTTTGATAGCTACAATACTGTATAATATAGTCACTTTTCAATATATTGCTCTAGTGAGTGAATCCCTGATGTAGCTACGTAGGCCCTTTGGGAAATAGACTGAGGAAGAGTGCTAAGTGATTTGTTTGTTATCACACAGTGAGGAAAGGCTACTCCTTGATTTCCAAACAAGAAACCTTCAGAAAAAAAAATAAAATATTCAAGATATTTCAGGTAATTACTTCCCTTTTACTTAATTAGAATAATTTTTGTAGTGAAAAATAGTCTTTATGTCTGGCTATAAGTAAAATGTAAAGCAAAGCCTTTGTTTTTGGCTCTTGGCTTTTGCTACGTGAGACCTTGCAGCTATGCTAGTGCTGAGAAATTGTTTTGAGAGTGTTTGAACCTTGAAGAAATGTCTCTTTAGAGAATCTGCACTTGGTGCTATGTGAGAGTTTGGAGCTGCACCAACCTTGGTACTAAGACACAATTGGCAAACCTGGAGTTCTTACTTTTAATTATGGCTACCCATGGTCAAAAGGGACTGAGATTCATATAGATTGTCTCCTCTCGCAGGCAGCAAGGACAAGATAACTGTGGTAATTGGAACCTTTCCCAGCACAGTTAACCTTGTATGATGTTTGAATAAAGTAACTGGAGTGAACTAGCTGGGTGTCAGTCTGCTCCTTCCCGAAATGAGGGCTTAGCATCTTTTCTCTTTAATTGCAGCAGCCGCGACCAAGACCACTCAACAATTTTCTTTATTAATAATATATAAAAACATAAATTTATATATACAGTGGGTACTATGTGACATTTTGAGGTTTATATATATATATAATCCTGCAATCAGGTCAAACATATATTTCTTCAAAACTTATCATTTTGAAAATTTTACAAAATATCTTTTCTCATAGTTTGTTGAAGTGTACATTCATTAAGTCCATTTCTTTGACTCAATATCTTGATCTGAGTATATCATAGCTGCTTCCTACTATCAAGAGGTAACAGAATGCCCATTGACCAAACTTCACCATCTTTTCCCTTCCTCATTACTCCTTCTGGCCTCTGGTAATCACAACACTTTCAACTTTTATTAAAGTAACTGTTTCAAGTGAGATTGTGTGACACTTATCACTGTGTGCTTGGATTATTTCACTAGTTCCACCCTGTTTCTATAAAGAACAATTTTTATGGCTGAATAGTAGTAGTCTATGGTACATGTACATTTAGATTTCTACCATGTTTGTGGCTATTGTAAGTAGTATTGCAATTAATATGGGAGTTCATATATTTCTTCAACATACTAACCTCATTTTCTTCTAATATGTACCCGATGGCTGGATCGTGTAACAGCTGTAGACTTAATTTTAATTTCCTTTCCATAGAAGCTTCACTTAGAACCAGGGTGCTATGCAAAGTTACTTTTTATCTGTATCCTCACTGGCATTTAATGTCTTGTTTGTTTTTGAAATATTCATTCTCACTGTTGTGAAGTAATAAGGTCACTGTGGCTTTGTTTGCATTTTCATGATCAGTAATATTGATATTCCTTCATTTTAACTGTTGGCTATCTATATATGTCTTCCTTTGAGAATTGTCTATTAATAAAGAAGCCTTTATTTTTATCTGATCAAATTTGTCTATTTCTGATTTTGTGTCCTGTTCCTTTCTTCTTAAAGAGTACAAAAGAGCAGAGCAAAAACAATACTGATTAGAACAAAACAATGAACCTCACAATTACACATTTTAGAATCCAAATCCTGGCCCCTAAATTTCATATAAGCCTCAAAAAAATTTTAGAGGATTAACTATGACCTATATATCTAAAGAGCTCATTATAACATGACATATATAAATGCTTTATAATTAGAACCTAGTAAAATTACTAATTCATGAACAAAGTCGCATGCTCTTGACATGCTAAAGGATACTTCCTTAAAATAGTACAATCAGAGTTTTCCTGAAAGAGATGACAATGCCTTGTAATTTCATACAAGTAAAGCTTACTAGAAACCTGCTCTGTGACAGGTATGTGTCACACGCAGGTTGAGATATCGGAATTTCTTCCTAGGTATTAGGAAGTGTTCCTAGGACACTTCAGTCTCCAAAGATTATCTTGTCGCTAGGAGATAAGGTCCAAAATAGATTCTTAGTTTCAATTCTTTTATCTTAAAGTATTTATTAAGTGAAACAGCTTCTAACATATTAAGCCACTGAAAATACTTTAATTACTGTTTCATGAGATAAATATACAAAAGTAAAAATCATATCCAAGATGCCACAGGATCTCAAAGGAATAGTACTCCATCTGAACTACACATAATTGGAACAGATCTTTTCATGAAATTATTCTGAGCATCCCATCTGAAGGATGAAGGAGCAGGGGACTATCCAGGCAGGGATTAAAAAAAAAGTCAAACATGACCAAAAAACTTTTGCAGATACAGTTAACACAAAATCCACAAAGATCTCGTACAGACTTTAAACACTACCTGCCTATGAATCTGGAAGGTTAAGAAACAGACTGACAATATAGCACAAGAAGGTAGAACCTCAAACAGAGGACTGGGTCTAAATGTCTTTACAATCACTATTCTAGCAAAGACTGACTTCCATTCAACTCTGTGCTCTCTTCCAGAAAAGAAAAGATCTTTCATTAGCTGATATATTATCCTCTAGCCTGGCACTAATCCTCAAATTTGATTCTGAATTTATATTTTAAATACCTACACAAGTGCATTAAATATATCTTCATCAAAAATCACACCCATCTTCCCTCTTCCTTCTGAAATTTTTTTTCTGTTAGCAACTTTCATGAGAGGGATGACATTCTTGTCTTTCTCAATGCTCAGAATGCTTTAGAGTCACCTGGCTTTGTTGATCTCTAATTCCAGCAAATAGCATTCTTCACTTCCTCCTGCACAACAACAGCACTTTCAAAATTACTTTTGTTACAATTAGCAAATTGCCTTTACTAAGTTTCTTTCTTGCCAAACTTCTAGAAAGAATATGTTGATCTTTATATCCTATACATAATCTTAATCCCCTTCCCCCACGAACATTTTTTTTTTAAATCTTGGGAGAGCTTTAAAATTACAGAAAAGTAAAAATCATTCTCTGTGGAATCATTCCCAAATCCAGGTTTAGATGCAGCCGATCAGGGCTTCAGTGTTCTAGATCCCTGGCAACTTATGCCAGTCACAATGAGGTGTGGATGTCAGACACACAGGACAAAGACTGTCATTCCTACCTACAAGAGCAAGGCAAAGTAAAACAAGGCAAGTAACAGGTGACTGGCATGCTGTCGCGTCCCCCTTGACCAGCAAGGAATGACGCAACTCACAAAACTCTTCTCCAGCAGTTTATTCAGGTCCCTTGAAAACAGTCTTCCGAATAATGGGGCAGACCCAACCCACAGGCTAAATACTAAATGAACAGCCAGTCAAGTAAAGCCAAGTGGTGCTATCTTAGAGGCCCATGTATGCGGAAGCAAGCCAGATCAGCGGTCTATGCCAAATATGAACTTATTATCATAGAGAGCGCTCACCGTCGGGCTGGTGGAAGGCGGAGACCAGCGCCATCTTTAGGGCGCGGCACTTCACAGCTCTCTACAGCATGCTACTGAGATAATGAAATAGTCAAACAAAACACCGATTTCTGTGCATACTGATTCTAGAGCACTTAAAATGTTCCTGTAAAATAACTGCTAAATCCATCCTAACAGGCAAGAGGAGAGATGAATGTCCATTTCTTCTCAAGTGCCTTTTAGAGCATTCTTCCTATGCTGTCCTCCTAGAACTAGACTGCTCTCCAATTCTTGGTCATCATGGGGATATTTAAAAGTGGCAGAGAGTTCAGTTTTAGGGTGAAATCACTATAAAAACTGCCAAGTCTTTGGAGAGTATGATCTAAGCATCCTGTGATTAACTCAGCATACCCTGCAGCTGAGCCTGGAGCACAGGAAGTCTCCAGTCTACAAGGGACAGAAACAGCTTTGTATTGTCCAAAGTGTGGCTAGTTGAGCCTAAGCTTCTTATTTCAGAACAATGAATGATCATATCTGAGTAACAGCTGGACCCCTCAAGAGAAATCACTAGGAACCATCTGGTTTCAAACTGCTGCTCCTAGGACTGTGAGCAAACCTCCCACCAAAACTAAGAAAATGGTTGTCGTTAAAATTCAAGCAAAAGGAGACAAGATGTTATAGAACAATATAACTCAGAAACTGACTTCCAACTCATATACCTTCCTCCAACCCATGGAGTTCAGTCTGCTTTTAGCAGAGACTGAAAGCTAAAGAGTCATCTTCTAGTTTTTTCAGATTAAGACAAATTCTCTGCGTGACTGGAAAAGTTGGAGTTTACTTTTAAAAGATGCCACACACTGAATTGCTCCCTCCTCTGAATTAGAAAGGAACACAAACAAAACTAATCCTGTCTCTTTCTAAACCAATTAGCCTCTTGGCATCTTTGCATATTTGGTCCAGCCCCTTTACATATTTGGTCTCTACCACTCACTCTATCAGAACACTGTTCAACTGGCCTTGTGGTCTTCCCACTACCTCCTCCCATCTGTCTCCTATGATGTTCCCAGAAGGCAGAAGTGAATTGGTTACCTAAATTCCCAAATTGGTTAAAATAGTCCAAAAAATGTTCCACGGTTGGAGCAGTTCATAAGGTTTGGTATTGCTCTTATGTTTTTGTTTTTGAGACAGGGTTTCACTGTATAGCCCTGCCTGGTCTGGAACTCCCTGTGTAACCAGATTGCTCTTGAACTCAGAGACCCACCTAGTTCTGCCTCTTGAGTGCTAGAATTAAAGGTATGTCCACCATGCCCAGCTATACAAAATACTTTATAAGACACTTTTCCATGCCACAAGTTTATCATAAAATTTTTCATTCATTAATGATATGATATGTTTGCTAAAACATACCTTGCAAGTGCTCCCTGCATAACCATGAACACCTGAGTAAGATCCTCAGATGGAGCACAATGGTGCATTATTGTAGCCCCAGAATTGGGCAAGCCAAGGGGTCACAAATCTCTGGGGTTCCCTGACCTCCCAAATTAGATTAACTGGCAGCCCTGGCACTATGAAAGATGCTATCTCATGAAACAAAGTGGAGAAGCCTTGAGGAACAACGATGGAGGTTGAACTCTGCCCTCCACATGTGTGTGAATGCACAAACACATACACACACACATATACATACATACGTACATACATACATACATACATACATACATACATACATACATACATACACAAGAAGATATGTGCATTGTTGGAGCCCATCCTTGATCCAATAAAATAACTCTGGGATAGGGAATCCTACAGCATTCACCATAACCCTCCAAGTGACCCTTACATACAGTAAACCTTGAGAACCACTAAACCACAAAAATGTTTACAAATCCTTATGGTAAAATGACCAAAGAGTAGAGGTTTTTAAATATATTTGTTTTGGCTGGATAAAAGAAATGCAAAGGGCTATCATCCCAGCTAATGAGCTGCTGGCACTCTGCAAATAGACTTTGATAACTACTTTCAAGGATGTGGTATGTATTTTGTATCAGAACAGAAGTCGAAAGAGCTCATTTCCATGGGCTAGCTAAAATACAAGATTCTGAGACTATATAATTAAGGAATTTTCAGACTAAATGATCCTTCAGAGACAAAAAGGAAGAAGTGTGAGGATGGTTATGAGGGTGGAGTGGCTAGGAGAACACAGCCTCCCTCAGCATCCCTGGCATTTCTGGCCCAATGTGACAGGTCTGGTGACACACAGAGAGCCCTGGTACTTTATACACATCATTAGAAGTTCAATTAAACTTTTCATTACAAAGTATTTAAACACAGTGAAGGTTGGCTGCAAATTCCCATGGTTGGTTACTGACAAAATAACTGTTCTGGACTTCCACCACAGGACACTAAATCTAGAAGTTTGGAAGAAAAATATTTCATTATTATAAATTATCTTTTATTCAAAATCTTAGAAAGTTAAGAGAAATCACAGAGGGTCCAATTATTGGAAATTTTATATATATAAATATGCCACACTGTAAACAAATGGCTTAAAATAATTGCATTTTAAAAGGAGATTGTCATTTGGAAGACAGTTGCAACACTGTTCCTTATGTTCTCTCCTCAAAGTTATAACTTAATTCTCCTTGGCAGGAAAAGCACTGGTTATACTGGCTTCCCAGCATTTAAATAAGGTCTTTTCAAAAGACAGTAATTTTCAAACAGATTTCCTATGATATTCACACTTGGTATCACTACCTATGACTTTACAAAGATATATCAATATTTCAACAGATAGGCACATTCCCTAGTGTGTGTGTGTGTGTGTGTGTGTGTGTGTGTGTGTGTGTGTTTGTGTTCTTGAAGGTGATTGAATTAACCCAACTATCATATATTTACATTAAAAATTACAACACCACACTAAAGTGTTTGAGAAAGAAAAACTAAGGAATTTCAATACTTCTCCTAACTTTAAACATAACTACTTATTGATAGTTCCTAATTTATGTCTCCAGCATAGATACTTCCCATGAACTTCCAACTGAAAACACCAACTGTGAAACGTGTTAAGAGGACCCATATCAAATCAATAACCTTCTCTAAACTTTTCTTCTAAAGGTAGCCCTCATAACATAAATGACAAGCCTACCCATTTCATTGCTAAAATTGACATTATTCCAGATTCTTCTCTTAGCATGATATATCCATCATAGAACTCTCTCCTCAAATTGCCAAAAAACGCATCATCACTCCTTATTCCCTCTGTTAGCACCATCATCTTCTTCAGCAGCCTCTTAACATCCTCCCTTTCCACCTCTGCTGCCATATGGAATAGTCTCTAAGCAATAGACATAATGCAAGAGCAATGTATTAAAATCTTCCAGTATGACACTGGCTATACACTCTAAAAAGGCTCTCTATGATGTTTCCCATATCATTTCTCTCAATTTGTCTAAAATTCCAACCACTCTTCCACTTGTTTATTTAATTCCAGCCCTCATGTAAGCCATACTACTATTCATCCAACATTCTATGAAAGTAGTTGTTGTTTCTTCTTATCGAAAAATTCCTTTCCATAACCATGCATTGCTCTCTCCTTACCTCATTTGGGTCACTAACAACAATGCCAAGATAAATTGTGTCTACACCAACACTAGCATCTGTATTGGTCAGCATCTTGACTAATTAGGTGCCACACTAAAACTGAGATAATTGGTGAACACAGTAATGAAACATATTTGACAAGGAAGTAGGAATGATTACAAAACAAACAAAACAGGAAATACTGTCCTTGGGATAGTAATAGCAGAGCTATTGCCAGTATCTGTCCTAAAGGGACATGATGAAAGGAAGACGCGGGAAACTAGAAAAAGATTACAGTAAAGAAAGTTGCCTTGAGAAAAGTGCTGGAAACTTGTAGAGGACGGTCATGAGCTGAAGTACTTGCTAAAGAAAGTAGCTGAAACTCAATGTAGATGAAATGGCAATTTCCTTTTGAATACAGTTTAAGAGGACATCAGAAGATGGAAAGATCTCCCATGCTCGTGGATAGGTAGGATCAACATAATAAAAATGGCTATCCTACCAAAAGCAATATACAGATTCAATACAATTCCTATCAAAATACCAATACAATTCTTTACAGAGCTTGAAAGAACAATTCTCAACTTCATATGGAATAACAAAAAACCCAGAATAGCTAAATCAATCCTGTACAAAACAAAAAACAAAAACAAAAAAAAAAACATTTGGAGGTCTCACCATCCCAGATTTCAAGCTATACTACAGAGCAATCATAATAAAAACAGCATGGTACTGGTATAGAAACAGACCAATTGAACAAAATACCCAGAAATAAACCCAAACACCTATGTTCACTTGATTTTTGATAAAGAAACCAAGATTGTACAATGGAAAAAGGAAAGCATCTTCAACATATGGTGCTGGTCTTACTGGATGTCGACATATAAAAGAATGAAATTAGACCCATACTTATCACCTTACATAAAACTTAAGTCCAAGTGGATCAAAGACCTCAACCTAAAGCCCAACACACTAAACCTAATAGAATAGAAAGTGAGGAAAGGCCTCAAACTCATTGGCACAGGTGACAATTTCCTGAAAAGAACACCAATAGCTCAGGATCTAAGACCAACTATCAATAAATGGAACTTCATGAAACTGAAAAGCTTCTGTATGGCAAAGGCCACTGTCATTAGAATAAAACAGAAACCTACAGATTGGGAAAAGATCTTTACCTACCCCACATCTGACAGAGGGCTAATATCCAAAATTTATAAAGAACTCAAGAGTTGAATACAATTTTAAACATGATATATAAAAAAAATACTTCTTTAAGAACAACTCCGTTGGCTTTGGGTTAGACAGGGATAATTTTGAGGTGATTCATGATCTTTGATGTACAGCATAGATGTCTCTGATTTTGTTTTAAAAACTGGAAAAAAAAAGACAGTAATGCATATGCTATACTCCAGATGGCAGGAGTGTATTAAATAGTTTAATATCCACCCAATATACCTGCTTTCACAATGAATAAATCAACCAAGGCCTCTCATGGAACACTTCATGCCTGGAGAAGGAGTTCACTAAAGACAAGATAAGTGAAGAAAGGACATTCATAGAACTGCTAATTTCTTTATTTTCTAAACTATACATGACATTTGCTTGCTCATTATGCATGGCAATCAGAACACCACTGTGTCTTTTGTTACAGCTTCTCAGACATCCTGAAGCAGATGTAATCAAAGGAAAAGACAAAACAAAATGAAAGAACCAAAACAAATTTCTGTTTTACTTGTACAAACTGAGGTATTGACCTTGGTAGAGACTCTATTAGCCGTAATGTATTTGTTGGTTGTAATAGCAAAGAGGTAACATAAGAGAAACAAAGAAAACTCTAGAATTTTATTTTTAAAAAGGATCTTTCATGCCAATCTCAGTCACTTACGGTAGGCACTGCCTATCTTCATTATCTTGAATGGGAAGAGTGTGAACAAGACAGAGAGAGGGAATCAGTAGACTGAGTAATATCAGACATTTGAAACTTATTTGAAATGTAACCCTAGGAACTTAACTCTACAGATTTACCTTGTTCTTTCATCAAGTAACAAATGTTTTTTTCCACTGAAAGAAAATCTGTCCAATTTATGAAATTATAAACACAAAGACTGAAAATATTGTCCAGATGCATAAAAGAAATGTGTTTAATACAGGGACCTCATTCCATACACCTCACATTCAGGGTCAGATTCAGTACAATGAAGTTCAAAGTTTAAACGATGGGTATAAAGGAGATTAACAAAATAAATGTTAGGGCTGGCTATTAGGGTGATCTGAAAACTACTTGTATTCTATTGCTACTTACTGGCCTCCAACATCTAGTTGCCACCCCCATGAGTATATTCTCATATATACCTGTCTCGGTTGTGTAAGCCTGCTCTACCTAATTTAAAGTTGATTGGTTGAATAAAGTGCCTGCAGCCTGGATTAGGTAAAGGAGTGGTATGCAGAGAGAAGGTTTGCAGGCTTTTTGGAGCAAAGAACATCACAGGAAGAAAATGCCAGGAGAGGAAAGGAGAAGACATGCCATGGGTTAGATGGAAGAACATTAGGTGGCCTGGAACATCGGCATAGTGTGGAGAATAACAGCCCAAGGGGACATATGTATATATCGGGGTTTTATTTGGGGAATAGAATTGAAAGCTAGCTTAGATGGGCTAAGATTTCACACTCCAGGCTAAGGCTTGTTAAAATCTACCAGGTGTCTGTGTGATTATTCATAAGTGGGCTAAGGGATAATTTCGTCACATTAATAATCTTATTAATCAATTACACATATTATTATTATTTCCTACAACAGCTGGTAGTGTGGCTAACTAGTGGAGGGCTTTCGTTCTTTCTTGCCAAGTAGATTCTATCTCCAGCAGAAAAGAGAGGCAGAGACAAAGGAAGGAGGTGGGCATTAACTGCAAAATACAGCAAATTTAAATAATTTATCATAAAAATAATAAAAATCCAGGAGGATTATTTATATTTTCAGATAACAACTAAATTGAATATGTTTCTTATAATTTTGTAATTCTGGTTGTCCTCTATTAGCAGGGGTAAAGTTTCATCCCCGCCCACATGTGCTGCTGGCACCAGGTCCTTTCAGAGTGAGTGACCCCTGTTTCTATACTGACTCATCAGTCTGGGTGCAGAGGCTCACTTGGAAACAACAGAAGCAGTAGGAGAATCCTAGGGGACAGTAGAACAAAATTTTATCAGTGCTGAAACTTCACCTAGGTAAGTATTCACTGATCACATAGAATTGCTGGTATTCTACATTTTTTTTCACTTCCAAAATTGAGGTTCAGGTGACTCACACTACAATTAAGGACTAAATCCATAATAAATGTACCTGCAACTGAACATCCTGTTACCCTTATTCCAAGACTGTTCCCAGCAAGTGGGACACCATTTTGTAACCTGGGACGTGTGGCAGGCAGGGGAATAGAGACACAAAGAGACCACAACATCCTAACTGTAAATTGACACATGGTCATATGAATAAAGCCCAAGATTTTGAACAGAACCTGGGAAACACAAAAGTTTGAGACTGAAAGTTCACAGTGAGTCACTTTGCTGCCTCAGCCCTGTCAGCAAAGTTTCAACATGCAAATAGTTTCAAGGGCACTTGTTAAATAATTCAGAGAAACAAACACTCCTCTCTTTTCCCTGCAAGAAATAATTCTTACATGTCGCTAAGCAATACTTCCCCAATTTACAGGCTTCAGCAGAGCAGGACCTGCTTCATCTGTTTTTGGAGTCTAACATTCCTGTCCAAAATGAGGGAAATGTCTGTGAAACAAAGAGTGCTTTATTGACACAGGAGTAGCATCTCCCTTTGGATCCCTGGGGGATTCATTGGTGGCGTTGTGTACACTAGACATCTTGTTCTCATGTGAGTACTTGGAAAACACAGCACCCACTGATAAAAATGGTCTCAGCACAAAATGTAAGCATGTTTTATCTGGAATCTGACACCAGCCTATTTTCTAAATGGCCTTACAATAAAATAGCTCCCTGGCTATATGATTCTTAAACCTGACACAAAACACCACACAGAGAAGTTAGGGCCCTCAACACATTTCCATTGGCATCTTATTTTGTTTTCTCTGGCTTTCTAGATAGCCTCTCCACCTCTGCTGAAAGCTGCACAAGGGCGGGCTGCTGGTCCGCTGAGTCAGCAGTCAGGCCAGGAGAACTGTACTGAGTCATACCATGGCCACCAACTGTTCAGTTATCAGCATGAGCCACAGCATCAGCCTTAATAGCTAAAAGTTGGCGAGATAAACTGAAGTCAACAATAGGAACGGGAATATATTCCAGAATGTCACTAACATTTGGCTTCTTGGCAATAATTACCAACTCTGCTACAGAGAGAGAAGAAATAAAACTGCATCCAGTGTTCACTCAATTTATATTACTAAAAATAACTAAAATCACCAAAGACTTTAGCCTAAGATGAACAGTAGTACTTCAGCTGTACTGAGGTTCAGTTGAGGCACTAATATCAATGCAAATGATAAACAGAAATAATAAAACTTTCATTTATTGAGGGGCTATTACACACCATGTCAATGAGCCTTGTCAATCAGAGGTCTTATCTCACCAACTAAAAGACAAACTATTTTAATTACTTACATGTCACGTTTTTCATCTGTAAAGCAAAGATCATTTAACTCACTTTTTCAGGATTTTGGTGAAAATTTAAAATGAGATTTTAATAGTGGATATATGAAATAATAAAACACCCATGTCATAAATACCTGACTAAATTCTTAGAGCTCATTTAGATTTTACAGTTGTTGAATTACAGTTGCACTCAACACACATACAACAAAAGTACAGAAAGGCACAAACATGTCCTGAGCTCATCTAGACACTGCCTTGTGCATTCCACAAACTAAAGAATGAGCTAACAAAAACTTAGCAAAGACACTTAGCAGAGTACTTCATCACTGAAATCAGTCAGTATGTGTAACTACAATGAACTAGGAACCAACTAAGAAAACAGCCCTTTGGAAAATATACTGAGGACACAGATTTTAAGAGTATTACCTTGTTCTGTCATCTTAAACAACACACACAAGAATAATGAAAGGAGTGGAAAACAAAATGCTACTCTAGACAGGCAGAAACCAAGGATCCATGTCAAATATAACCTGAAACACATTTCTGTACTGACCTTAGCTCAGGATATAAATTTCGAAGTTAAAATGTGTCTTCACCATAAAGTGTATGGCTGTTTAGTAAATGTGAGGTTCTCTAGTAGCTCTACGACAGTAGATACTTCTCTATGGAGGGTTATCTGTAGTTGCTGCTCAAATATAGACACAATAAAAAGTCAAATACTGACTCTTTATCTTTGAAATATTTTCTCTATCCTGCTATGCTGGCAGGATAGCTTATATGATACATATTTTGTTTTCTAAATCATCTGAGGGTTTTTCTCCTCTGTGTGTATGTATGGAAAATATGGGTGTATGTAAAATACAAATTAAAAAGTCTATTTGCTAGGTAAACACTCACTAATAACAGAAAAATAAATTTACCAAAATGTTATTACTAAAACAACAACAAGAATAAAATGGCTTGCTTAAATTATTAACATAAATATCTAGAAACAAGCAAAATGAGAACTCTTACCAGGAAAAGAAACACCTAACCTTAAATGAATTAGAAAAAAAATATATATATATTTGCATGCATATAATATATAAAATATATATATACCCAGAAGGTAAATATATATGATATATTTATATCATGTATAAAGATGTGTATATTAAATACAATATATACATATGCATATGAGGAAGAAATCAAATGGTAATGTAAATAAGGTAGCATCTTGAAAATAGATATAGTCCTAAAATTATTATTGAAAACACTGTGAAAAGAAAACTTGTAAAAATAACCTTACAATAAAATGAAATGCAAGAACTTTTACCATTAAATTACGTTAAAACCAATCAAAATTTTGCTTATAGTGAATAAGCAATACTGATTCAGTAGAGACAACTGTGGGATTTATCTTATATATCTCTGATGAACATAAATGAATCTGTGATTAAAACACCCACAAAAATCAAACTAAAATAATTTCAGTTGACTAGGGAGAGCACGCGGTTGACTGTGACACAGTATCAATACCCAAATCATTTCTATTTTCCTTTTAATAAACCCATTATAGTCACAGGTATCAGCCTGCAATATAACCAGGAATTACATACCACCTCTAAGAAGTCTAACTGACACAGTCAAAAATATTTCTAGCAAGTTGGTGCTCCATGTCCTCCCTAGTTAGAAAGCATTATTTGGCACTCTCTGCTTCCTTCCCACTACACAGGCTAAGGCAAGAAGTTAACCTCCTCTTACTCTTGTGTATGAATTTCTTTGGCATTGAACATAATCAATGCCACCCTAAATCTGACCATCAGTGATCACCTGCAAAGACCCTTACAGATCAGGTCTATAGACATTTCTTTGTGGAAAGAAGGGAGCAAGAATCAGAGGCATCAAAGAGCTCAAGACTCCAGGGTTCATGAAGTTTACAATAAGATTCTCAACATGCACTCTTGTCCCTGAAGAGGTTAAAAAAATTACTGTGGAGGGACCTATGAATATTTTAACTGTCCATTAGTTTACCAGGGCCTCTTCACTGATGTAGTTGCCTGGTTGTCATGTATCTTGCAGGTGGGATTCCAAATGTACAGCTTTTCATGAGCCATTCATATACTAGAGGTGGGACTCACCTGTAGTATAGCTGCTTACTAGATGCCTGGGGGGACTTCTTGGTTCTACAGTTGTTTTTGAGTCACCCAGACTCCTGCAAACAATCCCAATAAACCCATTGGTTTGTGTAGTTAACTATTATTGTCTAGTCTGTCAGTACCCTCCTATCTGGGATGAATAGATGTGTATTTTTTAATGTGTGCCTTGTGCCCGTGGTGTTCAGAAAAGAGCATCAGATGTTCTGGAAATAAATTGGTGGTTGTGAGCTACTACGTAGGTGTTGGAAAGTGAGCCATAACCCTCCGCAAGAGCAACAAGGCATTTTAACCACTGAGCCATCTTCCCTGTCCAAGACGTATCATTAAGTCTCTCCAGGAAAAGCCACACAACTGTTGTGGCCTCCAGTCAAAAGAAAGGAAAATGAAAGGAAACAAAGAAAAGGAGAAGGAAGAAAGAGGAAGGAGGAAGGAGTAAGAAAAGTAGGTAGTGATTTCCTGCCAGCATGTTGACACAACTTTCTCTGTATTAAGAATTCTTTGTTACTGTCACTGATAGAATTTTTTTCAGAAAGGACAACTATCCCAGAGGAAAGATATTTAACTTCCCACACCACTGTGTTCATCAACTGAACACCTTTAGTGCCTGTCAAGAAGAACCACTGTAGAAGACTACTAATGAAAGGAAGAATGACCCTTATCAATGTATTATCTTTCTTCCTAGTCACTCCAATCGGCACCATGAACATTCATGCAGAAAGTATTGATGGTTTCTCACTGATGATGGTTTCTAGGGTCTCCAGTTATGGTTTGCTTCCCATTCCCATCTACTATGAATCAATCACAGAACAGTCACACTGGAGTCTCACAGGATTGTAGTCGGCCTGTCTCATTTAGCAGAGATCATCTAAAGAACAGCAGACTGTTCCACTACTAGGGACTATTTTAAAATAGAATATATGGTGCACTGTGTGTGCTTTGTCATTATACCCAGTATGCTTCCTGGCTGTCTTTTGCTCACTAACCCTCTCTTGCTGTTATAAAATCATTAGAAATCCCATGGCTACCTGAGGAAAGCTGTCTCTATGCATTACTAAATCAAGATCCCAAGGTGGTCAGAGCAGATGATGCCTTAGTAAGGAAAAAAAAATGAAACCTGGTGGTCAATTATTTATTCATTACTACTTAGGCAGCACGATGAGCTGAAGGAAAGCAGTACTGAGTAAGCCACCCTGTGACAGCTGCCTTGGAATGGTCCACATTCCGATACAGTTCAATAGCGAGGCAAATGCTGGCCATGTATTCCACTCATCAAGACAATACAACATGAGACAGTTGACAATGTGAACTGGCCCTAAGTTTGACCTCATACTAGATTTTCAAGGGGGTTTCGTTGATTTTAAGATGCACTATGTTTTGAATTAGGAATTGAGAGAGGAATAGAGACAGATGGGTGGGTCATGGGATTTGGTTGGTCCTTTTCTTGGCTCACATACTTTAAATGCATCAGTCAGCTCTTTCTACACAAAAATCTTTGATTTAGTTATTTGAAAAAGAAACAGAGGGATGTTAATGATTCATTGGGCCAGAAAACGAACTGTGGCTATTAGATATTCAGAGATCACTGTCCCCAGAGAAGTCATTACTTTACTGTTCCAATTCTATTACATGCCAATGTTGTGGTTATGGCATGTTGCTTGTGCTTCTTAAATGTTTATGTTGTCAGTTGCAAAATACTTCAAGAGCCACCCACAGAGTTTACTTAGAGGTCATAAGGCATGATACTAAACATTCTTTATGAGCTGTGTATTGATAGTAGGGTTCATTTACTCAAGATTGTGGCCCACCATCAATCCAGGATGTTGAACAAATCACTCCTGCCTTCTTGACCCCTGTGCCTATACCAATCAAAGTCCCTAACTCATAAGCAGCACTTCCAATGAGATGACAGGTACTGTAGCTCTCCCAGTCTCCCAGAAGGTATATTGGAAATAAAGGCCCCTATAATGCCAAGGTGTCTTCTCTGCAGTTGCTAGTGAAGCCCTTTGACTTCAATTTCCCTTTTATTTTTTAAATTTTTTAATTTTAATTTTTTTTAGTTTTTTAATTTATTTTTTATTTCTTCAAGTAACATCTCAATCGCAATTCCCCCTCCAGTCCCATCCTCCCAACCTCTTCCCCCACAACCCACCCATCCCCTTCCTTTTTTTTTTTTTAAGTTTAAGGTATATCTTTTTCCCCCCAACAGCTCCCCCTTTCAGTCCAACAAATGGCTTTTTCTCTTATAACAATAAATACAATACAAAACAACAGAAATAATTAGGCAACAATTATGAGAGTTATATAGCTTAGCATACATTCCCAATGTCCAGTCCATACGTATTTGGCACCTGACTTTAAAATTCTACTATCTAACCATCTCCATGAGTTTAAAGTTCTATATCCAACTCAGCTTTCATACTAACTTGCACCACAATTTTAAAAGCATCTTCTTAGATCCAGAACACCTTATTTTTTCAATATGAACAAAAGAACCAAAGTTTTTTTTTTTTTTTTGCTCAAAATTATGCAGCATCACCTGATACTGTGTTTACTGCAAGTGTCTGTGGCCTTAAAAGTAATTAAAACTAAAATTCCAGGTTGGCAGGGTAAGATTGTTGCTGAAAACTCTAATGATTCTGTGCATATGTAGAAGCAGCAGGTTGAAGGGGGTAATCTTCTGTAATTTGGGAGTTTGCAATTTTGGCCATAGGCCTCTTATTCCACAGTGACCAAAATAAATCATCAGTATATGATGTAAGACCAGCAAATAACAATGGAGAAATATAGGCAGATCCCAACAGTGCAGATATTACTGAATCCAAATCCAAGGCTGCTTCCAACATTTATCTGTTATGCCTGCTCCTTTGAAGACTGGGTGTATAAGATCAGAAAGCAAAAACAGAAGATACATTATTATAATACATTAATAGCATAATTATGGCATGAAAAAGATGTTTAAGTATCTACACTGAGGTTTTGCGAAATACATATTAATCAAATCTTCTGTCTTTATTAGTTCTGTGTTGACTTCCACACTTGCCATTGAGTTCGGTTAAATAAAATTGAATCTACTCCTCAAATAAATCATATTTTAAATGTCTGAAGTAATCAAACAAAAGCTCTAAATTTACTCTATTCAGTATCTTGGAGGCATCTAGAGAGGGATAGAAATTATTATAGTCATTTAAAAGGACCTTGGAATACTATTTTTATTAAAAAGGGAGGAATGAAAAGTTTGTTGACACATTATACACTTAACAAGCAACTATTATTAGAGAGTTACCTTTCAGAATGTTCCCAAGGAAATGATTCAAAAGTATGAGAATCTCTTATACAAATTTAATTAATGGCATTGGAATTCAGTTGTTTTCTCAGCCCTGAGTAAATGCAAAAAATGTGTACAGAGTAATCCCTGTGCATGAGCAACATGAAGGTCCAGACTGAGGGCATTCTTCTGACACTGTGGTTTTGTTAGTATTCCATCAGCACAAGCTTAGGTCGTTATACCTTTATCTACACACACCTAGTACTAAAAACTTTTCTATGCTATGCATGTTACTTCTTTCAACAAAGAAACAAGAAAGTTATAAGAGCAACGTATCCTTTTCAGGAGCCTAATTATATGGCTCCATTGAGTTAGTAAACCTCTGTGCATATTATATTTGCAAACATACTAGGTGTTTTTCCTGTCTGGTAATGTTATGCATAGAAGATATTTCACAAAAAAATAATACACTAAAATCAGAATCTGAAATGCCCTGTAATCTACTGCTATGCCAAATCAATTTCTCAATTCAAAACTAGAGATTGGAATTAAAATTCATAAATGACCCCAGCTGGCTCTAAATAACTACTTTAAGTGGGCTCATAAAACCTTGAAAAACAGAAAAACATTCTCTTTTCTAAATGTGCAAGTAAGTATAAGTCTTCTTCAGCTACTCTTGTAATGGTGCGTTTCACACCATTCCCACACATAAACTCCTTCACTGTGTCTATGGTTTTTTTGGGGGGGTGGGGTGACAGAGGGAAGTGAATGGTTTTTGTTTTTTTCCCCCTTGGGTAAGGAAGTTATTTCTCTGTGGGTGGGAAAAACATTGAGATTGTTCAGGATATTGCTTAACTAAATATTAAAATGGCATTTATCCATGAATAAGCCTTATTTATCCTTCAGACTCTTAGTTATTGCCAACATACAACTTTGAATGCAAGGAATGGTAAAACAAGTCTTTCCTATATGCTGAAACTGCTATCCAACCATAAAAAGTAAAATGAAATAAATAAAACCACAAGAAATACAGTGGCTTTTCTGGAATAAGAAGGATATATACTCATTTACAAAGAATTCAGAGAACCCAAGATGCTTAAGGAGGGGAGAGACAAATGAATTTATATTCATTTTTAGAAAACTTAATAAAAAAAGAAGTGAGGATTGTAACAGCAAATATAAACCTCCCTAAGCTCACAGACTGGTAGAGCACGGGAATAACAAATCCAAGGACAGGGCAGATGGTAGAGAGAACAAAAGAGAGGTAAAGAGCTCTTGACAAAAGGCTCTGGAGACTTTTGTCCATGATGAAAAAGGATCAGAGTGGCAATGAATGGGAGGAAGAGAACAGCAAAATCTGAGAGGAAAGTTGAGAGTTTCAGGCAACCAGGCAAGAGGTACTGAAGGCCAAAGCTGGAGTCAGAAAAGGAGTGGGAATTGAAATTGGCTAGCTCTGAAGTTCCTCAGTCATAAAGTCTATGATTTTAAATAAATATGACCTTTAGTACAAAGAGCCAAGTGACAGGGCATACAAAACTTTAGGTTCCAAGAGAAATCTCCACAAAACAGCTGAAATAACATACAATTTCAGCCTTGCAAGAAAATGAGATACAGCTATAGAAATACCTGGTAGAAGAATAGCTATGAATGTGGATTATCATAAGCCACCCTGAATAAATAGTACACCCAGCCACATACTTAAACTGTTCTTAACAGCATTCCTGAGCAGATCTAGAATTAAGAAAGCTGGAATCAGCTCCGGCTGTCGCATTCAACTTAACTAAACCAGTGCTGAAGTTTATGAACTAAGAACAAAACAAAACAAAAGCAAAACAAGGAGGTTGTATTGTCATTTCCTTTGCAACCCTCAAGAACTAACAGCTGTCTCCTCTCCAGCCCCAAGGAAGCGTTCTAAGACATAAGGTCCTATATGAGTGGTGCTCTATGATAGTCAATATTCAGTAGAGATCGCTGTACATAATATTTGACAATAATGAAGGAGAATAATTTTATCATGTTCTAGAAAATTCCTGTTTAAAACCTTTTAAAGGTTTTTGCCTTTGCGAATCAAGGAAAGACATTTCATAGCACACAAATTTGCTCTTTCTTCAGTGGCCAGTGAAACTTTCCAAGACGGTAAGCAATTGCTCACTACCATTTAACCTCTGCACCTTTCTTACCAGATTATTTATTTATAAGGATGTAAGAGGGAAAAGAGATCATGATATATTTCCAATTGTAACATATTTAAGACTTAAAATGGTTTATCTAATACAAATAATATAATTTATGCAATACTCAGATATTATTGTTTGTACAACAAATAAGTACAAAAAATATTAACATTTTTATTTTATCAATTATGCACGCTTAGCTTTCCATATCTGCCAGCATTAGTGGCATAGATATCACTGCCAGTATATTAAATTTTAGTAATTTTACTTGCTCTCGAGTTTATGGAAAAAATAAATCTTATTACTTTATTTAGAATCAGTATTAGCATTAAATGTATTACTCTTTATAGAACATGGCTTGGGTTCATTTGAAAATAAAACACTTCATTGTCTTATTTTAAAAAGATTTGTCATTTTCAAATCTTTTAAAACTAGCTCATTAAAAACACATTCAGACATTACCAATTTATAAACCATTGTATTAAAAATAAAAGGGGAAATATGATATATTTAAATGGATATAATGCTTGAATTTCATGGTTAGATTTCCAGTTCAAAGTCAAGCATTGTTCCTGGAAGGGAAGTGATTTAACTCTGTGCTGTGGACAGCTCAAAATAGACAACTCTTTTAAAATAGTCCATAATAGAAATTTACTTTAAAATCAACAGGAAATTCATTAAGCATGAATATATACTAAGGGCAGAAACAAGAACATTAAGTGTAAAATACTGGAAACATTTTGTGAAGCAGGATTCATTGTTAGAGCATTTGTTGTTGCAGGTCTTTTCTGCAGGACAACAGCCAGATGTGACATCCCAAAGATAAACATCTATCTGAAAATGCTCCCTCATAAAGAACTCCCACTGAGTTTCCAAAGTCTTAGGTGAAATTGTGCAACCCTTTCTTATTCATTTAAAGAAAAAAATGCTAAGAAAAATAAAAATTTAGACAGTCATGCATCATCCATCCTTGTGTTCCCTTTTTCACAAAGTAGATGCACACAGCTTTAGCTTAATATGTATTTTATAAAGTACAAACAAATGTAATTCTGCATGAATATCTGTGAAGACATAAAGATTTTAGTTTGAGATTTTGGGTTACTCGAATTGTATGTAAATAAGGACTTTTTAAAATAAACATTTATTTATTTCTTCAAGTTACATCTCAATCATAGTCCCCTCCATCCTGCCTCTCCCAGTCCCACCTGCCTACCCTCTTCCCCTTCACTCTCCTATCTGCTTTTTTTTTTTATTTAAGGTGTATCTTTTCCCCCCAACAGCTCCACCTTTTCGTCCAATAAAAGCCTCTTTTTCCTATAACAATAAATACAATACAAAATAATAACAATTAGGCCACAATTATGAAAATTACAAGGTATAACACACATTCCCAATGTCCAGTCCATATATAATTGACAACTGATATTAATATTCTATTATCTATCTATCTCAATGAGTTTAAACTTCTATAAATAGCTCAGTTTCCATGCTAACATGCATTACCAACTTAAAAACATCTTCTTAGACCTAAAACATCTTTTTAACTCCTAAACAACTTAAAATTTAAGTGTGAGACTCTACCTAGTCTTCAACCACATCAGAGACCTGAGAAGGATAAATATATGTGAATATACAGGAATTGTACAGCCAGCAGCTTCCAAAACTAAGAAATGATAGACAACTAGCTTCCTGAACAGTCCCAAATTTCTCTCAATATATTGGCGCATCTATCTTCAGACTTTTGGCCCAGTACCTCTGACAGACATTAATTGTAGAGCAGGAATCATGAAGGACTTGCCTACCCTGTCTTGGCAGAGCTAGGCTGTCCACTTACTTGCTTCCAAGCTTTGTTCTTTTAAACAGCATTCTGTCTTCAGTTGAAGCAAGGCTTGCCACTAATGCAAACATCTCCAAATGGAAATTCTTCGATGTTCATCATCTACTTGGAGTAGAATGAGGGGTGCTGTCAAGAGATGACATGTCCCAATATCAAAAAATCTTAAGCTAAGAAAACATTTTTGAATGTCATATTCTACAGACCTCTTCAGGTTTCTCAAGACTACCTGTCTCTCTCTGTATATTTGGATAAGCAAATGTTGCTTGTTTCTTAGCAACTTGATTTCTGATTATCATGTAAGGAGTCCAGGGACAACTGGACACCAAAAAAGACAAGCAGTCCAGATGATCCAGCCTTGTAGACTGCCTCCATAGCTGTTTCCTCAAAAATCTACAACCAGAACTCAAAATGGGTAGCTAGAATGGTTCAGCCCCACAGACTGTTCCAGCCAGGACTTCAGTAAAGCCCTGAACTTTCCCACTAAAAGTACATCTTCTGACTGCAAACTTCTTAGGATATTTAAATAGCTGACCACAAAAAGATTGAACACCAAATGTTACTATTAACTTGATTAACTATTGTTCCATTCTTACTTGGGCCCCCAAACAGGTTTCCTACATCCCAAATCAGTAGGAAGCAATTTTAATAGAGTGATGTCCCATTCCCAGAAGGTGAGATGGGTGACTTTTTTTCTCCCCCCCCCCCTTGGTCATTTGATAGGTTATAGATGTTTGTTGTCATTTAGGGGGTCTGGTTACGAGTTGTTAAATGGTCTTGTTAAATGAGGTTTTGGAGGTTAGACTCAGGGATTCTATCTTTTTCTTTTTTCTATCCTTTCTCTCCTGTGTAGAGGGGAAACAACTTGAAAAAAGGGATATAGACATAACATAAGAATGATAAAGAAAAAGGGATAGATTATTGAATATGCTGTTATATCTTTGTATATTGATATAAAATTAAGATTATATTTGGCTACACTGGTATTGATCTTTTTATATTGATACAAAATTTGGTTAACTCTTTTTAAGGTATTGTACCTATGTAAGGCTTAAAAATGCAATGTGAAATTTGGCCTTTTGATAGCAATTGTCACAACTGTTTAGGATAATTAAGAAATGCAAACTAATAGTCATTCAAACTTGTCATTTTCTTAGGTACTAGCATAGTGTATCACAAATGAATACATTTTTAAGAGTTAGATAATACTTTTCTTTTATAAAAACCTTTTGTTTTTTTAATCCATGTCAACTGTGTATCAATAGAGTTCCAGTTTAGGTCTGCTCTACTTAAGACAGTTTTAATCATACTTTAGAGTGCACTATCATTTGAAACAGGAAAAAATATTTGTTAGAAAATTATTATGGATTCAAAAATCCTACTTAGCTGCAATTCTTTATCTGAGTAGCTGCCCGATGTTCCCCTCCAACCAGAACATTGGCATCAATTGGAGATGTTGATTTGAAATATTTGAAAACTTCAAAAGACATTCTTCATTTTGTCAACTGGGCAATTTCTCCTAGCATCTAGGAGATAGATCCCAGGGCTTTTTCTCACTGCACAGAATGTCTCCCTAGACAACAAAGTGATACAACAACTGAGGTTCAGGTACCTTATACTACACTTATCACCATCAAACCTGGTACAAAATGTGAGTGCTAAAGACAAAAGACAGGAAGGACACAATAGGTCAAGAATAAAAACAAAACTCAACATCAATAAAATAATTAAAATTGTCTAATATTTAGTCCATGGTTGATATGAGAGGGGAATATGAGGTATATCTGTAGTTATGAACATGAACACATATAGACAATGCCTGTAAATATCTTTCATAGGCAAAAAAGATTCTCATTTTTTTAAATGAGGCAAGATTTATTTTTACTCATGGTTCTTTTTTATATATGTAATTATGTTTTAATTTTTTTGTTTATTTCTTACTTCAGATTACATCTCCATCATAGTACCCTCTTTCCACCCCTCCCAATCCCGCCCTCCAACCCTCTACCTCCTATCCCTTCCAACCCACTCCTCCAGAGTGGAATGTCCCTACATACCAGTCCCCACCCCAGTTCAGCAGTCATATGAGGGCCAAGAGCCTCCCCATACATTGGGGGCCTACAAGGCAGCACCACTACAGCAAAGTGTCTCATGGACAGGATGAAAAGTCTATGTTCCTGTCCCCTTTAGTGCATTGGCTGTAGCATAATTATCCTGTACTATATGGCTAAAATCCGATTATAAGTGAATAGATGCCATGTGCATCCTTCTGAGCCTGGGCTAGCTCACTCAGGATGAGCTTCTCTAGTTCCATCTTTGGCTGCAAATTGCATGATTTCATTGTTTCTGATGACTGAGTAGTATTCCATTGTGTAGATGTACCACAGATTTTTTATCCATTCCTCGGTAGAGGGAATCTGGGTTGTTTTCAGTTTCTAGCTATTACAAATAAGGCTTCTATGAACATAGATGAGGGAAATTCCTAATGGTTTGGTGAGGAATCATTTTGTTGTATACCCAGAAGTGGTATGTCTGGGTCTTGAGGTAGAGCTATTTCAAGTTCTCTAAGATATCACCAGACTGATTTCCATAGTGGTTGTACAAGCTTGCACCCATATCAGCAATGGAGGAGTGTTCCCCTTTCTCCACAACCTCACCAGCATGTGCTATCATTTGAGTTTTTGATCTTAGCCATTCTGCCAGGTGTGAGATGGAATCTCAGAGTCATCTTGAGTTGGATTTCTCTGATGATTATGGATGCTGGGTGTGTCTCTCAGTCATTAGGGATTCCTCCTTTGTGAATTCTCTGTTTAGCTCTGTTCCCCATTTTTCGATTGGATTATTTAGTTTCTTGGCATTTAATTTCTTGAGTTCTTTATAAATTTTGGATATTAGCCCTCTGTCAGATGTGGGGTTGGTGAAGATTTTTTTCCCAGCCTGTAGGCTGCCGTCTTGTTCGAATGACGGTGTCTTTTGCCTTACAGAAGCTTTTCAGTTTCATGAGGTCCCATTTATTGATTGTTGTTCTTAGGTCCTGAGCTGTTGGTGTTCTGTTAAGGAAGTTGTCACCTGTGCCAATGAATTCATGGGTTTTCCCCACTTTCTCTTCTAATAGATTTAGTGTGTCAGGCCTTATGTTAAGATCTTTGATCCACTTGGACTTAAGTTTTGTGCAGGGTGATAAGTGTGGGTCTAATTTCATTCTTTTACATTTTGACCTCCAGTTAGACCAGCACTATTTATTGAAGATGCTGTCCTTTTTCCATTGTACGGTTTTGCCTTCTCTGTCAAAACATAGATGTGTGGATTCATTTCTGGGTCTTCAATTCGATTCCATTGATCCACTGGTCTGTTTCTATACCAGTACCATGCTGTTTTTATTACTATTGCTGTGTAATACAGCTTGAAATCTGGGATGATGGTACCTCCAAAATTCTCATTTTTAAAAAGCAATTTTTGTTTGTTTGTTTGTTTAAAAAACAAAGTGACTTTTAAGAAGTAGTTGATGCTACTTCTTATGGGCAAGGTCCCTGTTCCTCACAAGGGCTATGAAGAAAAATGACAGTAACTTAGTGAGACCACAGTGGGCAGTGAGGAAACTACTTGGGTGGATATGAGAAAATAATAAAGTGTGACCTTTGGGCCATATAAGCAAATCTCTTTAAAACAAAGAATGTTAGCCGGGCGTGGTGGCGCACGCCTTTAATCCCAGCACTCGGGAGGCAGAGGCAGGCGGATCTCTGTGAATTCGGGGCCAGCTTGGTATACAAAGTGAGTCCAGGACAGCCAGCGATACACAGAGAAACCCTGTCTCGAAAAACCAAAAAAACAAAAAACAAAGAATGTTGATCTCCTTCAACCCAACTGGAAGAATGTGCATTGTGATCCCAATTAAAAAATACTTTTATCAAAGTATACATTTGGAAGTGGCTAAAATTTTGCACTAAAATAAAACATACTGAAATAATAGCAATTTTTACTTCCAAGGGCATGAGTGTGGGAGGAACATGAGGAAACACTCATATTTTGTTCTCTTGTCTTCTGTCTTACTCATTTTATGATGGAAAAGCATATGTATGTGTAAATTAAGTAGTTTTCTTTTTGCAAAGAATGAGTTTTTACAAAATGCAAAAAGTCTGCTTTAACCTATTAACATGTAATATAATTATGTTGTTTTATGAACAATATAAATTGTTTAAACATCACAGTGTGTCATTCTCCAGTCCCCACACCCACCCTGCAACAAAGAATCTTGGTAGTTAAAAGAAAAATCTTGGAGTTCATACCACATAATATTGGATTTTTTTTTTTTGCATGACTTAGGGTAAGGGCAGTGTGTGTATATGTGTGTGTGTGTGTGTGTGTGTGTGTGTGTGTGTGTGTGTGTGTGT
>CAJQZJ010032315.1:660303-709740 GCA_907164525.1 Lophiomys imhausi | reverse complement strand
TGTGTGTGTGTGTGTGTGTGTGTGTGTGTGTGTGTGTGTGTGTGTGTATGTGTGTAGAGGACAACTTTATGGTGTCAGTTCTTTCACCTACATGTGGGTTCCAGGAAACAAACTCAAATCACCAGACTCAGCAGCAATTGCTTTTATCTACTGAGCCTTTTCTCATGACCATTTATTGTATAATAATAGATATAATAATATAAATCACTCATGAATTGACATAGATTTCCATACACACAATTAACCACACAAAATAAGAGCAAATGAATATATTCTGCACATCATTGTAAACACTTGGAATTTTACTCACACTATTGTTTTAGTATAATAAAAATAATTATTATTCAAATAATAATAACAGTAATTGCTACTACTACTACTATTATTTGAATGTGGTGTGTGTGTGGTGCATGCAAGTGAATGCTCACAACTGTCACCCATAAGCAGCATGTGGGAGTGGGAAGAGAACATTGAGTATTTTTTCTCTATTGCTCTCTGCCTCACTGCCTTTAGACCAGGGTTTTTAACTGAACTGGAAGCTCAGCATTTCAGGTAGGCTGCTTGGCCAATCAGGTCCAGGCATCTCTCTGTGTCTACCTTCAGTGTTCTGATGGCAGGCACTTTGATAGATTATAACTTATTTTCATCATTTATTAACATATAATTCTATGGAGCAAACATACATTAGAAGAAAACCTGTTATTTCATCTGACCAAAACTGAACAGATATAAAGTTTTCCCATTCAATCAGTAAGGCAATATACAATAAATAGCCTAGTAAAATTTTGGCATATTCTGAGAATTAGCTTGCCAACGTGTAAAAAAATGAGCAATGTAAATCTGGAAGTGATAAGGTGGTGACCATAAAATCAATGCCCTTAAAGCATTACAATGATGTTCCTGAAATAGCACTTCTTTCTTCAGCTACCATCATGCACACATACCATAAGACAAAAAGTAAACAACATAGTAGCAAATATATTACATATATTGTAAACATACTAATATTAGATAGCAAACAATATAATAATTACAAGTGTGTACAAATTTATATTTCAACTAATTCATTTTAAAATATTTTGTATATAAACATACCTTTAAAAATCACATTGTACAGTTAAGTCATATAGTTGTGTCACATTATTAGAAATGATAAAATCATTGTCCTCTGCAATCTTTCAAGGAGAACTATTCATTAAAATGATACAACAAATAAATCAAAAAAACCCATTTATTCTTCATTTCTTATACTTCATTAATAAGAGGCATTTTTCAGCACATAAATACTCCACAGGTAACATCTTAATATGGGGAAATAAACTTTAAATAAATAATTAAAATATTTAAAAGTAAATCATGTCATTGTTCTAACAAAGACATGCAAATGAAGTCATACTAATTATGCTTTAAAAAGGCCATCAGACTAGGCCATGTTGTATGTTAGAAGTATTTCACTTCCAGTGTTATTTTTGACAAATAATTTTCTCCACAAACCTCCCTGAGAATTAGTAGGCTCTTAAGGGCCATTTGATCCTTTCCTGAGAATCTATAGGGAACTAAATGTTGATGACTGAAGGCAGACACTTTACTCAGTGGTGTAGTTCTGAGGTTCATGGAAACAACCTGTCACCCATGCATATTTGAGCAAATATAATGAAGCTCACTGAATAACAAACAAACAAAGAAACAAAAAGACATGATAGTAAAGGAGTAGTAGGTGGGAAAAGGAAGAGATCAGTAATTAGTAGGATGGAGAATGAGCTAGGAGAGAGAAATTGGGAATATGATCGAAATACTTTATGTACATGTATAAAAATGTCATAATGAAACCCATTATTATGTAAAATTAATAAATAGTAATAAAACATTTAAAAACATGTTTTGTTTTGTTTTGTTTTGTTTTTCATTGTTTTTCACATACAAACATGAACACACACAGAGAGAGTGAGAGAGGGAGAGAGGGAAAAATGGAGAGAGAGAGAGAGAGAGAGAGAGAGAGAGCAGGCTCAGGAGTCACTGAGACCATTTTAAAATTACAAAATATTTCTTTTTTTTTTCATTTCATTTTCAAAAATTACTTCCACTTCAGTCTTTGGCCAAACTTGTCTGTACATAATTATAAGTAATCAATTGATTACACAATTATATATTAGGTTACCCCTCCCACATCCTTATCTGGCATTTGTGTCTTTCCAAGAGCCCCTTTCAAGATACTACTTTAGTATAATTATTTTAGAAGAGGCATTTTTAAAAAGATATCTGAAATTCCTCGATTCTTCATTTACTCATCATTTTTTAAATTCTATCATGTCAGACACTGTTGCTTTGAGTCCTTACAAATAAATGACCATACATCAAATGTCTGTGGTTCTTGTCTTTTTGTGTGCAGATAGTCAAGCAATGAAAAAATCCAATGCTGCTGTGTATGAGGTGATGAAACGAAATTAAGGAAATTAAAACAGGATAAGACTACTGAGAAAAGTAAAGCAGGCTAGAGGTGGTAGAGTAAGCCATTCTGAGTAGGTGATTTCAGAGGGAAGACTAGAGAGGACGGAAGACAACTGGCTTGAGCATCCAGGGCAATGTGTGAACAGTGCACAATGTAAGCAGAAAGGTACCAAGAAAGTCTAAGTAGTTACTTTTTCTCTGTGTTAAATGGAGCCACAGGGAAGTTTTGTGTAGAGAAGTAACCCAAGATAGGATAGGGACATACACACTTACAAACACACACACACATACACACTTATACACAAGCACATACACACATACAAACATGAACACACACAGAGTGAGAGAGAAGGAGAGAGGAAGAAAGGGGGAGACAACAGAGAGAGATAGAGAGAAAGAGAGAGAGAGCACTTAGGAGTCATTGATACCATTTTAATACTAAAATGTACCAATAAGCAAACAACCTAGTAGGCAAAACATCAGAAAAGTGTGACAGTTCATCTTGACTCTTCTTCCATTGTGTTAAAGGGCTCTTGTTACTACATAAACATATCAGGGTTTTCTGCAGTTACAAAGCAGAGATGAATTATAAAGAAGACTGCTTCCCACTGCTGCATGTGCTCTACCAATGCACAACAGTGCACAGAATTTCTATCAGTAGACAGTAAACCATGGAACCTAGTGGAAATTCTACAGCAGAGCTGTTTCTCTGCATGTTCCATAGAAACCATTTATTCATATCTTGCATTTCCTTGCTAGTTATTGTTACATTCATTGGTTTTTCTCTTCTTCATCAATGAAGAAACCTTTCATACTCTAGCAGCAGGTGATACAGAGTACTGGAAAGACGATGATTAAATACATTTTAAAAATATATAAAACAATGGCATCCATAATAAACCTTTGGTAACCAACAATGCAGAGGAAAAACTGTGCAGCACAATAAAGCCTCTGAGGAGCTCAAGGTGGCTGGCATCAGAAAACAACAAGTTCTATTTGGCATCTGGAGTTAGAGGAACCTTAACAAAGCCAGTTTCTTTTTGTACTACTGATTAAAGCATAAGTCATGGCTGCAGGACCTCAGGCAGGATATCCAAACTTTCTGTCCTTCAAATCCTATTCGTAAACAAGGGAGACAATACAGCCTACTGCATAGGTTTGCCGCAGGAGTTAATGATTTACTATGAGGAAGAAGCCCTTGGAAAGAATCTGAGCTAAATACTGAGTGCAAATACTCAGAAAAAAAAAAATAGTAATTACTTGAACTTGAGTAAAAACATAAATAATGATTACAATTACTTTTTCATAAAGCAAACAGGATTTTTCCATAGATAAAATGATTGAGCCAGACATAGGACATTCTGTGGACTAAGTTTCACTGGACTGTTATGATTTCCCAGTTTTGTGGAAACAGGAAAGAGGCAAGTAGATGCTGTCAAGAAAGCAGGACATCAAATAAGTCATGACAGACAGGAGGAAGGGATAGAGCACAGCAGGACACTTTCTTTCTATGTAGTTAACAATTGAAAGAAGAAGAAAAGTGTACACGACAAACTAAAGTTTTCTAATTTAAAAAGCAATTCCTCCCAAGTATGCAGAAATCCTACTACTGTTCTACTTATTTGTTATAGATTCTTTATAAATAATTATTTACTTTCTGAGATTATAATATAATCACATCATTTCCCCCTTCATTTTCTTCCCTCCAAACCCTCCCATGTAACCCACATCCACAATGTCCTTTTTTTTCTTTAATTGGTGTTAAATATATGTGTTTTATTAGAAATATATATGTGTGTGTGTGTATACATTCACACATATGTGTGTATGTGTGTATTTACAATCTGCTTAGTCTGTATCATATTATTTGTACGTATGTTTTCATGAGTGACCATTTTGTATTGAATGACCGATTGGTGTACTCTTCCCCAGGGAAAATATTTCCCCAGTGTTCAGCATTCTTTATTTGCTTTGCTTCTTTATTTAGACTACTGAGCTTTTCCCCAGTCACATTAGTATGTCGACTGGTGTCATCCTTGTTCAGTCTATGTTCATGTACTCCTCATGCTAGTGAGGATTCATGGTTGTACTCTGACATTTCCAGGAGACAAAAATCTCACATCAAATATCCTGGTCTTCTGACTCTTACAATCATTCTTCCCTCTATTTTGAAGGGATTCCTTAGGTACAACTGTAGTATAGACATGTCATTAGGAGAGAGATGGAAAGGGAGAGAGAGTTCTACTCTAGAGAACACTGACGGATACAACTCCCAAATTGATACCCTTACCCTAGGATTCTCCTTATTTCTTAAAGGCCATAAGATTGATCCCTGTGAATACATCCAAATATATTGCAGACTCATAAATAAAAACCAGAAGTGTGACTTCATTCCTATAGCCATATTCTCTATCCTACACAGCCTTGTTTTAGTATATCGTACTACAATGTCATCAATCAATCAAGCCTTCTATAAGAGGACCCTCTCTTACACCTCTCTGAAATGCTCACAATTTACCTGCCAAAAGTTGTATAGATTACATCCAGTTTATTTTCCATCAATCTTGTTGATATCTCTTCAATTTTAGTCCTTATCCTATGTAATCTAAACAATTTTAACACTTCCTAATTTGCATATATGATTTTTTTTTTCCTCACACCTCTTCTTTGATTCTCCACAAACTTGACATCTCATAAGTATCAAATTGCTGGTGTTTGCTGGTCCCTTTCCCTTGTTCTTATCCTACTTAAAAGTGCTAGGTTGTTCCCATAGGTTCTGTCACAAAACTATAGAACTGTAACAAGAATGTATACTCACTTAGGGAAATACTTCAATATGAGGGGTACATGAAGTCTCCAAGTTAGTATCTCATTCATTTAGATGACTAGTGCTGCTTCTTTGTAATCCAAATAGAGTACTCCTACTTTAAGCAAATTCTATGGCAAAAAGAGCCAGATTTAGTTGGATTTAATGTTTAAAAGATTGCACTTCTAACAGACACATTAAGCATATAATCATAATTATTAGAATCAGAACTCTTTGAAGAGGTGTAGCATGAAGAAAAAAGTTTTAAAAGTATGTGGAATGAGTGAGGTCTGCTCATATAGAAGCAAAATCCCAGAATTGTAATCTACTTAGCCTACAATTATTCTCAGTTTAGAAATACTATCACAGTAGATTGATCACTTCTTTTAAATTGCACTGATCACAGTTGGACTTTAGACATCGATTTATGCAATGAGTCAACTGTGGAGGAGTTACCATGAGACCCACAATTACTCTCTCCTAGTAGCTTTACTAACAAATATGCAGGGATGCAAATACTAACCCTACAGGGATGAACCACATATAAAGCCAATGGAGTCAAACTGGGAAAGTCAAAACTTCAATACAACAATGTAACCATGGAAAGAAGAACTATTTATTGAGTTTCAGAACCTTCTGGATAATGATCTGACAGAACAGAAAACAAGGAAATCTGCTAATGCCTCCTCTACAAACCCAACAAAGGCATACATTCTAGTATTCTGGCATCTAGGGGAGGGGGCACACAAAGGGAAGCAGAGTAAAAATGCATGGTACCAGCCTAGATTCTCATCTTGACACATACCAGAAAGATATGTAACATTCATATATCATTATCTTCAGTTTACACTGGAAAAAAAATTCTAGAACTAGGTATGACTTACCTAACAAAATCAGCACCCCAAGATCTCTTAAAGATCCAGTAATGAAGTCAAAGCAAGAACACACTATAGGAACACCTGACACAAGGCAGGGCTATCTATAGGTCAGGAAGTTTTTAGTAAATCATTTTAGGTGTTATGTAATACCACACAGTCTACACACTTCTTTTCATATTTTTTACAGTCTATAGATGTAAAAACAAAGCCAGTGCATTTCTGCTTGTTAGCTTTTGCTTTCTTGATGCACATTACTCTTTCCATATTTTAACAGGGAGGATTTCTTTTAAAAATATTACAGGGTAGGAGTGGGGACCAGCTGGGAATATTGACACAGGCTTGTAATCTCAGTACGCAGGTTGCTGAAGAGGGACAGGTGCTATGTGTTCAAGGACAATACATGCCATATACTGAGTTCCAAGGCAGACTGAGTGACAAACTGAAACCTTGACTCAAATAATTAATTAATTAGATAAATAACTAATCTAAATCAAAATATTGTGGATTGATGTAGGTCAAAATCTGGTTGTAAGATTTGCATTTAATACTTTAATACAAACAAGAAGTACTTTCCAAGATTTTTCTGTGTTAATGATTTTCCTGTGAAGACTTACAAAACTAAGTAAAAATTTTCTTCAGCTTTGGATGGAAATAACGTGTTTTAAATATCAAGTCTGAAAAACAGATTTCACCTGCATGACCTAATTTTCTTTAATGCATGTGCAGATAGCAGGAAAAGAGAGACACAGCCTGTTCCCATAACCCCAGTCCAGCACACATGAACGCTAAAGCATGCAAGAGGAAGATGGAGTCCTCAAGGTCCAGATTTTCAGCTTCTCCTAAACAGGAGCAGAACATTAGACAAAAGCTGAGCCACTGCTGGAAAGAGTTCAGCTTTCAAGGGACTGAAAGGGACCCAACAAGGGAGCAACCAGAGGTCATGGCTAGCCAAAGTGACATGAGTTTATAGTGTTCTCACTTTTCCTCAAGGATCAATCAGTTGTCTAGTGATGAAAAATGATTTGTTTCTCACAGAAACGATGGCCAATAATGTGTGCTCCTCTGACTACGCATTTTCTGTTTAGACTGTAGTAGTCCACAGCACCTCAGGTTGGTGTTGTTTTCTGCCTGTGTGTGTGTTTGTTAAGGCAGGATCTTGCTCTGCAGCCCTGGCTGACCTGGAGCTTGCTGGAGACCAGACCTTGAACTCACAGAGATTTATCTGTGTGTGCCTCCCAAAGCTGGAATTACAGATGTGCACCACCACAACCGCATTCAGGTCATTTGATGTGCTATTAACAGTACTGTGACTGTTAAGTCATCAAGTTATATGTACAAGATTCTCCTCATCCTGCATCCACTCCAGTCCACAGACAACCTATGGTAGACATCTCAGTATATCATGTGAAAATCTACAAAAGAAAAGCCATGGGTAGTACATAATCTCAGATGGAAAGCCTGAGCTGCCTCACAAACAGAATGCTATGCCAAGTCCTAGTCAAGTGATCTTTGACAAAAGTTTCTTTTTCATAACTTATAAAAAGGCACAGGTAACTTCATGCTTGGTTGTTCAAGTGACTCCATGCCAGGTTCTTCTTTTAATTTTTAGGTTTATGGATGTTTTGACTGCATGTATGTCTGTGACCACAGAGATAAGAAGACGGCATTGGATTCTGTGGTGGTTTAAATGAGAATGGCACCCAAAAGCTCATGTTTGGATGTTTGGTCCTCAGTTGAAGTGTTTGGAAAGTATTAGGAGGTGTGGCCCTGAGGAAGAGGTGTGTCACTGGGGGGGGTGGGCTTTGAGGTTTCAAAAATCCATGCTATGAAGAGGAGGTGTGTCACTGGGGGGTGGGCTTTGAGGTTTCAAAAATCCACGCTAGGATCAATGTCTCTTTTTCACTTTGCTTGCTGCCTGATAATCAGGATATAATGCTCTCAGCTACTGCTCCAATGTCATGTCTATTTGTTTCCTGCCATAATAATCATAAATTTGCCCTTATTATGCTCCCAGAGTAAAGCCAATGTATCTCTGAGTGCTACAGATAAATCCCAATTTTGGAGCCCTAATTCTTGATGCATTTGGTTTTAATCCCTCTGGAATTTAATTAGGCTTAGATGAGATCATAAAGACAGGACCCAAATGATGAGTTTCAGGCTCTGATCAGAGGAGACACCACAGACTTTGCTATCTCTCCCTGTCTTCAGCTACTGACCTTTGCTGTCATGAAAAGACAGAGAGCTGGCGGAAAACCAGGAAGACAAGCCTTATTCAAGCACAACCCCAAGTTTCTGTTGTTTTAAGTCATCTATCCTT
The DNA here is from genome assembly GCA_907164525.1 of Lophiomys imhausi. Taxonomy (NCBI): domain Eukaryota; kingdom Metazoa; phylum Chordata; class Mammalia; order Rodentia; family Muridae; genus Lophiomys; species Lophiomys imhausi. Next base: position 701,291 of record CAJQZJ010032315.1, on the reverse strand, counting down.
TGGTATTTTGTTATGGCAGCTGATCTGAACACAGAACACTCAGCAACCTCTCCAGTACCATGTCGGCTAGCACATCACCATGCTTTCTACCTTGATAATAATGGACTAAACCTCTGAACTGTAAGCCAGCCCCAGTTAAATGTTTTCCTTTATAAGAATTGCAGTGGTCATGGTGTCTTTTCACAGCAATAGAAACCTTAACTAAGACCAAAGTCACAGCCTATGTGTCAACTATAATCATGCTGTTCAATTCACCAGACTTTTTCTGCTCTCCCTCCCACATGTCCATGTTCACAATTCAGGAAACTAGAGAGTTCATGAAAATTTCAAGATTTATTCCAAGAAACCAATCTCTTCATGGTTCCAAACTCATCTACCTTTAGAGTACATATTCCCATTGTAAACATTCACATCTGTATTTAAATCGGAATATCTCAATTAGCCTTAATTTTCCAAATCTACAGGAATACTCATCCAATATTTTTATACTCAAGCATTCTCTCCTGTCTTTTTCAGGTAATTGGTTCTCTGCCTTTACTATTTCAAATAATTGCATCCCAAGCATTAATTATGTTTAACACGGTCTCTGATATCTTTCATATGCCTGTTTTGGGTTGAATCTTGAAATGAATCTCTCTCATGGGCTATGTTTGAGCACATCCTCTACAGCTTATTTGGAATGCTGCCAGGCCCTTTGGAGGTAGAGTCTGATTTGCAGAAGAAAAATGGCAGGTCAGGCCTTTGAAGATTACAGGCACTTCTGATTCTTTCCTACTTTTTCTGCTTCCTGGTCTAAACCATCAAATAAGCCTCAGCTCCCTTGCCACATCTGAGCTCCTTTCCAATATCTTCTCTTCAATGATGGGCTGAACTGCTTGAAACTACAAAACAATAGTAAACCTTTCCTCCTTTGTGCTCACCTTCAGTTCACAGAAGGTGTCTGTGCAGTTGGATATATATCTCTCTCCATTTCTCGGCCTATCTTGGTATGGAAGTATCTCTCAAACGTATTGAAGACTCAGCTGCAGAGACTGGGCTATTGAGAAGAGACTTAATTATGATGATCCAGTCCATTCACAGCTAAATTGGTTATTAAGAAATGGGCCTAATTGGAGGAAGTGGATCACGGAGGGTATGTTCTTACACATATTATCTTGTCTCTACTGTCTTCCTGTCTCTCTGCTTCTTGTCTGCCATGCCATCAGAAGCTTTCTACTGCCTTCCTGCCTGCCAAGAATGGCCTTACCAAGGCCTAAAATTAATACAGCTACTAAACCATGTGACACAGCATTGAGAAACTGACTAGTGTATGGCCTCTTCTTTTCCTGTCAATCTCTTTCTTCCCTCTTTCATGTCCTTAGCATATCGTTTTAGCTGCTGTTGGTCATAATGCTTCACTGTCTTCACTCTAGAAACTAGTCCTTCAATATTGTTCAGAATTATAATGTGTATTGGATATAATCAGCTATGGTATGATTAGTCTTTTTGGTCATTTCCTCAATCTGTTTTTGTAAGTTTTGTAATTGCAAAGTAGTGGCATGATTAACGCTTTTGATAAACCAGTAAAGCAAAAAAAGGAAAAGCAACATAACATATCCATCCTGATTGAAAATATTCAGCAATAATTGCCATTATGGTGATAATCTCTGTCATACAGTCAAAACCTATAGCTTCCTCTACCGCTTTGAAAATCAGACCACCCATAATGCCTAACTACCGTTGGGTGCCACCTGTAACAGTAAATTTTTATTTATCAAACATATATTTATTAATACTTAACAATTATCTAACAATTGTCTATAAAATTCCTAAATCGTAAACCCACACCTTAACTCTAAAACCTAGCACCTAAAACTTCTTGAAACCTATAATACAAACATTTAACATGTTTAGAAAGACCACTTGGGAATGGATAACCTACCAAAAGCTCATCCATGAAGAAATTTGCTTCTTTTTATCTCAGCAGCTATCAATTATCTGTAGCCCTCCACCTAGGGGTGGGGCCTTGTGAAATTTCCCCCATCTATGTTAGCATGTCTATTACTATCATTGTGTAGGTGTAACAGTAAATTTTTATTTATCAAAATATTTTTTGAGGTTTTCTTTTCTTTTTTTTAACTTTATTTTTTATTTCTTCAAGTTACATCTCAATCGCAATCCCCTCCCTACTCCCCCCTCCAGTCCCACCCTCCCACCATCAACGCCTCCCCCATCCTCTTCCCTTTTTTTTTTTAAGTTTAAGGTATATCTTATTTCCCCCAAAAGCTCCCCCTTTCAGTCCAACAAATGGCTCTTTCTCTTATAATAATAAATACAATACAAAACAACATAGGTAATTAGGCCACAGTTATGAGGGTTATATGGCTTAGCATACATTCCCAATGTCCAGTCCATATGTATTTGGCACCTGACTTTAACATTCTACTACCTAACCATCTCCATGAGTTTAAAGTTCTATATCTAACTCAACTTTCATACTAACTTGCATCACAATTTTAAAAACATCTTCTTAGATCCATAACACTCTTGATTCCTAAACAACTCAAAATTTAATTATGAGATTCTAGCTATCTATTCTTCAACCATCTCAGAGACCTGAGAGGGATAAATATATCTGATTTTATAGGAAGTACAGGGCCTGCAGTTTCCAAAACTAAGAAATGACATACCAGTGGCTGTCTGGACAGTTCCCATTTTTTCTCCATACATTACAGCATCAATCTTCAGTCGTTTGGCCCCATTTCTCTGACAGATATTGATTGTAGAGCAGGGGTTATGAAGGACTTGCCTACCCTGTCTTGGCAGAGCTAGGGTGTCGACTTACTTGCTTCCAAGTTTTGTCCTTTTTGGACAGCATTCTGTCTACAGTTGGAGCAAAGGGTTTTTCCTGCCAAGAGATAGGCTTGCCACTAATTCAATCATATCCCACTGGAGAATCTTCGATGCTCATCTTCTGCTTGGAGTAGAATAGGGAGCGCTGTCAGGAGTTGACATGTCTCGATATCAAAAAAAATCTAAAGTTAAGAAAACATCTTTGAATGCCATATTCTGCAGATCTCTTGAGGTTTTTGAAGAGGCCCTATCTATTATCTCTTATATTAAGATAAGTAGATGTTGCTTGTCTCTTAGCAACTTGATTTCTGATTAGCTTAGAAAATAACTATAAAAGACTGTCATAGTACCTAACACAATGACAGGCTTGCATGACTATTAGTTTGCATTTCTTAATTATCCTAAACTGTGTATGACAATTAGTAGCAAAAGGCCGAAACTTCACATTTCATTTTTTTTTCTTTACCCCCTAACCCTTCTATCCCATTTCTCTGGAGTGGAGTGTCCCTATGTAACAGTCCCTCACCCCAGTTCAGAGGTCATATGAGGGCCAAGAGCCTCATATATTGGGGGTCTACGAGGCAGTACCACCAGTGAAAAGTGTCTCATATTGCCCGGGAGAGAGAACTAAAAAACAAACAAAAAAATAAGCAGACAAACAGATAAAAAAGAATAAAAAATAGAAAAAAAATAAATAAAATAAATAAATAAAAAGTCTATGTCCATGTTCCCTTTGGTGTGTTGGTTGTAGTATCGATATCCTCTACTATATAGCTAAAATCCTACTATAAGTGAATAGATGCCATATGCATCCTTCTGAGTCTGGGTTAGCTCACTCAGGAACAATTACCCCACAATTGCCTATAAAGTTTCTAAATCCTAAAGCCCAAACCCTAACTCTAAAACCTAATCTAAACACTCTAATATTTATATACTAACATTTAACACTAACCTAAAGTTTCTCAAAAGGTTATCTTCCTCTGGGCAAGAGTCCTTATGTATGGCTGGTCTTTAAACAATTTTTTAGTTTTAAAGTCTCTTTAAATCTCTGAATTTCATTCCTCAGATCCCAAGACAGTTTATTAAGCAGGAATCGCCTTTGTGATTTTAAGAGCAATTATTTAACATATGAAGAGTCTCCCAGGCAGCTCACCTATTCAGATGCTTATGGCCTGCAAAAGCCCTATTTCAGTGTTCCCTCTGTCCAATCCGAAGTCCCAGAGTTCTGAGGAATGACAATTCTGCCTCTAAGTGCTCCAGAATCTCAGGGAGAATCAGTCTCCTCTCTAGACCTGAAACAGGTCAACATCAGAAGGTGAAGTTTTCTGGTGAGACTGATGGGAGTTCTCTGCCAGACGAGGTGAAACAGAAAGAGGAACCAAAACTCTCTGTCTACATGTATCTTGACTTAAATATCTTCAGCAGAGGCTTTCATGCTCTTTTCTAGTTATGCCTCTGGGCTCAGTCTTTTTCAAAAGCTTTTTGCAGAGGGGCGTGAATTCACAGGCAGTCTAGGCAGATTCAAGCAGGCGCCTCAGGGCATGTCCTGCTCCCAAATATGATCAAAGAGGTCATGGTCCTAGGTGATTTCCCAAGGGCATGTCAGTTCGGAAGTAAGTCTTTTATCTTAAAGTCCAGGCTTTTGCTATCCCTATGCTATTACATGCTGCCACTAAACCTACCACACCTATTGGTCATATTACTTCAGTATATTCACTCTGGAAACTAGTCCTTCAATATTGTTTAGAATTATAATGTGCATTGGATATAATCTAAGCCTGGCACTCCTAACTTTGACCAAAGGTAATGACATGTCACATATCTGCTTGTAGCTGTAGGCATAAGTATGTAAAAGTCATTAAGTTTTAGTTTACAACTATGAAGTTTTGGTTTAGAAAAAGTAACACATGTAGTCTTATACAAAGAAAGTTTTGAAGGCAAATCAAGCTGTTTTCAAAGGTTTTCAAAGCAGATATTTCTTTTTTTTTTTTCAGTAATCCTATATATGCTATATTCATTCTGTTGATGAGTTGCACAAACACCCAGTTATCAAGACTAGGACCCTAATGCCTACGTCCTGTTACCTTCTCTCACAATCATTGAGGACTGCTCAACAGGAGGAAATTTTATCTTGAACATAAAACTTAGCCAAGTCCACATGACTGGAGAGGTTAAGGATCCCACAGGAAAACCTACTACTGACACTTTTCTAAATCAATATAATTTATAACTCCATTCTAAAAACTTATAATTTGTGCTGGCTAGTTTTATGTCAATCTAACACAAGCTATAATTATCAGCAAGGAGGGAGTCTCAATTGAGAAAATCTCTCTAGTGTATCAGGCTATAAGCAGACAAGCCTTAGAGCATTTTCTTAATTAGTGATGGATGCCAGAAAGCCACCATCATTGGGAGTAGGGTCCATCCCTGGGCTGGTGATTCTGGCTTCTAAAAGAAAGCAGGCTGAAGCCGGGTGGTGGTGGTACACACTTTTAATCTCAGCACTAGGGATGCAGAGGCTGGCAGATCTCTGTGAGTTCGAGGCCAGCCTGGTCTACAAAGTGAGTCCAAGACAGCTAGAGCTGTTACACAGAGAAATCCTGTCTCAAAAACACCAAAAAGAAGAAGAAGAAGAAGAAGAAGAAGAAGAAGAAGAAGAAGAAGAAGAAGAAGAAGAAGAAGAAGAAAGAAAGAAAAAGAAAGAAAGAAGGAAGGAAGGAAGGAAGGAAGGAAGGAAGGAAGGAAGGAAGGAAAGAAAGAAAGAAGGAAGGAAAGAAAGAAAGAAAGAAAGCAGGCTGAGTGATCCATGGGGAGCGAGCCAATAAGAACTACCCCTCCATGGCCTCTGCATCAGCTCCAGCCTCAGGGCTCCTTTCCTGACTTACTTTGATGATGAACAGCAATATGGAAGTGTAGGCCATATTAACCTTTTCCTTCTCAACTTGCTTTGGTCATGTGTTTCATCACCAGAGTATTAACCCTAACTAGAACATGCTTATACCCGCAGAGAAGTGCAGCCCTAACCCATCATCAAAGAAGCTTCTTTCTGCAGCAAATGAAGACTGTTCAGAGATGCAACTGTAAAATGTCATGAAAAGTAGACCATGGAGTTACAACCCCAGCTGGAAACTCCTACAGCAAATCCCCTACACTGAAGACTTATGGTGCATCGCAAAAGATAGGACAGAGAGATGAGACACATAGGACCAGGCTGTATGCTTCAAGACAATGTCCTCTAAATCTGACGAGGAACTTAACTGCATGAAATCTCAGTAATATGGCCACTTAAACAAGAACCAAGTAATGACTATATTAGTTAACATGCCAGCTTGAATGTGCTAAATCCAACAACGCCTCACTCATAAAGAGCAACAAATCAGTCTTAAATACATGTACATATATGAGCAACACTAACTGAATTCAGCAGGTTGTGTGTGTGTTTGTGTGTGTGTGTGTGTTCCTGTGTGTGTAAAACAACAATAATTAGAGAAAAGGTCCTAAATTTAAGAGAGACTGAGGAGGACACAAGTATTGTCATGGTGGGAAGAGGGAATGAGGGTAGAAATTATCTGACTGCATATAGTGAACTAATCAAAACTTAGCTAAATTCTTAAAAAGTGACTGAAATTATTTTTTCCTACGGAACTCTAGAATAAGCTAATTTCTCATTGCCATTACTCTGTTTCAATCTTCTCTTGCCTACATTCAATGGCTGAGTAAAACCTTAATTCTTTATAACTAGAGATGTTATCATATCACCAAATCCATTATAATTCACTATCATTAACCTGGAAGTTCCTGTTGCTTTTTCTCTTCCATTCTACTTTTTAGCTCTACTTCAGCCTTCTACTTTGTGGCTGAACCTTATATTCCCATCTTCCTGTATCACAGCCTACAAGCATCACATGGCTTCAAATATCCTCCACCCTCTTTCTGAGTTGATCAAGAAGTCTTACCATACTCTCCAAAATGGAAAGACTCCTCTGAAAACATCCAGGTTTCATATATGACCAGAGATCAAATGTCTAACTGCCTAATTTATCAAAAAAGGAGATAAATTGGTGATATAAATTTTCAAAAATTAGGGGAAATTTTTGAATTGTATTTTTATCAAGAAGCTGGTTTTATTTTTAAAATACTATTCAAAACAAAATATAGAGAACCATAAGGAATAAAAAATTCTTTAACATTATTCTGTCTATCTTCTCAGTGAAGAAAACATGTGGGAAATACATATAGAAGTTTAAAAAAGTCAGACCATTACAAATTATTAGTAATTCAAGGTCCTGCTTTTACTTTGAATTTTTCCTTTCCACGTGTGATAGTTAGCTTTAATTGTCAACTTGATACAACCAGAAAAATCTACAGGAGATTCTTGTTGAGGGATTATCTACATTCAATTGCCCTATAGGCATGCTTGAGGGAAATATCTTAACTAAATTAAATTATGTGGGAAGACTGAGTCCATCGTGAGCAACACCATACCCTAGGAAGTTAGTCCTAAATGAAAGACCCCAGCTTATGCCTCTCTGTAAAATGTCATTGTATTGTTGCCTAAGATAAGCTTATGCCTCTCTGTAAAATGTCATTGTACTGTTGCCTAAGATAAGGGACCTTCCAAACTGGGCGAGGCCGGCGAAAACAGGATATCTGTTGCTCAGGGGCTTTCCAAACAGGATATCTATGGTTAAACATCTGCCAACTGACTCACCGGCCCCAGGAACTGGGGAAACCAAAAAATGTGCTGACAATAGCCTTATGGAATGCCAAGCTTGTCCCTAACCTGAACCCATGGCCTCATTTAAATCAACCAATGAGAACCCTGTAACCATGCATCTGCTTCTGTAAGCCCGCTTCTTGCCACCCCAACCCTATATAATCAACCCCCGTCCTAGCCCGGCACGCTCAGTCTCCCGAAGACTGTAGCGTCCGCAGGCGCCTGTGTAAACAATAAAGTTGCCTCTTGCACTTGCATCCGGTGGTCTCGGTCTCTGTCCTTGGACGCTGGGCCCCAGGGGCGGTGTCCCCGTTTCAGGGGTCTTTCACTAAACTATAATAAAAGTAGAGAAATCAGGCAGCTGATTACAAGCAACCAGGTAACTGTGTGACTGTTTAAATTCCTGTTGCTTTGACTTCCCAGTTATCATAGATTTGTTAGCTAAAATGTTCCCGTACTATTTTGCTTTTTGTCAGGGTATTTTATTAAAGCAACAGAAATGAAACTCAGACACCATTATGTCAGCTGTGAATCACTAAAATAATAAATATATGAAATAATCAAGTTATAAGCAGAAAATAGTTATTTGGGTACATAGTTTTGGGGGTATCCATACATGATAAAAATTGGCCTGATTACCTTTAGATTTATGAGAAGTCAGCACATTAGTACAGTAACAAGTAGAAACTAATAGAGACAGAGACAAAAAGAGAGCTAGATAGAAAGGAAGGAAGGAAGAAAAGGGGGAACAAGGAAGGAGGAGCAGGAGGGAGCAGTGTCTCACAATCTCATTTAAATACAAGTTTCTAAAAATCTAAAAGGCTTTCCACTGTGCCTCAACCTTAAAGTTTCCAGTCTCACAACAGCATGATCAATTGCCAGGACAAAGCCTCTAACACATGGGCTTTTGGAGACTAATGTCCAAATTTAGCATTCCTACAACACAAACTACTAACCTACCAAATGAAATCAAGTAAGAATCAAAGTTTTATTTGAACAATGTCAAAGTCAAACTCAAAAAAGTGAAAGATCATTCGAGTAATGAATTAATTTTTATGTACTGTTTAACTAGGTGCATTAAAAAAAAAACAAATGTCCAAGAGATATGGAGAGAGTGGGCATCCTTACCTTTCCCTGATTTTAGGGGAAATGCTTTAACTTTCTATTTAATTTGATGTTGGCTACCAACTTGCTGTATATTGGCTTTATTATATTTAGGTATGATCCTCATATGCCAGAACTCTCCAAGACTTTTAAGTATGAAGGGGTGTTGGATTTTGTCAAATGCTTATTCAGAATCTAGTGAGATGATCATAATTTTTTTCTTCTTATAACTTTTTTATGGTGATTTACACTGATGGATTTTCATACGTTTGAACCACCCCTGCATCCCTAAGATGAAGCCTACTTGAGCATGGTGTATGATACTTTTGATGTGTTCTTGGATTCGGTTTGCAAGTATTTTATTGAGTATTACTGAATCTATACTCATAAGGAAAATTGGTCTAAAATTCTCTTTCTTTGTTGGGTGGGTCTTTGTGTGGTTTCGGTATCAGGGTAACTGTAGCCTCAAAGAATGAGTTTGACAGTGTTCCTTCTCAGAAAGCTGGGAATAGTTCTACCTCAAGATCCAGCATACAACTCCTGGGCATATATCTAAAAGAATCATCACCAAACCACAAGAACATCAGCTCAACTGTGTTCATAGCAGTTTCTTTTCATAATAGCTAGAAACTAGAAACAACCTAGATGTCCCTCAACTGAAGAATGGATAAAAAAATAAAATTTAAAAAAAAAACTGTGTATATTCACACAATGGAATACTATTCAGCTATCAGAAACAAGGAAATCATGCAATTTACAACCAAATGGATGGAACTAGAAACGCTCATCCTGAGTGATTTAACCCAGACTCAGAAAGATACACATGGCATGTATTTACTTATAACTGGATGTTAGTCATATAGTACAGGATAACTATCCTACAACCCATATACCCAATGGAACAGGAACCTAGCATAACTATCCTATGAGAGAGACCTGGAGGGGATAAGAACAACACATGAAGATCAACAGAACAAACCAACCTAGGGCCCTAGGCTTACAGAGACTGAAACACTAACCAAAAAGAAAAGAAAGACATTTAAACTAGACCTAGACCCCTGCCTATACAAATATACAGGACAGACAACTTGGTCTTCATACAGATCCCTTAGCAAGTAGAAGTGGAATAGTCTCAGTCATGGACTTTGTTACCAGTTAATTAGGACACTTTACCCTAACTGAGCTTCCATGTTGGGCCCCAGAGTAAGAAGAAGCTCTTAGCCCTCATGTGACTGATGAACTGAGGGAGCCTGGTATGTGGGGGCTCCCCACACTGGAGGGGAAGTATAGATGGGAGAGAGGGTAGAACCTGGGAGGGAGGGACCAGGAGGGGGCTGTGATGGAGATGTAGCTTGAATTAATAAATAAATGTTAAAATAAATAAATAAATAAACAAATGTCTTAATATACAGGTACTCCAATTTGCTATGTCTGAAAAAAAAAAAAAAAAGATCAGCTATTTTGCAATCAGGAGGATAAACAAGAAGGAATTGTATCTGGATATCCAGGTAATTCGAAGTGGTCGAGAACTCCAGTTGCTGCTGTCATTAACACACAGCAGAGTAATGGGGTGATCGGCTCCTGAGAAAGTGAAGCCAGCAGCTTTCATCTTACTGCGGAACCTGGGGACACAGCTGAGGGTCACAGGAGTACCACCTACTCTGTCTCCATTGCTGGCTACCTAACCTATGGAAACTTGGAACAAGTTTACATGTTACAAAATAACGATAAGAAGAGCAAAAATGCTTAGGATAGAGGAAGACCTCTCCAAATTCTTTTCTTACTCTCTTATACAAAAACAAAATAAAAAACAAAAAACATCTTTTGGTGTTTATTTGTAAGTATACAAAGAGTGTGGGTGCCGTGAATATCCTACAAGAATGACAAATAATGAAAGAAGGGGATTAGATTATGTTCTCTCTGATTATTTCAATACAAGAAGGCACTGGAAATTTAACTTATAGATACTCTCTTCCTCATTTTATGTTTACTCTGAGCTAATACACACACACACACACACACACACACACACAGAGAGAGAGAGAGAGAGAGAGAGAGAGAGAGAGAGAGAGAGAGAGAGAATGTGTGTTTAAAAAAAAGGTAAGTAGGCCTAGAACTCTTTTCTCCCTCTTGGTAGTTCATGCTGGCCTCAAACTCAGGACAGCCCTCCTGGCACTGACTCCTGGGTGCTAGAACTACAGATGAGACCCTTCATATCTGTCTCATGTTATATTTTCTACTGAATTCTCCAAAAAAAGTAATGAGATTCACTTTACAGTCTTCATTACTACTGGCAGTTATTCATTTCAAAAACCACAAGTACCGGTTTAAACTAGAAAACAAGGTCACCAGAGTGTACTTCTATTCTACAATCATAAATGGAGGCCCCAAAACATCCACTGAACAACAGTGTCTAAAGGAAGAATAAACCTGAGAATTGCAGTATGCTTTATTTTGGGGTCCATAGATCAAGCTTTCCAGTGTGTGACTTGCTGTGTTGCTTGGAGTGAAGGTCAACATCTCATGGGTGAAGCATCTTAAGCATGTTTATTGTATTCTTATTGCAAAACACTAAAATGAACATCTCATCACAGCATTGTAGGAGGTCCCAGTACTCTGAATATTTGCATCAATAACTGCCCCTCTGGTGTCACTTTCATTTTCCTTTGGTATTCAGGTTATTAGCTATGTCTCTCTATGACTTATGTGTTTCCAGTATCCATGCTGGTACGAACTCTAATCCATTAGCCGTGATCTTGTACCACACCTCTTTACAGCGGGGGTTTTCTGCATCTGTATCACTGCCAGCCACAGTCTCACCAACTGTGTTCCCTACTCTGTCCCACCTACACCTTCTTATTTTCTGTTTCTAACACTCCTTTATTCCCAGCAGCCTGAGCATTGTGACTCTTGCCTCTTATTTGAGCCTGATAGGTTATTTGTAATTTTGGTCGACTTCATTTCCTACTTGAACAATTTTGGTATTTCAGCTTAGAAGGACATTTACATACTAAAATATATTTTACTGTTATGCTTGCCAATTCTCAGCTTTGGGTAAATCCTACCACTTTTAGAGTAAGAGAACCAAAATTTATGTTTTCATGCTGTGAGAGAACATGTTACAAAAAATATATATACATAGTTCTAAACAAGTAATAAAAATACTAGGCTGGAGAGATGGATCAGCAGCTACAAGTACACACTGAATTTTCAAAGGGCCGAAGTGTTGTTCTCAGAAACCACATGATCGGGTAGCTCACAACTTCCTGTAAATCCAGCTACACTAGATCTGATGGAATCTTCTGACTTTCGCTGACACCAGAACATAAGTGGCATATACTCACACAGATGCACACAAAAACAAGAACCAAAATTCCTATGTCAAGAAAATAATTAAGTCACTAATGGTTCTAATGATATCTAGGGGATTGAAAAACTAGTGTTAAAGAAAAAGATTATTCATAAAAATACAACAGATCAGTGAGATGGGTAAACTTGTTACTGTGCAAGCCTGAGGAGCTGAGTTCGATATGCAGATCTCACATAAAGATGGAGGGAGAGACCAACTCCACAAAGCTGCACTTTGATCTCTATGGGTGATCGTGCGTGTGTGCCCACACACGTACACACATGTGAGGGACATGGGAGGGTTGGATGGAAGAGGGTGTAACTAAACACGATACACATTCACGAAGTTTATAAAAGTAAATTTTAAATCTTCAAGATTTCCTCCAAAAACATTTTTTTAAAAAAGGAAAGCAAGACCAACCACATTCAGCAACACAATAGATAAAAACCGCCCTTTTGCAGTGTGGAAGAAACACTGTGCTCAGGCCCAAACTGAGAAGACAACTGGGAATTAGCAGGATGGGAAGCAGTGAAAGTCAACTACTAAGAGAGCATCCCAGTTACCAGCTGTTGAAACCGTGGGTGAGTTGATCTTGCAGGAATCTTGCTGAAAGCAGCCTGATCAGACATCATGTTGGAGATGTGTCAGTAAGAAACCCAGTTATATAACTGAATGTGATCAGAAACTGAGACTGCTAAACTGAGCCAGCAAGATTCTAGCTAGATTTGGATAATGTGACAGAGAATCCCAGAGGCCAAAGCTCATAAGTGCTTGACTAGAATCCGATAAAGAGACTCTGTGTCATTTCTTTTTACATAAAACTTTAATATACACTTGTTCTTTAATACCTCTGTGAATGGATCTGAAATTCATAGTTTTCCTTAATTTTATTCCTGTAAGATATGTTACATAAATACTTAGAGGTTAGCACTAACATTGGACAGTTTTAAATGACTCAAACCAGGAGCTCATTGGCTTAGGTTTTTATGTGTACTCAATGTTATCGGTCTACTAAGGATAGTATACAACCAATAAACAGTGGTGTAATTCTGTGAACTGATTATATTATGAATGCATATTTCAGATTAATTTATTCTTTATTGAATTACTCTGAGCCTACTATATTATTCCTCACTTTGCCTAATTTTTTCATCTCAGATTAAATTTGGTTAATAAAATGAGTGACAATGGTTTCTTAGATAAACTACACTATTATGCAAAGTGTCTACAGAACACTGTGTAATAAGCACTTAAAAACTGTTTGCACTAAAAAGCACCGACTCCTCATTTGGGCACAGAAGTTGACTAGAGGAGGATGAAAGTCCAGCATCTCTGTTCTCATGTGGTTTGTCTCTCCCTTAGTTCTAGTCATCTGCTTACTTTTGCACCATGCATGTTAAGAAATCAAGGAGTGTCCTATCTAGAAACCTAAACAACCTCATTCCATTCAAGGCTAAAGGCATGAAAGCAGACAAAGTCCTTAACATGCAATCACCATGAATTCCAGGAACAGCAAAACTTCACACAGCAGACCACACCACCCAGTTGAGTACAATTATACATCAGAAGGAGGCTGTACCCTGAAGGAGAAGTGACCTTCCAAAGGAACCAGACTGATCCTGCCCCTAGAACAGCAATAAGAACCTGTTTAGACAACCTTGTAGAACCACATTGCAGAATTGAGACAGGGATCAGGACCACACCTTGACCAAGAATGCTTAATTATCCCTACCGCTATCCCTCTGTCACAAGTCTTCCTCTATTTAAACTTAAAACTTATGTGGCTAACCTAAAGATAGACTTGACTTGTGGTTAATCTGTTTCTCTCAGTGTGGCCATATCCATTAGATCTCTCCTGTCCCTGCTCACCAATCCTTGCGTCTTTAGTTGTCATATTGGAGAAGGTGCCTGTTGGGGCAGCTGGTCCTTCTTCCTAAAACTCCTATAAGACAAGTATCTGATTTAACAATTAAATTATTATTTCTAGCATGGTTCTTTACAAAATTAAAATTCCACTTATTAACTACTCAATTTTTGGTTTTAAGTAATTAGAAATTATATCAAACATAAAATAAACTAACAATACACCTTTAATAGAAAAAACGGAACACTCATTTTCTGATGCATGTACATCCTTGGTGGGGGGGGAGAACCAGATTGTAAGAAATATAAGTAAAATATCAGTCTCCATGAGTCAGATGATTGAAGCTTAAATAACTTTAGTTCCTACATGAAGACACACAGGCTTGAACAAGGTTGGGGGCTGGTGGTGAGAAGTCCTGAGAGGACAGAAGGAGGGATACAGAAACAAAAGTGGTCTTATGAGGTCCACAAAGTATGTTAGGTAATGTCTCAGCATTACCCTCACAAGATTAGATGATGATTAACAGTCCAGGAAAGTCCTGGACGCAATCTCCTTTTTCCCCAGTGATTAAACCTTCCAAGTTAATGGGATTTCATAATTGCTCCACAGCTCCACATGAAGCCACTCCATGAACTTCAGAAGAGAAAGAGGGTAGACACAGAGGGTGATGGGAAGCAGGCTTCCCATACTATCATGTTCCTTTAGGCAAGGTTGCCAAATGTTAGAACTGGAATATTATTTTCTGAGTTCCAACACCCCCATCCTTCGGACTTAAAAGTAATACAGATCTACTAACTGAGGGCTATATGAAGTTATATTTTAATTATCTTAAATTAATACATTTAACTATCACCTTCTTTCATGCATTTAAAAAAGTAAAATAACCCATTCATTTCAAGTAAATTAAATATCAATAAAACTAAAATTAAAGTAGATGTATCTCACAAAATTGTCAAGCTAAGCTAAGCCTAAAAAAAAAAAAAAAAAAAAAAGAATGAATGAAAGAAAAGGACCACAGATGGGGCAGTTCTAATTATAGGTACACTTGTAACACAATAATATGCTATAAATTTATGCTTTCTTCATTTTTAATTCCAAAAAATCTTAGCACTTATTTAAATTTTTCATCAGTAATATATATTGTACCTAACTTAAACAAATATGTAACTTTCAATAAATTAAAAATATTTCTATGTATAGAAAAATCATTTTTGTCACTACTACTCTTAAAATGTTTAGTATTGTCATAACTCTTACAACCATTAAACACCGTAATACTATCTAAGAAATATATAACATCCTGTACTTTAAACAGAAGTGAGAGGCGTCCATAAAAAAAAAAAAGTTAGCCAGATTATAATCCTTCCAAACACAATTCATGCTCTGACAAAGATAAATACATTTACATATTCCCAAATTAAACATAAATGTTTAATTAATTTAAAAAGCCTCCTCCAATTATATGATCCTTGCATCTAGAGAAGTAGATAGAAACATGATAGATACAATAGCTAATTGTTTTAAAAAACTGATACAGTTAAAATTCCTTAAGTCCTACATGTAATTAATAATCACCATTATAAACCCAGGGAGACAAACCTCTCTAGAGGTTGTTAAATCGCTCTCATGACTTGAGGATTCGAAGCCTTCCCCAGGCTCATCTGAGCCAGGGAGACTTTGTCTAAGAACCACATCTATACAATCTTTTCCTGAACTGTTTCCTCCAGTCCCTACTCCCTCAGCAACCTCTCCACTGTTCCTCAGAAAAGTACCAAGTCTTGTAACAAGTTGTATCTCTGTCTCTTACTATTAATGCACAGAACTACAAAAAGAACATGTAGTATTCACTAAGTAGCCAATAAATTGAATCACAACCAAGTCCATTTCTCTGTAGATTCATAGTGTAGACATATTTTACAAAATAAGCAAAGCTACAATGTTATTGAAAATCATTGAGTCAAACAAAAACATTCACTGAATTTATTATCTCATGTCTAAAATATTTCTTTAAAGCTTTTTTCACTACTCTAGGAATTTGTTTTTTCCAAACTTATCATAAATTTCTTAAGACTGCTTAATGTAAGTAAGTAAGTCTATGGCAAACCCATGTTATAAATGTAAGATCAATTCTTCCTTTAAAATGATTGCAGATAAGCCGGGCGTGGTGGCGCACACCTTTAATCCCAGCACTTGGGAGGCAGAGGCAGGCGGATCACTGTGAGTTTGAGGCCAGACTGGTCTACAAAGTGAGTCCAGGACAGCCAGAGCTGTTACACAGAGAAACCCTGTCTCAAAACAAAACAAAACAAACAAACAAAAAAGAATAAAGATGATGTTGGCAATATATTTCTTTTTTTTTTAATTTAAAAGTATTTATTTATTTTTAAACTTTAAAACCAATTTTTAAAATATTATTTATTAATTTCAGGTTACAATATATTTCTTACTCATTGGCTATTAAAATTTTTCAACTTATATTTAGAGTTCCATTCATCCATAAAAAGAGAAACTGTAACTCATAAAAATTTGAAACAGTACCTATTACTGCAATAAAGCAATTCTACTTAATAAATTTGAAGTATCAATTGACTTTTTCCATCAGAGGTAGAGATTGTATCATTTCAAATAAAATTTGTTTACTCCATTTGACTTTTCAATATTTCATTAAATTGAACTTTGAGAGAGTGCTCTGCATAAAACAACTTCTAACTAATTACACTAAATTACTGAATATAGCACAGAAATAAATTACTTTGAAAGTAATTTTGTTATACAATTGTTCTTCATAATAATCCAGACTTTCTCTGTAATGATGTATGGTACCAGTAATAATCTACACTTATACTGGAAGACAAATTTATAATTACGAGAGTGCTCATCTTCAAAGGTGATAGGGAAGTTCATCCAGCAATCTAAACTCTGTTGGCTACAGTTCCTCAGCCCAAACATTAACTAAATTACAAAGGTTAGCATGCATTTGACCCCTTAAACTCTTACTAATAATTGCAAGGCTATTTTAACTCTAGCTTTATATCTCAGGGAATGAAACTATTTATTGTTAAATTTTAACTTTAAAGTGTACTACCTTCGTCATTATTTGAATAGCTTTGAAACAAATCCAGAGGCTAAAACTAAGCTTATCCTCTTGATTGTGAACTAATTACCCCAAATTTGCATATTTGCCACACAAGACATATGTTCCATTTGCTTTGCTTAAATAGCCTTTTCAAATATAAGCCAAGTGAAAGGTGACAGCTTGCTATCATGTAATGAAATCCTGGATACACATCTGAAAATATGAAGTAATCAAATTCCTTTGTCTTTTTAATTTTTTGAGATAAGGTCTCATGTAGCCAGGTTAGTCTCAGACTTGTTATTCAGCTCATAATCTGGCTGCCTCTACCTCACAAATACTATGTCACCATACCACAATAGCCAAATTCTTAATGGTTCAGGTAGTAGACAAGTTAAGCTCTCAAATGACTTCTTGTTTTTGCCAAGAAACTAAATTACCCAATCTCAAAGATTTCCTTTCTCTTTCCTAGTAATTGTTTACTGTTTTCTTACGTTTTGTTTCATGGAAACAAGTTTTACTAGATAACCCAGGCTGCCCTCAATTGCACCATACCTGTTCCTTATGATCACATACAATCACTCCTGAAGTCAATTTTAAATTTTGTTTGTTAACTCTACTAAAACTTTATTATCATGTGTGAAATACTTGGGTAATAGTGGATGAAGTTTCAGAAAAACCTATCAGCTTTAACATCTTATGGCATTGCCAAAATGTATATAATACCAGAACACTACATTCATACACAATTCTTATTTCATAGTACCTTATAAATTTATCAGTGGTACCTGCCTTCTAAGAAGAGAATTTGTCTTCTTACAGTAGGTCATTGCATTTCTGTTTGTTTCTTACTTGAAGAGATTAGAAGTTTACAGGTCATCATGTGAGAAAATAATTCCAAGTGTGAACTCTACTCTTGCCTAACAGTCTCTCCCCCCATCCCCGCTCCCACTCACTTTATCTCCTACAGATGAATAAAAGCCTAAAAATTTCTTGAGATTTTGAAGAATAAAATATCATAGATCTCTTGCAACAATTTCTGGGACATCTTTTTAATTAGGTATTAAAACTTTTAAATTAGGTATTAAAACCATAATTTTAATTAGGGGCTGTAGAGAAGGGTCAGTAGTTAAGAACATTTCCTTTTCTTGCTGAAGATCTGAGTTGAGTTCTCAGCTCACAATTGCCCAAAATTCGAGTACCAGGCCATCTGAAGCCCTCTGGTTTCTAAGGACACTTGTATGCAAGTTGTGCACATAGACACATGTAGGCACACATAAATACATCTCAATAAATATATCCTTAAAAAATACATCAATTAGGGGTAGGCATGGTGGTGCAGGCCTGTAATCCCAGCACTCAGAAGGCAGAGGCAGGCAGATTTCTGCAAGTTCAAGGCCAGCTATTAGTCTACATAGAGAGTTTCAGACCAGCCAGGGCTTCATAGTAAGATTTTGTCTCAATATGAATACATATATGTATGTGTACATACATACATAAGGTGTGGGAGTGTACCCCAGTATAAAGTGCTTGCTGAGAATTAATAAGCTCCAGGGTTCAATTCTCAGTAGAGAAAACAAAATTAACTGAAGTTTCTTTACTTCTACAGAAACATATGTCCACCATAAACATGGAAACATTCAAGAACATATATATCTCATAACTAGTAATATGCATACAGGAGGCAGGGTAGGCACCTAACGAATGGAAGCTTGTGCTATCTAATCTAAACCTCTTTTGTCAGAAAGCATGAGGTAGGTATGCTTACGTAATGTTACCACTCAAAGAAAATGCGACATAAAGTCCAGTATTATTATATCCATGTGTTTTCTTAAGTGAATCCTAGAAATTAAAAATAGGGATGCTCAAGCTCTTAAGCTGTATTAATCTTTGCAATACAGTACAGAAAACACTGGGACTCCAGTTCATTGCCACATGAGTTCATCTTATGTGAGATGAAGCATTTCTTGTAAATTATTCTAAGCATAGAATATTGGAACATAAAAATAATTTCAAGATTACCACAAATATACCACTTCAATGAAAACAAAAATTGGAATTTATTCTCCTATACAATGTGTGAGCCAATTAACTATGTTCTTATTTTTTAAAAAAACTCATGTATGAATAGGATCACAAGAGTGGCTGGAAATACTTCCTAAGCATAAAACAAACACAAAAATAGCAAAGAGCAGCTTGAAAGCAGAGGCTTACTTAGGAAGAATAATGTCCAGTTACTCTCTTTCAAACTAAAGGTCTGATTCAATTTAGTATCTCTCATGTTTGGAAACAGAGCAATTTATATATTAAAGTTTATACCATTTTTCTTCCTGCAATTTGAATATATTGAGGCTCCTATAAAAACAAATATAAGCTTCCTAATCTATAAATGTATTAAAGCAAATAGTTTCAGATCCACCAGCCTCTAATACATTTAGGGACCAAGGCTCACCTCAGGCATACAATTGACTTGTGTAACTATCTTGACTTCATTATTATGTTCAAATAAATAACTTTTTTTTTATTCTTTAGAGGTTTGAGAAGATAATATGAAATACTTCAGCTAAAATCACAAACAAATCAGTTTGCTAAGTAAAATTCACATCAAAAACATATCATTACCATTCCACAGAGAGGAAAAAGATTAAAAAAAGAACTCTGATATTTTATATTAAAATCAAACTTAATATCCTTAAATATTCACTTGTTCTCTGGTAGTTCAACAAAAAGTATCTACAATGTTACTCTCCCTACTATATCAACACAACTACTTTATTCCATATATGTTTGCTTTTGATACATCCATTATTTTGATAATGTGAAATCTAATAATAAAGACTATTACTAAGCATTTTACAGAGATTTACAAACCAGCAAAGCTGAGTTCTGTGCTAACATTTTAACAGAGCTAATGTTCATACTCTTCATATAACACATACTAAATGAGTCTATCCATCAACAGCCCCAAAATCTATCAGAAACCTGACAGAAATGATTGTCATTGTCACCAGTTAGTTTCCACATTATAAGTATATTTTAGTCTCTCAAATGTTGCTTCCAAGATATGGAGTGAAGTTGGTAGTGATTCTAGTGCCAGTCTATACCAGCCTTAGCTATAGAGTTACCAGACACTCTGGGCTACTGCCTCAAAAGCACCAAAAATATATATGCAAATTAATAGATAAAAAAATTAAACAAACAAATATACTTGTTAACATTTCACGAAGAAAAATATGAGCTGGGGTTTAAAAATAACTGGTTTTGAATATAAAGATAAACTAAAAACAGTGAGTTTACAAGCTATTTTCTTCTGATTAACAACATAACCTAGCTTTAACATAACAAAATCTCATTTAACAATGAATATCTGAAAACCAAGCTGGCCTGAGACATTCCACACTCAGGACTCAGGAGTCCTGGCTCCTGGCACACAGCACTCACACTGGCCTGCTAGGTAAGTGTAATTCTGATGCCTCATCCACGAAGATTCTTTTTTCAACAGAGTATTACAAAAGTCCACCGTTGGTCAAATCGCTGAGAATAAATACCATGAGCGATCCAGTCCCAAAGAAAGACACATCTACAGCATAATCCATACACCTAAGGGTCAGGGAAAATTGTGTTTGAAGAGGGAGAAAGATAGTTAGAGCCAGAGGACAAGGACAACTACTGCTAGATAGGGAACAAGACCTGAGAGCAAAGCTGCACTCATGAAATCTTAACAAGAGTCACCTAACAAGATCTACAGGATGACAGCACAGCTGATATGCCAACATGGATGTATACATTTCACAAGCAGTAAGGTTATTTTTGTGGTGGGTGTGTGTAATATACATATATATTTGTATATATATTATGCATATATATGCAACAATAATAATGTAAAGAGAGAGATTTGAGAGTATGTGGGGAAGGCACAGGCAGGAGGGGCTAAATCAGGGACAGAGGAGTGGAAATGATGTGAATACAGCACTTCAGTATGAAATCTCAAAAACACTAAACATTTTAAAAATGAAAAATTATGATTAAAGTATAGCTATGATTAAAATGTAAAAATATTTTAAAATTTATAGAAATATTATTATGTATGTATAGCAGATATAAACATCTCAATTTCATTTTACTCAGTAGACTGAGTATAAATGCTCATGACCTTTA
Source organism: Lophiomys imhausi (assembly GCA_907164525.1). NCBI lineage: Eukaryota > Metazoa > Chordata > Mammalia > Rodentia > Muridae > Lophiomys > Lophiomys imhausi. Next base: position 680,194 of record CAJQZJ010032315.1, on the reverse strand, counting down.
AATTTGAAAGCTTGTAATATCATTTCATCTCTTTAATGAGCTTGGAATTGTGTAAAGGAAAACTTCTTTACTTTGCAAGTGGAAAACTGAAGTCACAATCAGGAAAGACACTTTGCACTGGATGATTCATAAGGTCACTGTCAGAGAGAAGAGTGATATTTACAACCTCAAACTCCAACATCCAGAAGAAATACAAACCACATTTCTGTGTATTTGCCTTCAGCCTCCTCACCCACCTCACCCAGGAACAAAATGAGGGACAGATGAAACAGAAGAAAGTTAATACAGAAAAGGGTCTGAACTGCAGATAAGGAAGGCTGTGGGTGCCTGGGTAGCCTGGAATTAAGAAAGGAAGCATATGAAATTCTGAGATCACCCTGACTTGTACTTCCTCAGGTGAAAGAGGAAGGTCTGTTTATTGGGGTCACTTCTGTAATACAAGAAAGAAATACTAGATGGGTTTTCCACTTTAATTCCATGACCCCAAATCCAGGCTATTTGAGAATAATTGAATTAATCAATTTAGGTGGAAAACCATCTGCTCAGAGCGGGTCTTCAGTTCTTACTGGCCAAGAAAACAAAGAAGAAAGGTCAAGGTCAAAAGACTGAAGTTGCAGCTAACAAAGTGCATTTTGAGAGTAACAGTGTGAGCACGTGCAAAGCACTGCTATTCCAGAGCAAGGAAAATAAAGTGTCACACTTCCTTCCTCCAGGCCTTAACTCTCCTTGTGATACTCAACTGCATTCTATGCTCAGTTAGGTTGTTGGGTTTTTTTTTTCTTTCTAAAAGGAGTCTTAGTCATTTAAAATGTTCATTTCAAAAGAAATCACGTACTTAAGCCCCAGTACCACCGCCAAGCCCTTCCAATTATCCCCTGCAACATCCCCAGTCTCTTTCAGGCCTGGCACTGAGCTCAGTCTAGTTTGGCTGCCCGCCAGATTCCTCTCTTCTTTCCTTGTCAGTCGTAGAAACTTGGAAAACGCTCCTGGACAGTTCAAGGAGAGCATTTAATTATGCAATGGAGCAGTACCTTAGCCTCACAGTGGTTTCCAGAAAAGCTCGCGGTCACCAGAGTCTGAACTCTCCCATTCGGTGGGTTTTCTAGCAAGGCTATTTGTTTATGAGGGGGTATGAGGGAAAAGTTGGCAGAGCAAGCAGGCGATTTGCAAATCTGAAAAAAAAAATCCATTTCTTCTCAGGGTTTCCGACCTCTCACCATTCACTTCGTCTTCTAATCTGTGCTCTTTTTACGACCCGTTCACCCATATGGACTACATGAAATCATCAGTATCCTGTCCTCTGCAAGCCCTAGATCCAATAGGGGAGCTAGAACTGGAATAGTCTAGGAAATTTTCATTCTTAAATGTTGATGCAGCACAAAACAAATTTATTAAATCTTCCTAATTGATATTATGTTGTCAAACACAATTGAAATAATGCACGTAAATGTTTATTTGCAAAGGAAGACAGGCTCCATGGAGAAAAAGTAAAGGGGGGAGGGGCAGGGATACCTTGACCGTCCGCCCACACTTGGGAGTTTCCCCATCACCAGCTGTATCTTCCTCGCTCTACCTTGGCACGCTATTTCTAGCTGCAACGTCCAGCTTCCTGTTCAAGTCCCATTCAACATTGTAAACACATTCCAAGAAAACTAGACTGCCCAGAGTTCCCTCCCGCAAACAGGGAAGTTAGCCCAGCAGCCCAGGACAGAGAACCAACTTTTCTGTTTTCTGAGAGAGGTCGAAAGCGAGGCCATCACCAGGAGGTGGACCGGAGCAAGGAAGCTTGGCAACCCGGGTCCCATTAACTCAACGCCGGCAGAAGCAGCGATCTGACCCGCCCAGCCAAAGGGCAGCCGCGTGGACACCGCCCCGAGTGGGGGCCCTACCCGCGTAGGGCTTTAAAGTATCCGCGGCCCAAGCTTCTTTCTTGCCTCCCTGCCCCCTGCCCACATTTTCCCATCGACCCAAACAAAAGCGAGGCCAGGCTGGACTAGCTGGCTCTCGGGTCGCCTAGTTGATCCAGCGATGCCTCCGCTTGTTGAGCAGCGTCTGCTCCACGCACTCGCAGCGGGATAATCCAGTATCCCCGCTGCTCGCTCCAGCCCCCTGCACTCCCACATTGCACCTAGGCGAAGTTCCTTCGAGGGGCGAGGCGAGGATACTGCGGGAAGGCGCTGCGCTAGGGACCCTTTGCGCTCCCATCTTCCTCCGGCACTGCCCCTGCCTGCAGCAACAGGTTCCATCCTCTTTACCGGCCCCGCGGGCTGACTCCGAGCGCCTACGGTGTCTGGATCCGTGCAACTTGCGGGCAGCCGCAGACTCGCGCGCCCTCCTCACCCTCCCCCGCTGACCCAGCCAGCCTCCCAGAGTCGGTTCCCGGGTTCCGCGCCACCTGGCCGAAGCTGGCCGGGCCGGGGACGCGCGGCTTCCTACCGTGGCTCGCAGAGGGATGCGGCCGCTCGGCTGGGGCACGCACGAGAGCTCCGGGGACCGCGGCCGGCGTTCGTGGCCGACAGGGAAACTTTGTGGAGGTTCACACGGCGCTGGACTCGGGACCCTCGGGCTCCGTTCCCCACCCTCCTCCTAATCTGCCGAAGACTGAACTGGCTGGCGCTGGCGACGGCCTGGGTTGGGTCGGGACTCCTTATTGCTGGGGCTGAGATCGAGGGGCTCCCCCTCTCGGCCAGAGGAAAACTCTGACTCGGTGTGCGCACTTCTCCTAGGAACGCTGGCGAGGTTTTCTGCAGTAGTGCGGAACTGTCCTGCTTCTAAAGGCAGATCTGGAGGGGCTAAAGGATGCAGAGGGAAAACGGGTCCCAGAGAGGGGGCTGTCCCTTACCCGGTTCTTATTCTGGACAGAGAGAAAGCCTGAGCCCCGCCCCATTCCGACAGTGCAGATGGTTTCCTTTTAAACCTCCTACCAAAGACGCTGTTTCTTAAGAATTTAAAACACCTCTGCGGGTTAACAAGGGGGAGAATGTCACAGGAAGGGTATAAATATAAGAGAGACGTGCCCTCCCCTAGTCTCAATCATTAAACACTGTCACGGCTGCATGGAATAGACTTCTCTTTTTTTCTCTGTTTTTAACTCATCATGAATATTTGCACATTATTGTTCTCCCCCCCCACACACACACACACAGACCCTCATCCCTTCAAAAATTAAAATAAGAGAGATACAGGAAAATTTCCTAAACCACCACATTATGTTTATTTGCAGCCTTCCTATTCTTAACACAGAATTCAGAACTTCTGTGTGAGGTTGGAAGGATAACACAGCAAACCATTCTTAATGAGCCTAGTAAAACTCTCAGTGGAAAAAAGACTAAAAAACAAAACAAAACACACACAAAAAAAAAACAAAACAAAAACGCGTTTTCGTGGGAGGAAGTCTTGGAGGATGAGAGCACCGCTAAGTCTAAGAAAGTTTCTGAAGATAATCCTTAAAATTTAGCTGACTCAGTTATAGTTTGAATGTGAAAATAGAGGGGAAAGAGATAAGGCGTTTTACATGGTTAGCATGGGTATAATATCGGTGTGCTTTAAAATACGCTGTAGTGCCAGCCAACGCTAGAGGCAGACAGACAGACAGACCTGAATCCATTCCAGTCCCCATTCTTCCTTGGTTTCCCAGGACACTCTCTACTCAACTACAAGAGAAAAAAAGATTTAGGTGACAGAATTCAGGCACTCATATGTACAGGAGTTTAAAAGAACTAGTGTTAGAGAAGGAAGACAGCAAAAATTGTGTTCTTAAATACCTCATCATATTTTGCTGTAACTTGAAGAAACAGAGAGATGGTAGTGAAAATTCCTTTCCAAAGATCTTGTAGCTGAGTAGATCTTCTCTCTAACATGTGTTCTATTAGAAAAATACAGCCTCCCTATTTCCAGGGAAACACTTTAGAGATCCTCTTATTCTAATTAAACACCCTTGTTTTGAGCACAAGGTAATGGAAGTCCAAGGATATTAGGTGATTTTCCTGACATCATGTTTAGATCTATTGAATTTGGTTCATGAATTTTTGTTTGTTTGGTTAGTTGGGTTTTTGTAGTTGTTCTGTTGTTGTTGTTGTTTGGTTTTGTTTTGCTTTCCCCTTTATCAAAACAAATAAACATACCTCAAAATTATTGTAACAAGAGGCAAGGATGTAGCTCATTTTATAGACTGTCTAGGATGCACAATACAAAAATAGGCATAGTGTCACACATATGTTATCCCAGCACTTAATCATGAAGAATTACTGATACTTAAGCAATGCTATTAGTGTAGAATTAATTAATTAAATTGCTTAACAGTATTTATATTATTGTTAATTGATTGGTGACTATTAATCCTTAACCAGCCGTTATAAGTGAACACACAGACACCACATGGATTTTAACAAGCCTTGGCCTGAATTGAGCAGTCTTGGCCCATCTAAGCTACTTCTTAATTCTATTTTTGAATAAAGCCCCATATAATATACATACGTCTCCTGTGCTGTTTTTCTCCACACTATGTCGATGTTCCAAGTCGTGTGGAATAAGGTTCTTTTCTCTAACTCATGGCATGTATCTTCCTCCCTGCTCTTTGTTTCTTCTCTTGGAGGTTTCTCTTACCCATCACCCTCTCTGCTTCAGAAGCCCACACCTTAGTCCCACCTACCTCTGTCTTTGCCCAATCTCAGGCTTCAGCATTTATTCAAGCAATCAGAGAATGCCTCAGAAGGGGAGGTAACCAGATCTCAGCATTGAAATAAGCTCTTATTAGACCTTCCCCCAACATATTTGCATGATCATTTTTATCAATATGATTAGAAACTATCACTTAAGAATAAGGAAGTTATAAATTTAGTTCATTACATACCTGCAAATATGTGGGATATTTTAATGCAATAGTAAAAGATTCTAGCATGGACTCCTAGACTCCCCAAAATACACTAGTTTGAGAAACATCAGATCATTTTCAATAAACAACTCTTAAGTACAGGACCAAAGAAAGAAAGAATCTGGCTACAGAGAACAAATATCCTAAGACCCAGTAAACTAGTTACTGGACAGCATCATAGCATGTCCTTTTAGCTGTTCATTTGCCTCTACTAGCTTCCATTCTCACTACACTCCATGTTGAGATTTCCCTGACTTTACAGAAGTAACCCCTGACTTCCTAGAAGTATAACCCAATATTCCCCCTCTCAATGAGAGTACCCTTTCTGTCCTCCTCCTCAGTCTCTGGCTAAAACCACCGTTTCCTGAAGATCTGAGCTAGTTCTTCCTTTAGACTTGTGTTCCTTGTCTATGACTGGTAGAAGTTACCAGTCAGAAAATAAATTGTGAATACAAAGTATATTCACCATTGAATATATAAATGAAAATCTATAAATCTCCACAGTAGTCTCTTTCCAACCATTGCATATAGTATTTAGGATTATTTGCTTTTGTAGTTTCTCAAAACACTTAAAGTCTCTAAATTAGTTATTGCCTAGTTATTTGCATTGTCTAACTTTCAATATGAACTTCTTTATGAAATGGCTTGGAGGTATAAAAATCTCTAGGATGTTAGAACCAAATTTTTATCAGCACTAAAACAAAGCAGAACAAAATTTTAAATCAGATTTGTAAGAAGGAAGATGCCAAAGGGAAAAGGTTGTGGAAGCCTGGTAGGTACAAACACTAGACAGTGCCCAACTCTACCCATTGAATTACCTCAGAGTTCCATTTAAAATTCTATTCATCATGTTGCATATGGATGCTCATTTAAAAAAAAAAAAAAAAGAACAACCTTCTCTTAGTTTTAAAATTACTGCTCCTGCTTAGGCCAGTTTTCAGTCTCTCTTATTTGAATAAGAAGGTTGACTGATTCTTACTGCTGCTGGGGGTGATGCCATTCCCCTTAGTTTCAGCAAGATGATTCCTGATAATTACACTTTGACATGGTTTACAACTGCCTTGACCACAAAATCATGGCTGTGTCTGTAAGGGAATTTCTAAAGATATTTAACTAAGGAGTGAAGATCCACTCCAAGTCTATATGATTCCAGGAGCAACAGATTCCATACAAAGGGAAAAACTGAGAAAACAAGCTGAGCACCAGCTACTTAATCCCTCTCTGCTTCCTGAATGGGATGCCATGTGAGCAGCCTACTGGACGGGCAGCCACAACCACTGCACCTCCATTGCTTCACTTCCGGGATGGACTGCAACTTCAAAGTGGGAACAAAAGACACTCTTTCAGTTGCTTTTGTTAGGTATTTTGTAATAACAATGAGAAAATACAATAGAATAAGTTTGTACTCAACCTGAGGTACACAAAAAGATAAGGTCTAAAAAAGAAAGAAAGGAAGAAAAGAAGGAAGGAAGGAAAGAAGGAAGGAAGGAAGAAAAGGAAGGAAGGAAAGAAAGCACAAAGGAACATTAAGTTGAAAATTACTCATTAATTTTAATTAGCAAATTCCATTTTACAATAAAACACAAAAATATGCTGATCATTTGTGTCTATATTCCTGCAAATGCATCATATAAAGCAGCTGATAATTTTTTGAATGGAAATAAACACCAAGATATAATTAAAATCAGACTCGATCTCAGCTGATAAAAGAAACATGTCCTAAGCATTTCAATGGCTAAATACCCTTTTGGATGCTAAGGGCACTTCAGTTCCAGGGTTGACAGGCACTGATTTTCCATTGTCTGTCACTTTACACACTTCTAAAAGAACTCATTTATTTTGGTCTTCCTGATGAAGAAGTTGAAGCGCATATTTTATGTTCTTACCATCAAGAATGTCCATTGCCAACACTTGATCCACATTTGGAAGGCTTTACTGAGGTCTCTGAGATACTCTAACAAAAGTTAGCCCTGAAACTCAGTGTTACATGATTTCTTCTCTATCTTTTTTGTTTATGTTTATAAAGAATTTCACCAAAATTAATCACACACAAACACATAAATCCTTTCCACCTTTAAGTATAAAGTTTGTCATCTGTCTCCACAAAATAGTAACAATTGAACATTATCAATTACCTGAGCCTTGAATCATTTAAAATGGCTATTGTATAGCAAGTTCTTTTCCATTATTTCTTCTTCCATTTAAAGTTTCATCATATTCTTTCCAGCCTGCATTTTCAGATGATCTTTGGAATCAGTCCCTTTTCTTATCACATTTTTCTCTTTTCTACCTTTGGCCTCCTAATCCTTCTGTTAGAACTGTATTAATCTTGTATATCATTTGAGGACATTTCAGTATTTAATTTTTCTTTTGATCCTGCAAAAGGATGCTTTTCCACTCTTAACAGACCTGACTTCTTTACCCATTCATGTTGTTCCTTTGCCCTTCTCCTACCTGTAAAGTCACCACTTGATAACTCCCCTGTTTTTATTATTGATAACTTAAAATGCCAGCAGAATTCTATATCACAATTTATCCATGCCTGGTGAAGAGCCCTCACAGAAAACCAGAGCAAAGAAAGACATCTACAGCTTCAGATTGACATTATGTGATTTAGGAAAATTTTATCACACTTTAAAATGCAAAGATGACTGGCTCTTATCACAACTGAAAACCACTCACTGGTATCTTTCCATTTCTGTGGTAAAATAATTCTGTGGCTTTTCTGTAAAAGATGATCTGCGCAAGAATTGCAAGAACAGAGGCATGTCTTGTTGGTTCTGACTCAATAGTATCTCTACCCAGCAATCTGAGAATACACAGAGATAAGTGCTATCAGCTCAATGGAAACTGGCTGGTTTACAAAGGGTGTGACTGCAAAGACCATTGTTCAGTTCAAAATTGAAAGTTGCCTGAAGCAATTTCACAGCCACACAAATACTTTACATAAACTGACTGTAAGGATGATCAGTTTGCCATCTAAAAATAAATCACTGAAAGTTTTTATATGAACTCTGAAGTCTACAAATACAATGATGTTTGAGTATTTATATATTACACAATTAAGGAATAGAACAAATTTTCATACTAATCAATAAAATATAACTGGTTTTACTCTATTTTTACGTAGTGCTATGAGTTTGGGTAAGAATTAATAAAATGTAAATATAATATGAATTTATTTTGTGATTAAGGTTTCAAATCTCTCATAACTTAAATTTGATTTGATCAATTAAACTTCAGTTATTATAAAGGTAAAGTTTAGCCTGGTATTTCTCAAAAAAAAAAAATCAAGACAAAGTTTTGAATCGAGGGCTCTGGAGTCAAACATCTTGAACTAAGTTTATGTCTTTTATGGTGGGTGGGGATTCAGAAGGAATATCCTATCAATTTCTCCTTTTGTTTCTTCTAGTAATTATTTTATTATTTCTAAAATAGTCTCCAAGATTGAGTTAATAAATGTAAAGCATATAATATAGTCTGACAAATAAGTATAAAATAATTGTAAGGCAAAACAGAAAAAAACAACACTTTTTGCAACAATTGCAATTTGTCTGGAATCTAGATCAACATGAAGAAAAGTAAGAGAAAATAGTATCTGTAGTTTAAAGACACAACTATAACTACAATTTTTAAAAAATCACTGAGGGCCTGGAAAGATGCCAAGTAGTTAAGAACATTGATTTGCTCTTCAAGGGGACCTGAGTTTGGTTTATAGTAACTACATCAGGAAGTTTGCAACCATCTGAAATTCCAGTTCCAGGGACTCTGATACCTTCTTCTGGCCTGATCTGGCACCTATACATGTGTGGCTTACAAACCACTGGTGTATACATTTAGACACAAATTAAAAAGTAAATAATATTTCTTTGAAAACTAGTACATATTTTTATCATGGAGAAAAAATTTATCTAAATATTTGTTTTTATTTTAACCAACCTCTAACATTTATTCAGAAATTTTGCCAATTTTCCACTAATGTCCTTTTTCAATTTCAAATTTTTGCATAGCATTTGCCATTTTAGTCTTTTCTAACTTGTGACAGTTCCTGTTTTTCCTTTGTCATTGGTGGCATTGTTTCCTTTTGAGGGAAATAATTGAATATTTTATAGGCTGTCAGTCAAATTAAGTTTGTCTTCTGTTTTCTCATGGTTACATGGAGATATGAGTTTGAGGAGGAAATACCACAGAACTTGAGTGTCCTTGTTGCATAAATAATGGGGATTCATGATGAGTTCACATTGGTGGTGCCAAGATTAAAAGTGGTGGCTGCCAGTTTTCTCCACTGTAAAGTTAACATTTTTCTCTCTGGAATTAATAATTAGCAGACATACTTTTAAAATATGCAAGTTCCCTGTTACTCCTTAAACTTTCCCCCAATAATTTTATCATGCATTGGAAGATCACTCTGCAGCAATTATTGCTTTAGTGTTCTAATAGCAATCTTTTCTACTTTCTTTCACAGGTTTTACATTCTTGAATTGGATTTATTTTGTAAGAAATAAATGTTTCTTCCCCATGTAGACAGTCACCTTTGAAGTTTAGTTTAGTGCAGAAATAAAACCATTCTCTGCTTAAGGAACCAGACTTGCTTCCTGTTAAGAATCAAGGAGGTGGAGATCAGATTTGAAGGGAAGTTTCATTATCCATCCTTGCACATTCAGTAAAGTGAGGACTTAAAGTGCCAGGTGTCTGGAGAAACTGACTCTCCATGAGCACTGTCTTCCCCATGAGCACTGCCCTCCCCTGTGTTCCCAGAGAGATTTTCCTTTATGCAGTAGTTCTACTCTTTGTAAAAGTACCTTTCATTCACCTGATTCAATTGTTGTCTCAGAGGCTTATTATCTCCATCTGCTAGCCTAATAAGCCTAATCAATGAAGCTTCTAGCCTCCATACAATCTTATCTAGGCCTAGAATGCTTTCAGCCACAGAGACTTATTGCTGAATAAGCTCATCCTTTCTTATTCTTTCTGAACACTTGCTGGCTGGTTCAACTCAGTTGTCCTGGCTCAAACTCCTCGCCAAGTTGACTCGTTCAATCTGGCTTCTGTCAGCTTCTGACTTTTTGTTTTGCTTGCATTCAAACTAGTTCTAACCTATTTGTGGATCATTTTACTCTAGCTGGACTACCTTGACTGGCTTCAGTGGAAGAGGAAGCACTTAGTCCTGATGGGACTTGATGAGCTGGGGTGAGTTGGGATGGCTGGGAGGGCTCCCCTTTCCTGAGGGCTCCCCTTTCCTGAGGAGAAGGGTAGGGAGGAAAGGGAGAAGGTGGGATTGTGGGACTGGATGGTGAGGAGGGAGGGGGCTATGATAAGGTTGTAAAATTGTATTAATAAAGAAATATAAAAAAGAAAAAAGAAAAAATCAAACTCTAGCAATGTCTTCTAATCTTCTGGCTCCTTCTTATTCTCTGCCTCATTCTGTCTTTACCTGTATCTAGCTTGTACTCTCTTCAACCTGTCTGTAAAATTCTCCTGGTAAAACTCCCTCCTCTCTCTTTCTGTGCTGCTTCCTTAAGTAGCTTCCCTTTCCTCTCTCTTCTCCTGAGAGTTGGGCATATCCTATGCTGTCAAATCTTTCTCTGATTCATCACTTTGTCTTCTATGCAATTAGACATCACTTTCAAACATGGGTGCTTCCTTCTACAAAGTAACTTTACCTTCCTCATTTGGGATTAAAGGTGAGTACTATGGGCGTGTCTATATTCCAGCCAGTCAGATAAAAGGTGTGGGCTAAGGCTGAGCCACATTACAAGTACTTGTTTACAGTAAACAGAAAGCTCTTTAGTTAAAGGTATGTGCTAGGGCTGCACCACACCACAGGAAACAAGCTTCTCTATTTCACAATCTTGCTATTCACAATGGGATCAAATATCCTGCAACAACTCTGTGTTGGAAATGCACCAGTACCCCTCTTTACCTCTAGCTTTGGATTTCTACTACAACAGGCTGCAGAAAGAATCTCATTCATTGTTTCATTAATACCCATATGTTAAAGACAATTATACTTGTAAGTTAATCAATATCAATTGTCATTATTTTCTAAAAAGTTCAATAATGGATGCAATTAAAAGCATCATAATGTTGCTTATTGATATTCCACCAAAGATGAAACCATTTTCAAACTCTGAAAGCAGAAAGCTATTACAAGTCTTTGAGTCAAACAGTGTTCAATCATGCTGCCTTTTTTACTAGCTTTACCCCCAAAGGTTTAAAGAAACAGTTTTCTTCTAGGAACTCACTCCTTGTGCTATAGGAAGTTCAAACCATGGTCATAGGTCACATGGTGACCCTGCATGGAGAGGTGAAAGACCTGGACTATGGAGAAGTGAAACAAGAATCCCATCAAACAAGGCCCCAAACCTGTCCCAGTCAGCCCATCTCTAGCCAGGCCCACAAAGGCATCAGGCACGTGAAGAAGAAAGTCAGCTTGTCTATACCAAACTCAGCAGTAGGGTGGGATTCATGAGTTGAATATGTAATCTGGGCAGACACATGGAAGGCTCCCACATATTAAGACTCCTGATTTTACTACTTTGTTGTAAAGATCTGGAAATCCTTGTATGTGAACAAAGTTCCACTTTTTCCTGATAACCTTGCACATCAGCAGTATGTTCTACTAAGCCATTGGTTCTCAGCTTCCCTAATGCTGCAAACCTTTAACACAGTTCTTCATGTTATGGTATGCCCCAACCATAAAATGATTTTGTTGCTACTTCATATCTATAATTTGCTACTGTTGTGAACAGTAATATTATATTTGAAAACAGACCCAAAGGGGTTGTGACCCACATGTTGAAAACCACTCATGAAAGCAGACATTTATTGTGGAGCTGAGACCCTCCTGATCTATATGGCTTAGGCAGTAACTTTCCTATGGTCTTTTAAAATAATAACTATCTGGCTGTTGTTTTAAGCCATGCAGGTTAGGAGTTTTTTTTTTTTTTTTTTTTTTTACACCAACAGTTAACAAAGATGACATCTAAAAATAGCCAAGAATCTCACAAGAGACAACAAAGACTTGGTGGGATTGGTAATCAGGAAAAGGGGCAAGTGTTTTATATGGATTTGTAAGGATATGTATAAGAATATATTTAGAAATGTATTGCTTTCAAGTGATGGATTATGAAACAAATAGAGGAACTTTTGAAGCAGTAAGCATATGACCAATAAAATGTAAAGATTTTGTACCTGTAATTGACACATCTATCCTAATCTTTTTACTTTTTTTTTTTTTTGGTCTGTTTGCTGTTGGAAAACCTTCTGTTCCAGCACTTGAGAGTGCTGAGATTACAGGCTAGAGAAACCGTTGTCCATTTTACATTTTACATGTTGAATATTGCAAAGAATGTTACTTAATAGTCCATTTAAAATCAGTCAACCTTAAGGTGTATGTTGTTAATACAGAATTAATGGACAATTAAAGATATAAGAAAAGCAAACTGATATAGGATTCCACTACTGGTCAAGATGTAAAAAATAACAGACCATGGGCTGCGTAGCCCAAATGTGGCATATATACCACTGCCTACATGTCTATAGCTCAGGGAACATGGAGGAAGAAGCAGGCAGGGAGATTGTGTGAACGGGAAAACTGTTGCATGGAGAGCAGACTGTCTTCTGAATAGGACAGAGAAGTTGCTCCATGATCTCTCAGCAATGTGCTTGTGTGCACAAAACCTGCAAAGACCACATACCAACATGGATAGAGGAAATTTTCACAAGGCCTCACCTCTAGCTTAAGAGTTATAGGCATCTAGTGTCTGCTGAGGAAATGAGATTCAGGAAGGAGACACAAACCCTAAGTCTTTAGCCCTAAACATATACAAACTAGGGCAACACTAATTGGAGTTGGAAGGTTGTGTACACAAACACACACACACACACACACACACAGACACATTCATATAAATACAAAGCAAAAATAAATATGGAGGAGATCTCAAATTCAAAAGGGAACAGATGGGCAGATGAGGCCCACAGGAGAATTTTCAAGTAGCTGGGAGGTGGAAATGGTACAAATATTGTGTTGTGTAAAATTATCAAATTAAGAAAATGGTTCAGTGAAGGAATTAGATGTGTTTAAAGAGACTAACAGAATGCTGATAAAACAAAGATTTTCATGCTTTTATTTGAGTAGCTCTTCTGAGAACTCAACGAGGACTTTGAACATATTAAACAACCATTCTGCTGTTGAGTTACATTCCCAACCTGAATCTGTGTTTGTTAGTAATTTTCTTATTAAAATATATTGAGGAGTTTTAAATTCTTCACAATTCTGTGTTTTTGTAAAACTGCAGTGAGTTTTTATGTATGATTTAAGTCGAGGATCTAAATTCTCTTTATTATTTATGTGAATATCCAATGTTAAGTGGCATCACTCTTCTTAACTGGCTTCTTATCACTTGTGCATTCTCATATCCCATCTGCGAGTCTGTGTTCAGACAATATTCTACCCTGTTCATCCTCTTTTCATTCATGGATGCATGCTGCTTTCATCTCTTTAAACCTATGGGGTTGTATTCCATTTTTATAAATTAATCTTCAATAAATAGTTTTCTTTCCATAACCTTTTTTTCTATTTTTTTGTAACTTCTTTTTTCCTATCTTTTAGAAAACATTGTTTTTTCTTAATTAGGCTTTCCTCTGTTATTTGAATTTGGGAGCACCTCATCAATTACATGGGAAGAAAAGTTTATTGTTTGTGTCAGTTCTTTTAGCTACAACAACAGTAAATTTGTATTTAGTCTTTGAAGATGGATTAGTTGAACAGAGTCTGCTGTACAATGGTGAGAACACTATTTCAAATTCCTAAACCCATAAAGTCCAGCACAGTAGCATTCACATGTGATGGCAAGATGGGGAAACAGTATAATCCCTGGAAGCACACAGACAAGCTGCCGGGTAAATGTAGAGCAGCAAGAAAGAGACTCTGTCTCAAACAAAGCTGTCCTTTGACCTCCCCATGTGTACCCCAGCATAGACACACTTGCTCTCACACACAAAAATATAAATTCATACACACATGCACACACTCACACACAAATATCCCCCCAAAGACACATATCTGAGACTTTCATTTAGGTACTCTTTTAGCTTTAGCATCCTCTGTATTTTAATGAATTTTCTTTAATTTGCTATGGAGCTATTGTGTGTACAGCATAAAGATGTACTATGCATGTTTTTACATTTAGTTCTATTTTTGATTTTCAGAACTATTCCTTATAGTTTGTGGTGCTAATTATTTATTTATTTTTATTTTATGCCTTTCTTTTTTCATTCAATAAAATTAAATTTTCATTTTATAGATTCTAATTTTCCAAAGTAAGATACTGTTTTCCCCTGAAGCTAATACAGAATCCCTCTGTGGTTGGAATCTCAGTACCTTATGAAGTTTGAGGTTTGTATTCCTGAATAATATTTCTCTAGTTTTTCTTTCAGTAAATAATTTTTATAATATGCTTGGCTTATATGTTTCAAGAAACTATAAATTATTTAAAATATATAGAAACTAACAAATACATGGATACACATGTATATATGCAGATGAACACACATATACAAACTTGTATGCATATGTGCAAACACACCCTGACACATAAACACTCACATGCAAACATTCATACATGTTCACACATGTATGCCCATGCAGGTGTATAAATATGAATATAAGCATAAGGCTTGTGGTTAAAGCATTTCTAAGCTAATTAAGAAGACAACACTTTAAAAATCACATTATTTGACAAATTTTCAGACTTTAAATGTTAGTGATAAAATATGTGAAATAAACAAGTTCTTTGAAACTTATTTTAAAAATATTGTAAGAAGGACGCTGGTGGGAGAAGACATTCAGAGACCAGCCTGCTTTGGGGCCCACCCACAACAGGAGCCACTACTATGTGTAAGTATGTGGTGGAGAGATAGAAGAGAAAGAGAAGTGGAATGGTTTGAGCATTATGAAGAGAGGCAGAACTGGAGACACAAGGGTGGACAGAAATAGCCTGATATAAGTAGCCTGCCCTGCCACCAGAGGCCATGGTGAAGACTCAGCCTATACTGTCACAGTCTGGGTCCTTGACCATGCAGCAACAGGGGCCTGTTTGGATGCCCTTCGCTCACATTACCACAAAAACACCACGTGGACATCCCTTGTCAGGGTTGCTGCCTGGGACTATGTTGATGTCCAAGGGCTATGCAGAGCTGGCCCCAGCCCTCACTGGCTGCAGGATGCTGGAGAGTGGCCTCCAAACCTGGAATGGGAAGCACGGTAGAGCTTGCTCTGGTGGCGCAGGTGTGGGCGAGTCTACCCTGAAGATGTAAGAACACGAGAGCTGTCCCTGCTTCTTGCAGGCTGGAGCATTGTGTGAGCTAGCCAAAGCATGCTGGAGACCTCACGCTAGTGGTGTGGGTGCGGGAGAACTGGCAGGTTGACAAACTCAGCTACCACCCAGGCCTACATCAAGAACTTTGAGTTGGCACACCCCAACAAAAACCCCATCTATTAACTGCTGGATCACATGAAAGGGCCCATCAAGGGCAGACACAAACATCCAGGATCTCCATGACGCAGGGCAACAACAGGATATCTGAGAGAAGTTCCAGTGAGTATCAAATATTGATAGTGTAGCAGAAGCCAGAGGACTTGAACCAGACTAATGACTAATTGCAATGAACATTTACAAGTAAACATGATTAGACCAAAAGGTATACTGTTGCAGTGTAAATGGCAGTTAGGGTGGTGAGGGGGTGAATGGGTGTCCATGTGTGTGAGGCTAGACTGGGCTGTGTTTCCTCTAATGTCCCATTGGCTATAGCTCAAACATGTGTTGCCACAGTGGCTTTTTTCCCATGGTCTGTCAGCTGCACACCTGAGTCAAAGACCAGCATTTTTCTGGTATATTTCCATGCCAGAGAAAATATGGCAGGTCTCAGAAAATGCAGGCATGGTAGGAGAAAGCTTTTTCCAGCTGTGAAACCTCAATAGCTCTGAGGCAGCTATTTGGTGAACCAGGTTTTTTTTTTTTGTTTTTTTGTTTTTGTTTTTATTACAGCTTATGTCATGATGGTCTTACTCTCCCATGGCTCAATAAATCTTTTAAATTTTCAGGCCCATGGGATGGGTGAAGGCCCTTTTTGAAACATGTGAAATGGAGAAAAAGAGTTTTAGGGGTAGATACATTCCATTGACTGAGATTGAGATGCTGGCAATGCCCTATTTACATGGTGAAAAGTCCCAGACACCTCTGCCTGAGGTCAGAAAGGTAGTTCTTTGGGGAGGGGGAGGGAGAAGTGTCCACATGCTCCAGAGAGGCAGGCAGAAGCAGAGAGAGAGTTTGATTCCATGCCTACCAATTTCAGTTTGGGGCCTGGAACCCCAACTTTGAGATTTCTGGGCTTTGTACTTACTCAGAGCTTACTGTTCCCAGCTACACATCTCTGGAGCCACACCCAATATACTGTGGGACACACTGTGACACATTATAGCTTCCACAATGAGATACTTTTTATATTTTGTTTTTTAACTGCCTTTTGGGGGAAGGTTGCAATGGCCAAGGGAAGATACAAAGGGATGGGGAAATGAGTGGGATTGGGGTACATGATGGGAAACTCACAAGGAATTAATAAAAAGTTAACTAAAATACTGTAAGAA
This sequence comes from Lophiomys imhausi, assembly GCA_907164525.1. Lineage (NCBI taxonomy): Eukaryota > Metazoa > Chordata > Mammalia > Rodentia > Muridae > Lophiomys > Lophiomys imhausi. The sequence goes on along the minus strand of CAJQZJ010032315.1, from coordinate 663,668 downwards.
TGCAGGGAATTAAATTGTTATAAGAAAAATAATCCTAATTTTATACATTCTTACTCAGATTTCTTTTGAGTAATGAAAAGACAAGGACATATTAAACTTTCTAAAAATTGAATTATTTTAATTGAATACTAGCTTTGAAAAAGAATAGTTCCCAGTGAATGGTCCACAATCTATTAGAAGTTTAGATCATATCTGATATGCCAAATAACATGAAGCCAAGTGAAGAAATAGAGAACATGATGCCAGTGGTTCTTCATAGAAGTGGCTCTTCAGTGTTACTGGAACTCCATCAGTGACTGCTCTTGCCAGTACATCATGGGCATCATTGTCTCTCAATCCAACATAGTTTCAAAGTATTACAGGAATCTTGCTAGCCAATCCCTTTAAGTTACTTGACACATCACCCAAATTCCCAGCAATTTTATTTGCAAAGATATTGAATTTGTGCATTTGATAAATGTCATTATCTGGAAACAGTATTTATTCAGTTATATGATAAACTGTCTTTTTATGATGCTTATGTGCAGTTTGTATTTATCTAAAAGAATCTCAACCCATATAGGGAAGTAATGATGTTATAGGGGTTCAAGATTCCTTCTCCTCCCTCATCAATCTTCCCTCTATATGACTTATATGACTTAGATATATCATATGCTTGGGGTGTTTTACATATTGGTAAAATTGTAATGACAAGTTCTAACACAAAGATAAATTATGTATGTTTTGGTAATTACAATGATCTGTATCTCTATCTCCTCACTTTCCTAATGAAAATTCACCCCCTTTCTACTAAGACTTTAAATACCATATTTGCACATGTTATACTTTATGTTGACAGTTAGTTCACTCCATAATAATATGACTCCTGAAAGTAGAAATTTTATTTATTTCACCTATCCAATACCACCTAATATAGTAAATATAAAATGAAAGTAAGTAATATGCATAATAGTATCATACGTGAAGAAATATAAACTGAGCACAGGAAGACAGTAAGGAAGCACAATTACTTCAAAGGTATTCTTTCATGTAGATATATCAAAATCTCAAGAAACTATATTTCTTTATTGCTTTTGGTTTTCATTCATCAGATTGTACATAATGAAATCTGAAAAGTTAGAAGCACTATAAAACATCCCTCTAATTTTTTGTACAATAGACTATTAAAACAGAATGCAAGTTTTGGTAAATATTTTATTGCTTATGAGCTTCCACATTTTCTACTGAGATTTACACACAAGAAATAAAAAGTGAATGTACAGTAGGGAAAAAGAAACAATAGCAATGTCATAAGCAAGTAGCCAAGTAGACCACATTCAAAACTGAAACTCCTCTGTTGTTGAAAACCCAGCTGAATAGAAAAAGTTTGTTTGATTAATGATACTAGTAGATAAGCCACATTATAAAACAGCAAAGAACCATGAGAATTTGATTAATAAATACATAGCAACTTCTGTTTTTTGTTTTTTTTTTTTTTTGTAAGGACATAATCTCCCTATATAACTCTGGTTGTTCTGAAACTCACTATGTACACTAACATGTCCTGGAACTGACAGAGATCTGCCTGTCTCTCCCTCCCAAGTACTGGGATTAAAGGAATGCACCACAACACACAGCTAAAAGTCAACTTTTTTAAAAAATTTATATGTATGACCATCTCTCTAGGCTGTGGACTCTAAATCTAGGTGGATACTAAGCTTCGAGGCTTAAGAATACAAGCCTGGATTATTTTTATTAAAGAAACAGGCATGTTGGCATGACATAGCCAACTGAAAATCTCTTTTATGGCAACCAGCATAGGAATTTAACTTGTACAAAATGTACAGTATTTGAGTTAAGAAACTGTTTACTCGTTTTCTTAGTTTCTTTCCTGTTAATGTGATAAAATACCATGATGAAACAACTTAAGAGGGAAGGGTTTATTTTATCTCACCATTAAAGTTACAGTTCATTTTGGTGGAGAAGTCAGTCAGTTTGAAACAGCTGGTCATATTGCATCTACCAGCAGGAGGAGAGATGAGTGCATCAATTTCCTTACTCCATTTTATACAGTCCAGCATTCCTTTCCCAATGAATGGTCTCACAATTAAGATAAATGCTTCTTTTTTTAAATTACATTTCTTTATTACTTCAAATTACATCTCCATCACAGCACCCTCTCTCCACCCTTCTCAGTCCCACCCTCCCACCCTCTACCCCCTCTCCCACCTATCCTACTCCTCCTGTGTGGAGTGCCCCCAGATCTCAGCCCTCCATAGTTCATCAGTCATATGAGAGCTAAGAGCTTCCTCTTGCACTGGGGGCTTACATGGTAGCTCCACTAGGGCAAAGTGTCCTACTAACAGGAAACAAATTCCATGTTCCTGATCCTTTCGGTCTGTTGGTTGTGGGATAGTTATCCTGTACTAAATAACTAAAATCCACTTATAAGTGAATACATGCCATGAACATCTATCTGAGTCTGGGTTAGCTCACTCATGATGAGCTTTTCTAGATCCATCCATTTGGCAGCAAATTGCAGGATTTCCTTGTTTCTGAAAGCTGAGTAGTATTCCTTTGTAAATGTACCATAGTTTTTTTTTTTTTGTTTTCTTTTTGTTGTTGTTGTTGTTCTTCTTCTTCAGTTGAAGGACATCTGGGTTGTTCCTAGTTTCTAGCTATTACAAATAAAGTTGCTATGAACATAGTTGAGGAGATGTCCTTGTGTTCTTATATGATTGACATATTCAAGATAATCCCCTTACGCATGCCCAGAGGCTCTTGTTCAAGACACGTTATATAGTATCAAGTCATCAATTAGCACTAATCTTCACAGACATGCTCTGAAGTATACTCTATTAAAGGAGAATGTCTATGCTCTCTTTCTTCCACTATAAGATAATACTTGAGATAATACACTTTTTATTTATTTATATCATTTGATGCTGAGGACTGAGCTGAGGATCTCAGATATGCTAAGCATGGGCTCTGTTACTAATCTACACCCTGAGTCTTAGATAATTAACTAACTAAGGAAAAGTTATTTCACATCACAGTTTTACTCTACAATCTGGTGTACCTATTGTTTCTTAGCCTGCAGTTGTGGTGCTGTATCCTAACAAAGAGAGCATGTAGTAAAGCAAAAGAATCTTCCTTAAGAGTTTCCTATTTTCCTTTCTATTGTTGAGACAAAAATACTGACCAAAACCAACTTGGGTTTGTCCATGATCAAGGGAAGCAAGAGCAGGAGATCAAGCAGGAATTTCCAGGCACAAAACTAAAGCAGAGATTGTGGAGTAACTCTGTTTACTGCTCTGCTTCCCACGACATATTATTTCTTCTTCTTCTTCTTCTTCTTCTTCTTCTTCTTCTTCTTCTTCTTCTTC
>CAJQZJ010032315.1:603796-660293 GCA_907164525.1 Lophiomys imhausi | reverse complement strand
TCTTCTTCTTCTTCTTCTTCTTCTTCTTCTTCTTCTTCTTCTTCTTCCTCCTCCTCCTCCTCCTCCTCCTCCTCCTCCTCCTCCTCTCTCTCTCTCTCTCCTTCTCCTCTTTTCTTTTTCTCTTTCTTTTCCACCTCCTCGTTCTCCTTTTTTTTCTCCTCTTCCTTCTCCTCCCCTTCTTCTTCATTCTCCTCCTCCTCCTTCTTCATTTTGTCTTTTTCTTATTGAAAGTAAGTTTTATGACATATATTCTGATCAGGGTTTCCACTCCCTCATCACTTCCCAAAACCTCCTCAACTCTCTGTCCTTCAAACACTATGCCTTTTTCAAAATATTTATTTATTTATTTATTTGTTTGTTTGTTTGTTTGCTTGCTTGTTTATTTATTTATTTATTTTTTATTGCTTCAGGTTACATTTCCATCATATTGTCCTCTTTCCCACCTTTCCACCCCTTCCCTCACACCCTCTAACCCCTAACCCTTCTATCCCACTCCTAAGGAGTGGAGTGTCCCTACATAACTGTCCCTTGCCCCTGTTCAGAAGTCATATGAAGGCCAAGAGCCTCCTCATACACTGGGGGCCTACAAGGCAGCATCACCAGTGAAAAGTATCTCATTGCCAGGGAGGAAAAACTAAAAACAAACAGACAAAAACAAAACAAAAATAAAGAAATAAACAAACAAACAAACAAACAAATAAATAAAAAGTCTATGTCCATGTTCCCATTGGTGCATTCATTGTAGTGTAGATATCCTGTACTATATAGCTAAAATCCTACTATAAGTGAATAGATGTCATGTGCATCCTTCTGAGGCTGGGTTAGTTCACTCGGGATGATCTTCTCTAGTTCCATCCATTTGGCTGCAAACTGCATAATTTCATTGTTTCTGAGAGCTGAGTAATATTCCATTCTGTAGATGTACCACAGTTTTTTAATTCATTCTTCAGTTGAGGGACATCTGGGTTGTTTCCAGTTTCTAGCTATTACAAATAAGGCTGCTATGAACATGGATGAGAAGACTTCCTTATTATTCTGTGGGGAGTCATTTGGATGTATACACAGAAGTGGTATGGCTGGGTCGTGAGGCAAAGCTATTCCAAGTTTTCTAAGATATTGCCATACTGACCTCCATAGTGGTTGCACAAGCCTGCATTCCCACCAGCAATGGAGGAGGGTTCCCATTCTCCACACCCTCACCGGCATGTGCTGTCATTTGAGCTTTTGATCTTAGCCATTCTGACAGGTGTGAGATGGAATCTCAGAGTCGTCTTGAGTTGCATTTCTCTGATGATTAAGGATGTTGAGCATTTCTTCAGGTGTCTCTCGGCCTTAGGGATTCCTCCTTTGTGAATTCTCTATTTAGCTCCATCCCCCATTTTCTGATTGGATTATTTGGTTTCTTGGAATTTAATTTCTTGCGTTCTACGGTTTTGGATATTAGCCCTCTGTCAGATGTGGGGTTGGTGAAGATTTTTTTCCCTGTCTGTAGGCTGCTGTTTTGTTTGAATGACAGTGTCTTTTGCCTTACAGAAGCTTTTTAGTTTCATGAGGTCCCATTTATTAATTGTTGGTCTCAGGTCCTGAGCTGTTGGTGTTCTGTTCAGGAAGTTGTCACCTGTGCCAATGAGTTCAAGGGCTTTTCCCACTTTTTTTTTCTAGTAGATTTAGTGTGACCGGCCTTAAGTTAAGGTCTTTGATCCACTTGGACTTAAGTTTCGTACAAGGTGATAAGTATGGGTCTAATTTCATTCTTTTACAAGTGGACATCCAGTTGGACCAGCACTATTTGTTGAAGATGGTGTCCTTCTTCCATTATGCCATTTGACTTCTTTGTCAAAAATTAGGTGGCCATAAGTGTGTGGGTGTATTTCTGGATCTTCAATTCGATTCCATTGATCTACTGGTCTATTTCTATACCAATATCATACTGTATTTACTGCTATTGCTCTGTAGTACAGCTTGAAATCTGGGATGGTGATACCTCCAGATGTTTTTTTCATTGTACAGGATTGATGTAGCTATTCTGGGCTTTTTGTTGTTCCATATGAAATTGAGCATAACTCTTTCCAAGTCTACAATGAATTGTGTTGGTATTTTGATAGGGATTGCATTGAACCTATATATTGCTTTTGGTAGGATAGCCATTTTTATTATGTTGATCCTATCAATCCATGAGCATGGGAGATCTTTCCATCTTCTAAAGGCCTCTTCAATTTAATTCTTCAAGGGCTTGAAGTTCTTGTTGTACAGGTCCTTTACTTGCTTGGTTAGAGTTACCTCCAGGTAATTTGTATTGTTTGTGGCTATTGTGAAGGGGGTTGTTTCCCTTATTTCTTTCTCAGCCCATTTGTTTGTTGTATAAAGAAGGGCTTCTGATTTTGTTGAATTAATTTTGTATCCAGCCACTTTGCTGAAGGTGTTTATCAGCTGTAAGAGTTCTCTGGTGGAATTTTTGGGGTCGCTTATGTAATTATCATATCGTCTGCAAATAGGGATAATTTGACTTCTTCATTTCCATCTGTATCCCTTTGATCTCTTTTAGTTGTCTTATTGCTCTAGCAAGAACTTCAAGTACTATGTTGAAGAGATATGGTGAAAGTGGGCATCCTTGTTTTGTCCCTGAGTTTAGAGGAAATGCTTCAAGTATTTCTCCATTTAATTTGATGTTGGCCACTGGCTTGCTGTATATTGCCTTTATTATTTCTAAGTACGGTCCTTGTATGCCCGTTCTCTCCAGAACTTTTAGCATTAAGGGGTATTGGATTTTGTCAAATGCTTTTTCTGCATCTAGTGAGATTATCATGTCTGTGTCTTTTTATTGATGAGTAGAGTCCATTGATGTTGATGGATATTAGTGACCAGGGGTTGTTACTTCCTATAATTTTGGTATAGGTGGTCATCCTGTGCCTCTTTTGGTTTAGTTGCTGTGTAGTTTTCTATTTCCTCTGTTTTCTTGGGTGTAGTTATCTTCTCTGGGTTTGAATTTTCCTTCTAGGATCTCTGTAGGGCTGGGTTTGTGGGGAGATATTGTTTAAATTTGATTTTGTCATGGAATATCTTGTTTTCTCCATCTATGTTGATAGAGAGTTTTGCTGGGTATAGTAGTCTGGCTGGGCACCTATATTCTCTCAGGGCTTGTAGGACATCTGTCCAGGCCCTTCTAGCTTTTAAAGTTTCCGAGGAGAAGTCAGGTGTAATTTTGATGGGTCTGCCATTGTATGTGACTTGGCCTTTTTCTCTTACAGCTTTTAATATTCTTTCTTTGTTCTGTACATTTGGGGTTTCAATTATGTGGCGAGAGGAGTTTCTTTTCTGATCTAATCTGTTTGGTGTTGTGTAAGCCTCTTGGATTTTTATTGGCATCTCTTTCTTCAAGTTTGGGAAGTTTTCTTCTATGATTTTGTTGAAGATATTTCCTGGACCTTGGAGTCGGGAGTCTTCTCTTTCCTCTATGCCTATAATTCTTAGGTTCTGTCTTTTCATTGAGTTCTTGATTTCTTGGATGTTGTGGGTGAGAGATTTTTTAGCTTTCTCATTTTCTTTGGATTTTGTACTGATTTCTTCCATGGAATCTTCCATGCATGAGATTTCCGTAGTTCCTGTTCTCTTCCCTTGATTCTCCCTTTCCACTTTTAACTCTGACTGTGTTTTCTTTATTGTTTCCATTTCCATTTTCATGCCTTGAATGGTTTTATTCATTTTGTACATTTCATGCTCCAATTTTCTTGTTTTTGCCTGGAAATCTTTCATTGCTCTGTCTTTTTCCTGTTTGAGTTGAACCACCTTGGCTTGGAGCTCTCTAATGGTATTATCCATTGCTTTTTCTTGTGAAGTTGTGGCTTCTTTGATTCCTTCATAGATTTAAGTTCTTTTGAAGGGACTCTATCACTTTCCATAATGTAGAATTGTCATCATTTTCATATGTTTCTGCTGTGGTGAGGTCGTCAGGATTGGATGAACTAGGATCGTTTTGTTTTGTTGGAGTCATATTTCCCTGATTTCTATTTTTTCTTGGACCACTGACCATTTGGATGTTCTTAGCTGTCTTCTCCTGTTGTCTTCTGGGCTTGGATCCAAAGGGGGTGCTTTGGTGTAGCAGTCAAACTGCTTGGTGATCTGTTGCTGCTTACAGGGGGGTATCGGGGTCACTGGGCATCTAATAGCCAGAAGCACTGTAAGCTGGTACAGCCTAATCCAGGCAATGAGGAATGGCCCGGGATTGTTTCACTGCTTCCAAGTCAGACCTCTCTGTGTTGCACACTGAGTGTTCAGTCTGCAGTGGCTCTTGTGGTATGGTCCCGTGTGTCCAGGTACAGATTCTGTGGACTCTGGAGGTCCCCAAGGAGTCTGAGAGGACCCAATCCACGCCTGATATGTCTGGGCTTTCCAGAATACAGCTGTGGGACCCTGGCTGCTGGCCTCCGTGTTTTGGAACCCTCAGCTTCTGCCTGCCTCCAACATGTGCCGCTACAGCCACCTCCCCCTCGCATGTGCACGAGCCTCCGCAGCCGCCTCTGCTGTGCACGTGAACGCACCGCTGCAGCTCTCCTTTTTCTTTTATGAAAAAAACGAGGAAAATAAACAGTAAAACCAAATCAAACAAAACAAAAGAAAAAAAATTAAAAAGAGCACATTTATGCATTCCTGTACACACCTACACAGACGCACACATACAGGGGAGGGGAGAGAGAGAGAGAGAGAGAGAGAGAGAGAGAGAGAGAAAGAGAGAGAGAGCCCATAAAACACAAAATTGGATATTATAATATACAAGCAAAGACCAGTAAGGGGGAAAAAGCAATTATAAGACAGATTTAAAAAAAGCAATTATAAGACAAGAAAAAAAGTCTTCAAAAATAGCTTTGAGTTTATTTTGTGCTGGAAAACCACTGCTGGGCCAGGGGCCTGCTCATAAATGTAGTTTATGTGATTTGTACAGGCAGCGAAACTCCCTTGAAAAAACTAATTTTTCCTTTGTGGGCGGTTGTTAATTGGAGATAGCTTTTGGGTTGGAGATGGGAGCTCATGTCCATTTTGACCTCTCAACACTGGGACCTCATCTGATCTGGAACTATGCAGACCCTGTGCATTCAGCATGCTTCTTCATACAACCCATGACAGACTTGCCTTTCGCCTGATTGAATGGGGTCATTTTTCTCAACTGAAGTTCCCTCTTCCCTAATGGCTCTCAATTGTGTCAAGCTGACACAAAGCTCACAGGACATACTCCTGAATGAGCTGAAGCTTCTCAGAGGTCCTTCTGGGCAATCACAGCATTCTCTGGCAGACCTACACTGAGAATCAAACTTTCAACTCATGTCATGGACCTGTATTCAGACTCTAAAGGCTTCTTAATTAAAACTCCATCCCAGAGTTCATGATGTGGATAAGTTTGAGGAGTGTTTGTCTGCTATGAGCCCTGGGTTCCATGCCCAGCATTGCGTAAGTTGGGCATGTGGCATATGTATGCAATCCCTGTACTTGGGAGTATCAGAAACTACCACAACCAACAACAACAATACTCCAACCTATGTGACTCAAATAGAATAAAAGGCACATTGAATTAGAAATCTTCATTATAAAATAAAAATGTTCTTCCAATTTTTTTGTTTAATAGTGTTTGAAAATTTGATCTCATTAAATTTATAATTGAGAATTATATTCATATTTAAACATCAATGCTCCATGGGAATGTTACTATAATTTCTTATTTGTCTTTTATTGAAAATAGATTTTTTTCATATACTAGATTTTCATATACTATATTCTGATTATTCTTTCCCTTCCCCCAATGTCTTCAAGCTCCTCACCACCTTCTGTCCCATTCAGATCCATACCCTTTCCATCTCTCTTTAGAAAACAAACAAGTATCTAAGGAATAATAATAAAATGATATAAGATAAAAATATTTTAAAAATTGGACTAGGACAAAACAAACAAGCAAGTAGAAGAAATTGAGCCAGAGGAAAAAAACACAAGAAAGGCATGTAGACTCAGAACCATACACATTCGTATACATAGGACCCCTGTAAAAATATAAAACCAGAAGTCATAATAGGTACTCAAAGAACCTCTAAGGTAAACAAAAAGAGAAATGCCTTGACAAAACATTCTGAGACAAACAACCTGCAAAGATGCCATTAAATTTGTTCTGGACGCCTTCTGCTGGGCACAGGGTCTGGCCTTAAGACTGATTTATGTATCTAGTAAGACTGTGGCAGAAAACAAATTTTTCATTTGTGGGTGGTTATCAATTAGAGATAGCTTCTGGATTATGATGAGGGCTTTTGTCCACTCCTCCCTTCAGCACTGAGGTGCCTTCTGGTGCACCCCATTCAGGCCCAGTGCATCCTACCAGTTTCTCTGAGTTCAGATGTACATCAGTCCTACTATGTTTAAGACTTAGTTTTCTTGATATTTTCCATCCCCTCTGGCTCTTACAATCTTCCTCCTTCCTATTGTGTAGTGTTCCATGAACCCTGAGGGGAGAGATATAATTGATTTTAAAGCAAGAAAATTTTTTCTTGCTAAGTCCTCAGCATCCTGAGTATGTAAATAGTTGTTAAATAAGTATTTCATTGAATGAATAGATGAAGAAAATAATAAACTAACAAACTTCACTATGATGTATAACTACATATTACAAAAGAAATCTGGGAAAGTTGGCCTAACTCTTGAACTGAGTAACAGTTCTCAGTGAAAGAGTTCTTTAATATAGTGTCATGAATCTTTAGACTTGTTTAAAAGTTTCTAAAATTAATAATAGAAGTTTATAGGATTTTTGTTTCTTTTTTTGTTTTTGTTGTTCTGAAAATGCTTATGTGTTGTTTAAAAGAAAGTCAGGAAAGAGAAAACTCTGTAGGACTGCAGAGGAAATTTAACACAGACAATATTTATGTAATCAAAACTGGGTATAAACCTGCCTCTAGAGGCATTGCAGATGTGACTGCTATGTCACATGTGCATCAGTAGGTGGCAGGGAGGAGAGAGGCTATATCTACATTTAGTGTTCCGACCTATGGACATTTAAATGAATAGTAAACTAACATTCCTGGGGGAAAAAAAGCAAGTTTAATACCAATACCATTTTGATGCCATGGGGTAGCCTGTGATGACTACCAGACCAGCACCAGGCAAGCATCAGATGAGCTACCAGGACAGGAAACAAACCAGAAACTAGAAGAACTCTGCCTGGTCATGGATATGGGGGTTGTGGGTGAGCCAGCCCTGAGGGAGTAAGTGTGGGAAAGCCAGCCCTGCCTTTGGTCTGCTATGTAGTGGTATTGGCTGGGAGAGATGCTCCCTGCTCCCTTTTGCCCTCCCACCACTGGCCGACAGGAGATCTGGCCCAGAAGGGGTCACAAGTGCAGAAAAGCTGTTCCTGCCCCTCAAATGCTGCAGCACTCAGGAGAGCAGGCACTGCACCTTTCCATAGTAGAACTGGACATGCAAGTGGGGGTTGCAGGTCCAGAACCAGGGCTTTGAGCTGGCACACCCCAACATCTACCCCCTGGATGAACTGCTAGAGTACAAGCAGAGTTCAGTTCCACAACCCAGGTCTACAGGATCTCCATGACAAAGGCATGTCTGAGAGGAGTTCCAGTGAGGTTCCAGTACTGAAGGAGTAGCAGAAACCAGGGGCCTAATACCTGACCAAGGAGTCATTATATTGAACATTTGGAAGCAGAATGTGTGAAGAAAGGGGAATATTGTGGGACAAACTGGATACACTGCAGCTCCCACATTCAGCTGTTATTTTTTATGCTGGGACAGATTGCAAGGGTGGAGGATGGGTCTGGGGGGAGGTTGGAGATGGGAGGGAATAGGGTGCATGATGTGAATTCACAAAATAAAATTATTTCTTAATAAAAAAAAATGGGTGTAAATATCCAAAAGTTTGTGGGAGAGCCTGGAACTCTTTAGGGATATAAGTTGCTATTATCACTATGCTGTAAAGATAAAACCTTGTTACTGGATCCCAAATGTAAGGCCTGATGCTAGAAATTAAATGCAAATTGGGCCTCTATGTTGGGGTGAAAGCCTGCACATTGACATGCTGAGAGCTGGGTAATGGAACCACTGAGAGAATGTGTCTAAATTATGGGAAGAAACTGATTTCTCATTTCATGTTGCCTTATAGTGTCATGTGAGTGGTTTTCATTGGTTGAGACTGCTTGGAAGTCAATGCCAAAGAGTCCTTTGATTTAGTACAAAAGGAGAAAATAGAGAATGGAGCTGAAAACACATAAGTTGTGATTATGGTAGTGTAATATTGAAATTTAATTCCTGGTATTTATATATTATAAGACAGAAACAGAAATTATATTTTAATGACTGTATTTCACATTATTTTTATAAAACAAGATGCAAAATGTTAACTCTTTGGAGGATATATGTGACTGCTTATTGAAGAAGAAATTTACATCTAGAATTTGAAAGACAAAAGATGGCATAAGTGACTCCTAATGATATTCTGCTATACTTATAGGTCAGTGTCCTATTCACTAATTATCAAAGAAGCTGCTTTCTGCAGCAAATGGGAACAAATACAAAGACTCACAAACAGAAAGAGACCTTGGAACACTCAACCCTAAATGGCATGTCTCCATCGAATTTCTTCCCTCAGAACTCAAGGAGCATTGTAGAGGAGAAGACAGAAAGAATGCAAGAGCCAGGGGAAATGGAGGACACTAGGAGAACAAGGTCCTCTAAATCAACTGTGCAAAGGTCATATGAACTTACAGAGACCGAGGCAGCAAGCACAGGACCTATGCGGGTCTGCACTAGGTCTTCTGTATTATAGCTTTCAGTTGAGTGTTTCTATGAGACTCCCAAGTGTGAGAACAAGCAAGACATTGATTTGTGTGCCTTCTCTTGAGGCTCTTTTTCTTCTGCTGGTTTGCATTGTGCCACTTGGATATAATGGGTTTTGTTTTATCTTATTTTATTTTGTCTTTTTTCCTTGTTGCCTCTTAGAAGTCTGTTCTTTTCTAATGAGAATCAGAAAGGGAATGGATCTTAATGGAAGGGGAGGTTCAGAGGAACTGGAAAGAAGGGAAGCTAAAATCGGGATATACTGTATGAGAAAATAATCGATTTTTAATAATAGAGTGTGAGGATAGTATTAGCTATGATACCTTAAAAAGTAACAATAATCTGTTTTTGCCTGGTGCTTAGAATACTTTAAAATTATATAAATAATATTTTATGGCACAAAGTTCAAGATCCATATGATTTATATTTAATTATTTTGAAAATATCTTAATAACCAGAGTCATCTATCTACTATACTTTAAAAATGCACACATGTTGTCACATTTGCTTTAGATCTTTCTTTCATTAAAAATATAATAGGTATAGCTGTATGTTGATATTTCAAAGAGTCCCTGTCCTTTGTGGGAGCACATATTCTATCAACATATATTTAAAATATTTCCAAATATAAAATTTGTAAAAATTACAGAAAGTGTTACTTACCCTTCACAGCTCCCCCTTTCTGCTTAACATGCATGTTTAGATATTTATCTGTGTTGATATTCTCAGGATGTGTTTATTGTTCATTGTATAACTATGCAGTATTAGATTCCACACCATAGATAATTTTTCCCATTGTTGATAGAAAGCTATATTTCAACCACTTCATGATTGAAATATTTTCTTCTATTGTCTAATATGTATTTTTGTTCAAAAATTCAATAAGAAAGCCAAAGTCCCTTTTTACATACTGTTTTATCTCTTGTTAAGAAAGAAAAAAAAAAAAGCCCAAAGCAATAGGTGAAACTACTTGAAGATTTTTATGTTAAATTAGAGGTGTTGCATGTAAACATACATACATTTTCCATTTATAGACAAAGCATGATTTTTAAAAACTTGAGTGAAAATATATTACATTTCTGTTTTTACTAGGTGATTAAAGATTTCAAGAAATATGAACTCATTTTATATGGAGAACACTGGTAAAGAGAAAGGTAGAAGACATTCTGAAAAGAAACTAACTTCAATGGAGATTCTAAGAGCAGATGGATGATATTATAAAAGCTGTCCTTTCTTTTTTCATTTAGTATAGAGAAAAGCTAAGCCTATGAACATTATTTACCCACTTCATATTTAGTTTCTTCTCTTAATTATAGTAAAAGTCATCCATGAGAGCTGAACATCAAGCTAAAGAGTGCTTTGACACAAGTGGAGTAAGGCCCATAGCACTGAACAGGCAGATATCTATATGCCCTGATATATTAGGCTAAAGTAGGAAGATCACAGGTTCAAGGCCTGTCATTTACTGAGATTATGTCTCACAATAAAATAAAATACCACCTGGGTCTGTGGTCTATTAGGAAAGTAATTGCTTAGTATACCTAAGGCCAAAAGTTCAACACAGTGATGAAAAATTAACCTTTCAAAAATTGAATTACAGAAAACAATTTGTAAATGTTGCATTTTATGTTTTTAATTTTCCTTGTTTTTACTGAGGTTTCTTTTTTAAATATTTATTTATTACTTCAGGTTACATCTCCATCACAGTATCCTCTTTCTGCCCCTTCCAGTCCTGTCCTCCCACCCTCTACCCTCTATCCCTTCCATCACACTCCTCTGGAGAGGAATGTCCCTACATAATAGTCCCCGCCCCATTCCAGCAGTCATATGAAGGCCAAGAGCCTCCTCATACATTGGGGGCCTACAAGGCAGCACCACTAGGGCAAAGTTTCTCCTTGACAGGAAAAAAGTCTATGCTCATGTTCCTTTTGGTACATTCGTTGTAGTATAGTTATCCTGTACTATATGGCTAAAATCTGACTATAAGTGAATAAATGCCATGTGCATCCTTCTGGGTCTGGGTTAGCTCACTCAGAATGATCTTCTCTAGTTCCATCCATTTGGCTGCAAATTGCATGATTTCGTTGTTTCTGATAGCTGTGTAGTATACCATTGTGTAGATGTATCACAGTTTTCTAGTCCCTTTTTTTTTTGAGGGAAATCTAGGTTGTTTCCAGTTTCTAGCTATGACAAGTAAGGCTGCTATGAACATAGGTGAGGAAACTTACTTGTGATTCCATGAGGAATCATTTGGATGTATACCCAGAAGTGGTATGGGTCAGTCTCTAGGCAGAGCTATTCCAAGTTCTCTAAGATATCACCAGACTGACCTCCATAGTGGTTGCACACTCTGTAGTCCCACCAGCAATGGAGGAGTGTTCCATTTTCTCCATACCCTCGCCAGCATGTGCTGTCATTTGAGCTTTTGATCTTAGCCATTCTGACAGGTGTGAGGTGGAATCTCAGAGTCCTCTTGAATTGCGTTTCTCTGATGATTAAGGAGGCTGAGCATTTCTTCAAGTGTCTCTCAGCCATTAGGGATTCCTCCTTTGAGAATTCTCTGTTCAGTTCTGTTCCCCATTTTTTGATTGGAATATTTGGTTTCTTGGCATTTAATTTCTTGAGCTGTTTATAAGTTATGTATATTAGCCCTCTGTCAGATGTGGGGTTGGTGAAGATATTTCCCCAATCTGTAGATTTCCATTTTGTTCAAGTGACAGTGTCTTTTGCCTTACAAAAGCTTTTCAGTTTTATGAGGTCCCATTTATTGATCCTGAGCTGTTGGTGTTCTGTTCAGGAAGTTGTCACCTGTGCTGATGAGTTCGAGCATTTTCCCCACTTTCTCTTCTAGATTTAGTGTATCCAGCCTTATGTTAAGGTCTTCGATCCACTTGGACTTACGTTTTGTACAAAGTTATAAGCATGGGTCTAATTTCATTCTTTTGCATGTGGACATCCAGTTGGACCAACACCATTTGTTGAAGATGCTGTCCTTTCTCCATTGTACAGTTTTGGCTTCTTTGTCAAAAATTATGTGACCATAGGTGGGTGGGTTTATTTCTCGGTCTTCAATTCAATTTCATTGATCCACTAGTCTGTTTCTGTACCAGTGCCATAATGTTTTTATTACTATTGCTCTGTAGTACAGCTTGAAATCTGGGATGGTAATAACTCCAGTTTTTTTTTTTTTTTTTTTTTTTTGTACAGGATTGATTTAGCTATTCTGGGTTTTTTTCATATTCCATATGAAGTTGAGAATTGCTTTTTCCAGGTCTAAAAAGAATTGTGTTGGTATTTTGATGGCCATTTTTATTATGTTGACCCTACGCATCCATGAGCATGGAAGATCTTTCCATCTTCTGATAGCCTCTTCATTTTCTTTATTCAAGGACTTGAAGTTCTTGTCATATAGGTCTTTTACTTGCTTGGATAGAGTAACCCCCAGGTATTTTATATTGTTTGTGACTATTGTGAAGGGTGTTGTTTCCCTAATTTCTTTCTCAGCCCATTTATTTGTTGTATAGGGAAGGGCTTCTGATTGTTTTTTAATTAATTTTGTATCCAGCTACCTTGCTGAAGGTGTTTACCAGCTGTAAGAATTCTCTGGTGGAATTTTTGGGGTGGCTTATGTATACTATCATATTGTCTGCAAATAGGGATAATTTGACTTCTTTGTTTCCAATTTGTATCCCCTTGATCGCCTTTAGCTGTCTTATTGCTCTAGCAAGAACTTCAAGTACTATGTTGAAGAGATATGGCAAAAGTGGACAACCTTGTCTTGCCCTTGAGTTTAAAGGAAATGCTTCAAGTTTCTTTCCATTTAATTTGATGTTGGCTACTGGTTTGCTGTATATCACCTTTATTATTTCTAGGTATGGTCCTTGTATGCCTGTTCTCTCCAAGATTTTTAGCATGAAGGGGTGTTGGATTTTGTCAAATACTTTTTCAGCATGTAGTAAGATGATCATGTGGTTTTTTTTTC
This sequence comes from Lophiomys imhausi, assembly GCA_907164525.1. Lineage (NCBI taxonomy): Eukaryota > Metazoa > Chordata > Mammalia > Rodentia > Muridae > Lophiomys > Lophiomys imhausi. Next base: position 647,497 of record CAJQZJ010032315.1, on the reverse strand, counting down.
TTTCAACTTGTTCATATGGTGAATTACGGTGATGGATTTTTGTATGTTGAATCATCTTTGCATTGCTGGGATGAAGCCTACTTGATCATGGTGTATGATACTTTTGATGTGTTCCGGGATTCGGTTTGCCAGTATTTTATTAATTATTTTTGCATCTATGTTCATGAGGGAGATTGGTCTGAAGTTCTCTTTCTTTGTTGGGTCTTTGTGTGGTTCAGGAATCAGAGTGACTGTGGCCTCATAGAATGAGTTTGGCAGTGTTCTTTCTGATTCTATTTTGTGAAAGAGTTTGAAGAATATTGGTGTTAGCTCTCCTTTGAAGGTCTGGTAAAATTCTGTGCTGAAACCATCTGGCCCTGGGCTTTTTTTGGTTGGGAGATTTTTAATTACTATTTCTTTTTCCTTAGGAGTTATAGAGCTGTTTAATATGTTAACCTGATCTTGATTTAGCTTCAGAAGGTGGATCTATCAAGAAAATTTTCCATGTCGCTTAGGTTTTCAAATTTGATGGAGTATATATTTTTAAAGTAGGACCTAAAGATTCTCTGGATTTCCTCAATATCCATTGTTATTTCTCCCTTTTAATTTCTGATTTTGTTAATTTGGGTTTTCTCCCTCTACCTTTTAATTAATTTGGCTAAGAGTTTGTCTATTTTGGTGACTTTCTCAAAGAACCAACTCTTAGTTTTCATTGATTTATTGTATCATTCTTTTTGTTTCTAAGTTGTTGATTTCAGCCCTAAGTTTGATGATTTCCTGCCTAATCCTCTTGGGAGTATTTGCTTCTTTTTTTTTCCCAATTCATCCATTTCAGCAGTTAATTCGCTAATATAAGCTGTCACAATTTTCTTTTTGAAGGCACTTAGTGCTATGAACTTTCCTCGTAGCACAGCTTTCATTGTGTCCCAAAGGGTTGGGTTTGTTGTGCCTTCATTTTCATTGGATTTTAAGAAGTCTTTGATTTCCTTCTTTATTTCTTACCTGACCCAGTAGTCATCCATTAAAGAATTGTTCAGTTTCCCTGAGTGTGTAGGCTTTCTGTTATTTCTGTTGTTGTTGAAGTCCAGCTTTATTCCATGGTGGTCTGTTGAGGCTTGATTTGTATCCAGCTATATGGTCTACTTTGGAGAATGTTTCGTGAGGTGCTGCGAAGAAGGTGTATTCTTTTGTGTTTGGGTGAAACATTCTGTAGATATCTGTTAGGTCCATTTGGTTCATGACCTCTATTAGACTCATTATTTCTCTGTTTGGTTTCTGTCTTGATGATCTGACCATAGTTGTGAATGGGGTGTTGAAGTCTCCCACTACTAATGTTTGGGGATCAATGTGTGATTTAAGCTTTAGAAGACTTTCTTTTACAAATGTTATTACTAATCTTTGCTTCCTGTGCCTTTTCCTAATCTTGTGTTCTCAGCTCTAGTAAAGGTTTAATTATAACATTTTCTTTACTCTTATTCCCAAATCATAAATGTGAGTGATAAACCTTCTGAATCTGTGACTATCAGCAAGTATATTACTCTTTGCCATCAGTCTGATATGGGTTCTGATGAAATGATCCTCAGATTGCTATCCTTTTATTCTCAGTGATCTAGGTACTAACTTATTTTGTTTTTCTATAAGATAAGATTTCAGACAGTGAGTCTTTTTCTTCCTGAACAACTCACTCTTGTCTATTAGGAAGCTTATATGGCTTTTGGAATGATTTTGGACTAACAGTTTTCTGCCAATAAGATTTGACATAAATCTTCTGTCATCTTTTTCATTGACACTTTGACGTGATATTTGAGTCTATAAGCTTTAATGTTCATTTAGCTCATCTTAGTGGCTCACACCTGTAATCTCAACACAGGGAAGTTTAAGACGGGGGAATCCCCTAAGCTTGCGTCCAGCACGATCTACAGTGTGAGATTTTGTCTCACTGCCTATTTCTGTGCTTTCCCCACTTCAGCAAAACAACCACCCCTCCCCCCCAATAACACTTTTCTTTTTTTTTTTTTTTTGGTTTTTCGAGACAGGGTTTCTCTCTTTAACAGCTCTGGCTGTCCTGGACTCGCTTTGTAGACCAGGCTGGCCTCGAACTCACAAAGATCCGCCTACCTCTGCCTCCCAAGTGCTGGGATTAAAGGCGTGAGCCACCACCGCCCGGCCCCAATAACACTTTTCTTCTGAACACTTGTTTTCTTCTGAAATGACTCTTTGCTTCACGAATTGCATCTTTGCTATCTTTTATTATTGTTTTCATTCACATTTAGCTTGAACTACTGCTTTTTTTGGTGTTGTTTTGAGCTACCCTCCCCCTTGAATCTTGTTTAAGATTCCAACAGCATCTGTCCTCTAATTTACATGTTTTAGTGCAAAGGAAGATATTATTTTCCAGGGAAATTACTCCTTATTCATTCCTCTGGAACGTTCTTCCTCAGAGGTTCTATTTTAGTAAAAAGCTAAACCAAATGTTTTGCCATTCTACTTTTTGCAGGTTGTTCCTCAAAAAAAAAAAAAAAAAAAAAAAGGAAGAAAGAAAGAAAGAAAAAAAAAACCCAAAAAACAAAAAACTGATTGCAACGTTCTTCTCACTACATCTGAAATAGTAAACAGAATACTCTACCAAATTGGACTCATTAGAAAACAAACTGAAATGGAGTCTTACAGTTAGTGCATTCACAGAGAGAAAGAACTTTGGATCCACAGCTAAGAAAGGAAGGGAGGTAATGAATTCATGAATAGAGAAAAAAAGTATGATCCAATTATTCTACCCAAAGCTTCTGTTAAGTCAGCTTCAGGGTGAGCCCTTGATTGGGGATTGCTCATTTGGAATGAAATTGAAGGAACTGAAACATTTATACTGATCTTGTAAGGAACAGTAATTGCATAAAATCTGCACTCAAACAAAGGTATTATCATGAGTTGGCCACATTCACTTAGAGCAAAGAATCTCTAGAGAAAATTTATAGCTGAGACCTTGATTTTGTCCCTACTTTTGGAAGTAGTAGAACAATTTTCTTTTTTTTTCCATTTTTAAAAGAGTAATGCCTTTAAAAAATGTTTATTTATTACTTCAAGTTACATCTCCATCACATTCCCCTCCCTCCACCCTCACCTTCCCACTCTCTTCCCCTTCTCCCAGAACTCATAATTCTTTTTTAATAATTAGGCCACAGTTATGAAAATTATAAGGAATAATATATATTCCCAATGTAAAGTCCATATATATTTGGCAACTAATATTAATATTCTATTATCTATCTCCATGAGTTTTTGATATTGAGACATGTCAGCTCCTTATAGCATCCCCTATTCTACTCCAAGTAGAGTATAAGCATCAAAGAGTCTCTACTGGGAGATGGTTGCATTAGTGGCAAGCCTGTCACTGGGCAAGAAAAATCCCTTGCTTCAACTGCAGACAGACTGCTGTCCAAAAAGGACAAAACTTGGAAGCAGGTAAGTCAACAGCCTATCTCTGCCAAGACAGGGTAGGCAAGTCCTTCATAATTCCTGCTTTACAATTAATGTCTGTCAGAGAAGTGGGGCCAAAGACTGAAGATAGATGCTGTAATGTATGGAGAGAAATTGGGGGCTGTCTAGGCAGCCAGTTGTCTGTCATTTCTTAGTTTTGGAAGCTGTTGACTCTACACTTCCTGTATAATCAGATACATTTATCCTTCTCAGGTCTTTGATGTGGTTGAAAACTAGATAGTTATAGTCTCACAGTTAAATTTTAAGTTGCTTAGGAACTAAAAGGATGTTCTAGGTCTAAGAAGATGCTTTTAAATTGGCAATGCAAGTTAGGATGAAAATTGAGTTAGGTATAAGCTCATCCTGAGTGAGCTAACCCAGACTCAGAAGGATGCCCATGGCATCTATTCACTTATAGCTGGATTTTAGCCATATAGTACAGGATAACTATACTACAACCAATGCACCAAAGGGAACAGGAACACAAGCTGTTTCCTGTCAGTGAGACACTTTGCCCTAGTGATACTGCTTTGTAGGCCCCCAGTGTATGAGGAGGCTCTTGGCCCTCATATGACTACTGAACTGGGGTGGGGGACTGTTATGTAGGGACACTCCACTCCAGAGGAGTGGGATGGAAGGAATAGAGTATAGAGGAGGGAGGGAAAGGGAGGGGCAGAAAGAGAGCACTGTGATGAAGATGTAACCTGAAGTAATAAATAAATATTTTTTAAAAACCCTCTTCTACTAATATTTAAGTCTTTCTTCTATCACCTAACTCAACATTCAGGTGATTCTACCTCATACATGTAGATTTGTTTTTTTTTTTTTTTTAAGATCAATGAGCTATATTTTAAAACTAACATTGTCTTATCTGTTTTTTTTTTCAGAACAAGTCACATTCCCAGCAGAATCCTCCCATATTTGTCTATTGCCTATTCAAAATGCAATCCCAAACATAATATTGTTGTTCTTTCATGACCTGTTGACTCGTTCTGTAGGTAATTTAGGGAATAATTTTCTTCTTCCTTTAGTAGGTCTAGTACAACTCTAACACAGTTATTAGCCCTGCTTAGTAGTCTAGGATTAGGAAGAGATATGGAGAGGATCCTATAGGATATGGGTCATAATGAGCAGTAGTATACATGACTTTGCATATCTGAGAGATGTGGGATGAGGGTACACACAGGCTTACTAGTATGCCATGGGTCATTTTCAAATGTTTAGGCCATTATAACACAAATACAAGAAATCAAAATTATATAAAACTACATGTTTCAGGTCAGGATTCATTCTTTTTCAACAAGTCATTAGCCTGTACGGATGGAATTACTTACTACTTTGGCTAGGAGCTCAGTCTTTGGAGTTTTGCTCTTCCTACAATTAATTCTTCCCCAAGCCCGTGATGCTACTCGCCTTAATGTATCTTTTTCCTACATGCTACCAGGAAGGCACTCAAAATTTCACCTTTAGCTATGTTTGACTTTATTTGTTTGGAGCACAAGACCATGCTCTAAAGTAGCAGGGTTTTTTTGTGGGTGGGGAGGTTAAGTGACCCTTTCACAGTGGTGACCTACAACTATCTGAAAACACAGATATTTACATTACATTATGATTCATAACAGTAACAAAGTGACACTCATGAAGTAACAACAAAAATAATTTTATGGTTGGATAACAACATGAGGAACTGTATTAAAAGGTCATGCATCAGGAAGGTTGAGAACCACTGCTATAAAGCTACAGCTTGCCTGGAACTTGCTATGCAGACCAAGATAGCCTTGGACTTGTGACATCTCTTTGTCTCTGCTTTCTGAGTTCTAAGATTACAGATTGTGGTTTTATTTACTTAGCTTTTAATAATCAACCATTTCTTTTCCATGTTTTATATTTTCTCCAAAAAAATTGCATTTAATGATTTTCCTAATGTGTCCTTACATTTCTCTTTCTTTCTTTCTTTCTTTCTTTCTTTCTTTCTTTCTTTCTCTCTCTCTCTCTTTCTTTCTTTTTTCTTTTGCCAAATACTTTCTCATATTTTTCAAATGTTTGATAAATCTTACAAAAGGACACATTATCTTTTTATTGGTACACTATCAATATGTGAAATAGTTTCTATAATTACTTCTGGTTTTCTGCTATCTATGCTAAGACTGCACAACTGTGGCCACATTGCTATCTGAATGGAAGATGATCCAATTCCAAATTTCAATTTAGGCTAGAGATAACTTGACTTCCTTTTTAATTTCTCATAAATTTGAGGATAGGGATATAGAACATAGTCAGGTTAATTCTGAGGATTTACAGTTCACTTTATCAGTGGCTCTCAACCTGTGTGTCTCAACCCATGTGGGAGTTAAACAATCCTTTCACATGGTCATCCAAGATCATTGAAAAACACAGGCATTTACATTATGACTCATAACAGTTGCAAAATTAGTTATGAAGTTGCAAAGAGAATAATTTAATGGTTGAGGGGGTCAGTAAAACATGAGGAATTGTATTAAAGGGTCACACCATTAGGAAGGTTGAGAACTACTACCATAGATCATATTTTTAATCTCCACAGATCTTTCATACAGTTCTTTGTTCCAGCATTCTATCTGGATAGGCAGGAATAGGTCTTAAAAATATTGTCTTTTCTCTGAATTTACCAGCTGTTCTCAGAAAAGATGCACCGACTCTCTCCTTGCAGAATGTCTGAAAGGCAGCCACTCTCCTCCTGAGAAGGGCAAGGATCAACAAGTCTGTCAAGAGCACTGGTACATCCTCTTAAAAATGCTTCCTACTTCCTCATTTGTTTACTGTAGACAACACTAAACATCTGTTCAGTGTCTGATGTAAGATCCAGAATTCTCATGTTCTACCTATACTACCTTCCCTGCTTCTTCATTTTCAATGTTCACTTGGATTGCTTTAATGTTTTCCTTTTTTTTAATGTTTATTATGTTCCTTAATACAGAGCTCTAAAATGGCTCACAAGGACCTAAAATTATGACTAACACAGTAGCAGAAACATGTCATAATATACATGATGTGTGGAATGCCTAAAAATTCTATGATCTTTGACTCATTGCTGTCCTCTGCTATTATCATACAGTACCAGTTATCTTTTCTGACTTTCCATTTTCCTCATATTTCAACTACCATAGTCCCTATAAAAGATAGAAAATGCAGTGAGCCATTTGTATCTATAGGCTATACATTTCATGGATTCTAATATATATATATATATATATATATATAAAATAAGGTAAAATACAATGATATATTTTGTGAAAATGCCATAACAAAATTCATGACTGCATATTAACTTAAACATCAATAACAAAGATGTATAGCAATAGCATATCATAATTGAAATCAAATATAAAATTAGGTAGGTACTTGATTAGTTTTCTTGTCATTATGGGACAGAAATAATTTACATAATATTTACTGGTTATAAGTTTTAAACACAATTTGAAGATGGTTTAAATTCTGCAGGGTCAGCTGTGTGAGAACATGGAAATGCTGTACTACTTTACAATGCTCCATGAGCACCTGTGGATTTATTTTTCAGTTTCTGATGGTTATTATTGTGTCTTAGGTACTCTTTTGGTGCCATGAAGAGACACCATGACTAAGGGAACTTAGAAAAGAAAACATTTAACTGGAGGCTTGGTTATAGTTTCAGAGTGTGAGTGGCCGTCATGGTGGCAAACATGGTTGTAGCCAGGCAATCCTAATATGGAAGCAGTAACTGAGAGGTTACATCTAATCCTCAAGCAGAAGCCAGAAGTAGGAGGAGGGGGAGGGAGAAGAGGAGCTAGAGGGGGTGGAGGAGGGGGAGAGGGAGACTGGGCCTGGTGTGGGCTTTTGAAAATTCAAAGGCCACCTCCCCAATGACATACCTCCCCCAACAAGACCATACCTGTTAACCTTTCATAAGCACACCGCCAACTGGGAAGCAAGCATTCTAATGTATGAGCCTATTGGGGCCAGTCATTCAAACCACCACATTTGGGATGGTGAGAAATAAAGTATGGCACCTGTATCTAAAGAGCTACAAGTTATATACATGTCAGAAGTCACTCTGTCCTTTTGTTGAAGTGCCTCTTAATTCTGCTCTTAGGCTACAGTCAGTTAGAGACACTGAGAAAGTTGCTAGGCTTCATGGTGTAGTAGCTCTAACCTTCCTAGTGCTGCGTCCCTTTAATACAGTTCCTCACGTTGTGATGATTCCCTATCATTATTTTTGTTGCTACTTCATAATTATAATTTTGTTGTTATGAATCATAATATAAACATATGATATGTAGGATATCTGATGACCCCTGTGAATGGGTCATCTGACTCCCAAAAGGATGACCCACTGGTTGAGAACTGCTGCCTTAGAATAATTCTGTCAAAATTTATGTCATTTGGTATCATATATTTCATTATTTCTAACATCCTTTATTACTAAAAGATACAAACAAATTCAAAAATTTCAAATGAGGCTCTTTCCCAACACAGAATACAACAATTGTTCAACTGGCAGGGATGCAATATTACTAAGAAGAAACAACTGGCCTCTGGAGGCTTTCCATCATGTTCTGAACACTTTTCTGCTAGTATCCCACATCTATGTTGTGCTTCATGCTATGAAAGACATATATTTTTAAACATTACATTTATTTACTTATTTTGTTGTGGGAATCATGCCTGTGGTCAGAAGATAACTTTTCAGAGTGCATTCTCCTCTCCTTCCATCATTTGAAACTGAGAATCCAACTCAGTTGGTCATGGTTGATGGCAAAGTGCCTTTACCCTCTGAGCCACCTTGCTGACTAGTGAGAGATATTTTTGTACTTAAAGTCATGTCAGAAACCTAGCACTTAATGATCTCTAAAACTTCAAGTTACTTATCTTGATATTCTCATAGTCTGACATCTGTTCCCAGTGTTTTACTTGTTTATCAGTTCTTTATGATCTCCTTTCACTCTCAATTCCAGAGGCATTGCTTCACCTTACTACAGCAAATGATCCCATCAACCTCATTGTAGTTCTTTTGTTGTAACTACACAAACTCTCATGCTGCTATTGATAACTTCAGAGGCTCTAATTCAGTCCCATGGTCCAATGTCTGCATCTTTGAAACATATGCTGCATAACTCTAGGGCGTAAGTATTGTGCTGGCTAGATTTATGTCAACTTGAAACAAGCTAGAGTCAGCTGGGACAGGGGCACCTCAGTTGATAAAATGCCTCCATATGATCAGGCTTCAGGCAAGTCAGTAGGGCATTTTCATAATTAGTGATTGATAGTGAAGGACCAAGCTCATTGTGGGTGGTGGTCCTGGATTCTGTAAGAAAGCAGACTGAGCAAGCCATGGAGAACAAAGAGTAAGTAGCTTTCCTCCATGTCCTCTGCTTCAGTTCCTGTCTCCGGGTCTTTTCCCACTTTGAGTTTCTGCCATGACTTCCTTCAGTGATGAACACTAAGTTGGAATCATAAGCAAAATAACCCTTTCCTCCTCAACTCGCATTCGGTCTTGATGTTTCATCATAGCGAGAGTAAATCTGACTAAGACAAGTGTGCATTGTGTAAATCATGCGGCCTAAACTAATAACTCTCTCAAGACCAAGTAAGTACTTTACCAATAAACATATGTTCCTCACTCACATTGCATGTTAGTTCCAGATTAGTTATGACTCAAGTCAATTTTTACTTCAGGTTCAGTGAAATAATACTGGTCTAGCAGAAACATTGACAGTCACAATGGAAAAAGTGAAGATGGATGAAGAATATTTGTCATATAAATTTCCTACTCTTATATGACAGGCATCGCATACCCTCACGTCTCATTCGCTAATCAGTTAGTACATGAAAAATTCATCAATGGTCAGGGAAGTTACGATTTCTCTTTCCTAGAAAGGACAATATACATATGTATATATATATATATGTATATATGTATATATATATATATATATATGCATGCACAACACTCAACTATACAGGTATCGTCATAGTAAAATTCATTCTAAGGGGTGAGATGCCTCTGTGATGAAGAACACTGGCTCTTGCAGAAGACATGGGTTCAATTCCAAGTACCCACATGGTGGCTCACAACAATCCCTAACTCCACTTCCAGGGTATCAGACACCCTCTTCTGAATTCCATGGGACTAGTCATGAATATTGTATACATGTATACATTCAGGCAAATGTTTTATAGACAGAAAATAAATAAAACTAAATAATTCAATCTATTTTACCAAATTATTATATGTAATATATTTTTTGTAATAGTATTTTTATGATTGCACCTTATGGAACAGATTCCTTCAGGAAATAAAAAATTATTAACTTAATTTTCTTAGAATCTAACTGGTACCTGACATACAGCTGGTATATGACAAATGTTTCCTTTAAGAATTAAAGACAAACATTATCTAGTCATCACTATATCTAGAAACTTCTAAAATTCAATGATCTTCAAGGAAAGCCATATTATTCTTAAATATAAGTACTTCTACCCTGCATGCAACATACCCAGACAATGTAATGAGATTATTTGCCAAACACATCTTACTGTGTCAGGGGTATGACTGAGTTTGAGTCTAGTCTTTGAAGAAACTCTTTAGGAGTTGGTCTGGATAGCAATAAAATGTTAACTCCTGCTAAAAAGCATTCTGAGCATAATTGTTGAAATCTATCATAAAAAATAGGAGTTTGTCCCCCTTTTTAATAAGCAAAGTAGTATGTCACTGCATAGAGTAGCTGAAGCACTTATGGTTAGATTCTAAAATGTATAGAATGCAGCATTTGCATTATCCTCAGATAAGGCTCTCTGGGCCTCATCAAAAATGAATGAATATCTTTTGTGTTCATACAGGACTAGTTACTGTACAGTCAATCAAATAGCTGAAGTGATAATTTTCTTTTAAATGCTACAAAAATTATGGTTTTGTAGGATTTTTTTTGTTTTTGTTTTTGTTTTTCAAGACAGGGTTTGTATGTGTAGCCCTGGCTAGGCTGGAATTTACTATGTGGACCAGGCTGGCCTTGACCCTGTAGATCCACCTACCTCTGCCTCATAAATACTGAGATTGAAGGCATGTGCCACCACCACCTCGATATTTTACAATATTTTTGTCAGACAGTAAAATTATCATTTTAGATCTTGACATCCTATGGCATTAGACACAAAGGCAAGAAAGGGGCCTTTTCCTGTGAAATTGTGTTAAACATAACATTTTAATTTATTTATTGTAAAACTTTTAAATTTAGTTTTAAGTAATATATAAACATACTAAAATTGTACATAGTAGTGTGGTACCATGTAATGCTTATACAGATACACACACACATACACACACAAATATAATGATATTTGTAACAGATTAAGTGCTATCAGTCTCCTCAAACATGTTTTCATTTCTTTATGGTAAAACTTTAAATTCCTTTCTTTTGGCTTTGTGAGATACACAACATAGTGGATATTTATAGTTAACTCACTGTGCAATTGTGTATCAGAATTTCATGTACCTATCAAACTATAACTTAACACCAAATGACCAAATTTTTCCCTTTGTCTTCTCACCCAGGCCATTGTTGTTCTGCAATTTAGATAGTGTTATATAAAAAGATTAGACTTTTAAAAAAGTATTACCTCATAAAATGGTGAATTGTTTATTTCTTACAACAAAATAATTACTGATTACATAGAAATAGTGAATGTATATCAAAATAAAACTGTTCAAAATAATTATGAGAAGTGATTAAAAACTGTTTTTAGATTTGGATACAGATAAAGACAGAGTTTTAAAGAATGAGTATGGAACAGATCTGCAAACAAGCTGCTCACTGATGCATGAAATTGAGCTGTGGAAGAAAAATTCATTCTACTTACAGTTTTAAATTTCTATAAAATACCTCTTTTATAGCAATAAAAAAGCATCTATCTTAAATTGCAAATGACTTGAAAGATAGAGGCAGAATCTCAACCTGTCCATCCTGGGGATTTTCAGTACGAGAGAATCTTGTTTGGAAGCATTTTAGTCAGAAAATTAACAGTCAGTGTTTCCATTTAAGGTGCAGATTGCACTTGTCTGTAGAAGAACCATTTCAATGACTCAATTACTGATAGAAATTTAGGTGATACAAAGTGTTTGGTGTTGCTACTGTTTCCTAATAAACCTATTCCCCTAATGTGTATCTATTTTTATTATTTATTAAGGTAAAGTCTTTATTGTAGAAAAAACTAATTAAATGATTTAACCAGTATTTATATTATCTTTAATTGGTTCAGTGTTGTTAATCCTTAACCCACCATTATAAATGAATACACACAGACACTGGATAGATTTTAACAAGCCTAAGCCTGAGTTGTGCAATCCTAGCCCATCTAAGCTAGCTCATAATTCTATTACCTAAATATGACCCCATATATACATATGTCTCTTTGGACTATTACTCTCCACACTATGGCAATGTTCCAGGCCACATGGAAGGATCTTCTTTAATCTACCCCATGGTGTGTCCTCCTTGTTTGCTTCTGGCTTTTTCTCCTGAAAGCTTTTCCTCCCAAGATGCTCTCTCTCTCTCTCTCTCTCTCTCTCTCTCTCTCTCTCTTTTTCTCTCTCTCTCAAAAAGCCCATGCACCTTAGTCCTGCTTACCTCTGTCTTTGCCCAATTTCCAGGCCTCAGCATTTATTTAACCAATCAGAGTCAAAATAAGTAACAGACAGCAAGAAGGACTAATCAATATTTATAATGCTTAAAACCACCCCATCATTTCCCTCCTTTTGTCTAATAAAAAAGCTAATTTTTTAAAACTCATATAGTAAAAACAATAAGAATAAATATGAAACAATCAAGAAAACCATATATAAAAGGTACACAAATAATGTTAAGTCTATTTGTATCAGGCATTCTTGAAGAAAAAAAAAATCACCTACCTTGGTGTGAACCTAAATAATTTCTATCATATATGTCTTCAACCCCATCAAAGACACAAGAAGGGATAAAGTCATAATTTGAGTGAATAGGAAGCACAGAAGAGCCGCTTCCACCAAGAAAAAAATGACAGTTTGCTGCCCAGATAATCCCAAATATCTCTCAATACCATTGGAGCATCATCTTCAGCCTTTTGGCCAAGCATTACTCACAGACTAAATTGTGCAGCAGGAAATAAGGATTTTCCCATTCTGTCTCTGCAGAATCAGGACATCAACTTACCTGCATTTAACCTCTGGTCCATCTTTTCACTGTGTATAGTTTGTTAAGAGAGCAGGGACATTTTTGTCCAGTAGGAATTATCTCCTGATGGGAGATTTCTTTTTGATGCTCATTGTTTTCTTCCAAGTCAAATGGGAGCTGTCAGGAGCTGACTGTCTTAAAGTCAAACAATTTTTACAACAGTAACTTTAAATGCCATTTTCTGTATGCCTCTGAGGGTTTTGAAGACATCTATTGATTTATAAATCTATCTATCTATCATTGAATAAGCAAATTGAAAATTCTATCAAAATTAATCTTACTTTTTATCAATATACAAAATTCTATACCAATGTATAAAAAGATAAGCTTATTTTAAGAATAACAATAGTTTTAAGTTTCAGAGCAGATTCAATAATCTATCTTTATATTTTATTATTTGTATATTATATACATATATTCCCCTTCTTTTTCTTTTCAAGTTCTTTTCCCCTATATAAGAAAGATAGAGAAAAGAAAAAGAAATAGAAAAGTTTTTAAGTCTAACCTCCTACACCTTGCTTAATAAGACCATTTAACAATTTGTAACCAATCCCCCTAAACAATATCTATAACATATCAAATGACCAAAATATTATCCCCCCAACTTTTGGGAATGAGGTGTTGCTCTCTTAAAATTGCTTCCTGTTGAATTGGGGGGTAGAAAACCTGTTTGGGAGCCCAAATAAAATGGAAAAAAATGGTTAAGCAATTTAATAGTATCCTTTGTTCTCCAGTCTATGTGCTCAGCAATTTGAATGTCCTGAGCAGTTTGTAGTCTGAAGTTGAACTTTGGGTGGGAAAGTTCAGGGCTTCATTGAAGTCCTGGCTGGAACAGTCTATGAAGCTGGACCATCTGGGCTTGTTTTGTCTTCTTTGGTGTTTGGTCCCTTTGTTCTGAAAATATATAATTTCTCACAATTAACATATTTCTCTATTTTTTATTTTGAGGCTGTATTTCTCTGTATATCCTTGTCTTGGATTTATTTTGTAGACCAGGATGACCTTGGCAGAGGTCAGAGATCCACTTGTCTTTGTCTTCCAAACGGTGGGATTAAAGACATGCACCATCACACCCAATGATTAACATATCTCCCTTAGGATCTAAAATCTCTCTTGAAACCAGTTTTTCTGTGCGAGCCCCACATCTAAGGAGACTAGCTTGTGACCCATTTCTCTTTATGTCTTTAAAAATCTCTTATATTTTAGCATTGCCAAACAACAAAAATCCTTTTACCTCCCAATATAGGAAAATCAAACACATCCTAACAAAATTCAAGCAAAGAAACAAGAACATTCCAAAAGCCTTGGTCTAATTGGCATCCCATGCTGTAATTAAAGTTTTTTCATTATTCCTGAAATCTAGCTTTGACTGCACTGTATTTCATTGGTGGACCCTTCCCAGAAAGCCCTGACAAGCACCTCATAGCCAGGGAACTCTGAATTCCAGCTGCCATCAATTTTGTATTATCTATTGGGAAGGGCCTCCCTCCTTCCTCCATTGTTATTGACAGCAATTTAGCATTCCATCTGTAAGCTCTCTCCTTTGCACATATCTTTAAGCCCATCCTAGTCAAATCTTTCTCAAGAACTATACCTAGAACCACAATTGTCAGTGTAAAAATCATCTGTATGCTAAGAGAAACAAACTCAATTGGAATCCAAACATATTGAGATATTATGAATTTTTTTATTTTTAATTTAGGTGATTAATTCCATTCTCAAGCTCTTTTTAGAAGGCTGTCGGTTATTTAGCATATGAAGAGAGCTAAGCTTCCACCTTTGCTGTAAGGCAGTAGCTTTTCTTAAGGGAGCTGCTCCATTGAAATGTATTTAGGTTCGGCTCCTGCTCTTTGGCTAGGAAACTACTTCTCACCCAGGCCTTCACAGGCTGTAAGCATGGGTTGTAATTGCTGTACACTGGGCACCATATGTTGAAAAAATATGGCTAATTAAATGATTTAACCAGTATTTATATTATCTTTAATTGGTTCAGTGTTGTTAATCCTTAACCCATCATTATAAATGAATACACATAGACACCGGATAGATTTTAACAAGCCTAGGCCTGAGTTGTACAATCCTAGCCCATCTAAGCTAGCTCATAATTCTGTTACCCAAATATAACACCGTATATACATACATCCCTTTGGACTATTATTCTCCACGCTAAGCCAATATTCCAGGCCACCTGGAAGGATCTTCTTTAATGTACCCCATGGCGAGTCCTCCTTGTTTGCTCTGGCTTCTTTCTGGCAACCTTCTTCTTCCCAAGATTCTCTCTCTTCAAAAAGCCCGCACACCTTAGTTCCACCTATCTCTGTCTTTGCCCAGTCTCTAGGGCTCAGCATTTATAGACAACTAAGTAACAGACAACAAATAGGACCAATCAACATTTAGAATGCTTAACAACACCCCATCACTCTCTACTTTTGACTGGACTAATACACATTATATAGCCAAGACTGGCCTTGTACTTATGACTCATCCTTGTTGAGGTAGTGTTAAGCATTCTAAATGTTAATTAATTGGTTCTGCTTGCTGTCTGTTACTTACATTGAATCTGATTGGTTAAATAAAATGCCGAGGCCTGAGATTGGGCAAAGACAGAGACAGGTGGGACTTCCTGGGATTAGAGCAGGAAGTCTGTGCTTTAGAAAGAGGATTAATTCATTCCAGCCAGGAGCAGCAGGAAGGAGGCACACACCATGGGTTAGAAAAAGGAACCACATTCCACATGGCCAGGAACATCGGCATATCATGGAGAATGGCAGTCCAAGGGGACATATGTATATATGGGTTCATATTTGGGTAATAGAATTAAGAGCTAGCTTAGATGGGCTAGGATTGCACAATTCAGGCCAAGGCTTGGTAGAAATCCATATAGTCTCTGTGTGTATTTATTTATAATGGCGAATTAAAGATTAATAGCCCCTGAACCAATTAACAATAATATAAATACTGGTTAAATAATTCAGTTAGTCATATTTCTTTCTACACATCCTCATCAGTGTTGAAATTACATCTGGGTATCACCATATTTGCCACCTTCATTTTCTTAAATTTTTTCTCTTGATTTATTTATTTTTTATTTGAGTGTTTTACCTGCATGCATTTATGTACACATGTCCATGACTGTTTCCCACATGGTCAAAAGGGGGAGCCAGGCCCCTAGAACTGGAGTTGCAGGTGGTTGTGAGTCACAAGGTGGGTACCAGAAACAGAACCTAGTATAGACTTGTTCTTACTTTCATTTTCCTGTCTAGAAATGCTGCTAAAAGAAAGTGGTTACAGATGTAACTTAGGTAGCCAATACATAATCTCGAGACAGAAAGAGAAGTCTGGAAAATGTATATGGATCCCATGTAACCACGAGGGTCTTTACAATGAGACAGAATGAATAGGGAAGAGAAGCATACAGATAGCTGTGTGAGGATTTGGCTCACATTGCAGGCTGTAAAAGTGAAAAAGAGAAAGGGCCATCAGCCAAGAAATGAGGGTGGTCTCTAGCTGGAAACACAGGGTCTTTTGGAAACCTCCTAAGGCAATGAAGCCCTGTTGGCATCTTGCTAGTACATTGAGACACACTGGCATCCTGACTTCCAAAGCTGTAAAATAATAAACTCCTGGTTTTTTTTTTCAAACCACTAAGTTTATGGTATTTTTTTTTTGCAGAAGCATGGGGGACGATGTAGATGAGGATTCAGAGAACCAGATCTGACTACAGTTATGCTTTTATTAACTGAGCTCATTCTGTCTCACTTTGTTGTTCCTATATATTTAAATTAATAAAACAAAATTCCCATAGAGATTATGCACTCAATTTTAACCCCAACAAGAATAAAAATCCATTTGTTATCATTAATATTCCAATACATATTTACCCAGTGCCAGTCACTGCTCATTTACTACCTCCTCTCTAATTTTTATAAATTTTGAGACATGACTTTACTCCCTATTAATATTGTCATTTGGATATGAAAGGCTCTAGACAAATCTGTAGAATGTTGCACCACATAAAGAATATATTTGAAACCAGTAGGACTAAGGCTCAGAATCTAAATCTCTTGCTTCCTATCTGAATGATTTTAGCTTTAAGTTCATATTTTCTCATTTGTTATGGAGAACTATTCTTGGATGACTGTAAGGATAAATAGAATGTTCCACTCAAAGTTTTTTGGCATATTGTAAGTTTTCACTAATTTTAAATATTAATAAAATATTCAATGTAAATTCATGTAAAACCATGGTTGGAAGATAGCTTGAGATACAGGTGCTGGAGATACTTTCAGACTTCAAGTTTCACAGGGGAACCTTCCACTTTGCTCTGCTTATGCAGGTATGGTACCTAAAACAACTTCCTGCACATTTCTCACTTTCTTTCTGTCTTTTAAATATAATGACAAATCTTAGTTTAGAGTAATTAAAAACTGTATATCTAGTTTAGAAAATAAATGTTTTAGGTCCATGGCACATTAGGAAAAAAGTTGTCAAGCTTGTATAATCTTATTTTAAATAATGACATAAATGTAGAAGAGAAGGTACTATGTGATTTTGAAGGTATTGTTTTCAGACTCAAATACCAAAAGGGTAAAACTAACCAATAAGTATCTCAATCTGGAGGCTGTAATTAGTTTTAAACAAAATATTGTTATTTTATTTCTTCAATATTAGCTATGTAAGCTATGTTGTATTGTCAAAAAGATACTTTATTTCCAATTAAATTGTTTTAATTTAATATCATGAGACAGCCCTTTCCTACATTTATGGCTAAGACTTTTAAATTCGTCCCTAGTTAGAAAGTGTTTGACAAAGAAATTTCAAAGTGTTTTGAAAAATATGTTTAATACCCAAAGGTTGGAGTTTCCTTTGTATATCTGTCCTATGCTTTTTTTTTAAACCTCTAGAGAAGAAAGCAAAGAAACATGGAATGCAGACACTAGCAATATTTCATGTCTTGTTGATAATGATAAATTAATGTGTTTTACTACTTTTTTCTAATTTCAAACATCATTGTAGAAGCTTCCCACATTTCAACATTAACAATATGTCAGCTGTATCATTTACTGAAAGGCGTTTTGTTCTTGATTTCCTTCCCCAAATGTTTTGTGGTTTTCTAATATCATCTGAAGAAATGATGTTAGTCCTCCCTATCCAAAAAAATTGGTTTTGACTCAATAACCTATTCACCATACACTAGCTGAGTCCTGCCTCCCATGGTTTCCTCCTATTCGTTTCAAGTCCTGAAGCAGCTATCACATCTCACTTCTCAAAGATCCCAGAACATAACTCTCACAGTAAGACAGGCATAATTGTAAACTCTTAAACCCTCTGTAGCTAAACAACTATGTATTCTGCATTTTTCCACTGTTGTATGGTGGACTCTTTTTCTTTTTCCAGTCAATAGTGATTTTATTCTCATATCTCTTTAAAAGATTAAGGCATGTTATATAACCAGAGAGTTAGCTCTAATGATAAATGAAAAGAAAGTTGCTAAAGTTGATATTTTAAAAGATGCTTATAATGGAAGAAGGATTTTCTTTCTTTTCCCTGTAGAAGACTTTGTATATTCTGTGAACCATCAATTCAAGATAAACAGAAAAATTGGGGAGGAGATAGTTATAGTTAACATTTGGGTGTTTAGTGATTATATTTCTTCTACTACCCAACATTTAGCAGTTAAATATTCAGCTTTCATTGCATCATTAAAAAATAAATCAATATGGCTGATAGCATGTACCATTCACCTGAGTGGAAAGATGCTTTAGAACGGTAAAGAAAGTGATTATATTTTTACATTTGGACATTTGAAAAGAGATACATTTTCATGAAATAAGTGAAAAATATTTTCTGATGACCAACTGTGTAAAAAATACTCACTATACTAAACTGAGAAGTAGATTGATACATCTCACCATATTAGTAATCACTAAGGTTCACTGACTTTCCACTAAGATTCACACTACTCTATGTACTTTTATGCACAACATTTCATTTAAGATTTAGTATGTGCACCATAAAGTTTTTTTGTTTTGTTTTGGTTTGGTTTTTTTGTTTTGTTTGTTTTTTACCATTGGTAGGGTGAATTTTACCTGTTCCAACACTTGGAAGGCTAACACATGAGAATTTCTAAGAGTTCCAAGTCAGTCTGTGTTACAAGATGAGATACTGTCTGAATCAAAAAGAAAGGAGGTGGGTAATGGTGGGGAGGAAGAAGGAAAGAAGGAAAAGAAACAATAAAATAAATAATGCTTAAACATGGTGGAATAAATTGTAAATTTATATATCTCCCAACTATTCTCTATTCTACTCCTGCAGTGCGGGGTGTCCCTACATATCAGCCCCCCTCAGTTCAGCAGTCATATGAAGGCTATGAGCTTACTCTTGCACTGGGGGCCTACATGGCAGCTCCACTAGGGCAAAGTGTCCCACTAACAGGTAACAAAGTCTATGTTCCCATTCCTTTCAGTCTCTTGGTTGAAGGATAGTTATCCTGTACTATATGGTTAAAATCTAGTTATAAGTGAATACATGTCATGTGCATCTTCTGGGTCTGAGTTAGCTCACTCAGGATGAGCTTTTCTAGATCTATCTATTTGGCAGCAAATTGCTTGATTTACTTGTTTCTGATAGCTGAGTAGTATTCCACTTTGTAGATGTACCACAGGTTTTTTTTATCGATTCCTCAGCTGAGGGACATCTGGGTTGTTTCCAGTTTCTAGCTATTACAAATTAAGCTGCAATGAACAAAGTTAAGGAGATGTCCTTATGGTTTGGTGAGGAATTGTATGGCTGGGTCTTGAGGTAGAGCTATTCCAAGTTTTGTAAACTGTGCCTAGTCTTGAGAAGTGAGAGCAACAAGGAGGAAAGTGAGAATGAGCTTAGATGGTGGTAGGTGGAAGAAGGAACGACGAAGTTAAGCACAGACAGAATGAAGGCCTCATACTCAAGTCTGTGACTGGGCTTCCTTGTGTGCACTCTTTATGGCTCATTGTAGACTAGCGCAGCTTTCTTCCCCCTTTAAAAGTAACATGAAGATGGAGTGAAGTTGTCCCCTAGCAATTCTTCTTGATAATCTTTCCGGTGCTCTGCAGAGAATGACACCAAAGCTCCTTTGTCTTTGAAGTTCTCAATGGGTAATCATTTATTTTGTTTTATCTTTGCTGTTGTTGTTTGGTTTTGGAACACAGTCCCTTACATAGCATTGACTGTCCTGGAACTCCCCATGTAGACAAGGCTGATCTCAGATTCAGAGAGATATTCCTGCCTTTGCCTCTCAAGTTCTGGGATTAAAAACATGCAGCTCATATACAGTCTATATTTTGTTCATTTTCCTATAGTTTGATTTTTGTAAAGGACTATTGTTAACTTTACATATTGCATGCTTTATTAATCAAACTGTTGAATTTTTTTATTGTTGTTACTTGTACTTCAGAGCCAACGTTTTATTACCTTTGATGCTGCAATAGAGAAAGAAACAGTACTGACAGACAGTATGTAAAAAATTTGTTTCATCATTCTTTCTCAAGTTTTTATATTTTTGCATATTTATTGTGCGTGTGTGTGTGTGTGTGTATGTAAATGTGTGATTGCATACATAACACAGCAAGAATGTGGTGAGAAGATAACTTGTGAGAATTGATTCTCCCCTTTCACCTTGTAGGCTCTCTGCAGTCAGACTCAGGTCATTAGATTAGACTTGGTTACTTGGTTATTACTTTACCTGCTGAGCTGTCTCTTTGTCTGCTCAATTTAGTTTTAATTTGTATTTGAAATTAATATCTTATGTATTCCTGGTTTTGACTTTATAAGAGAATTAAACATAATTTATTGTTTATATATTAGTTCATTAGCAAACTTTCAGATCTCCAATCTATGTGGAGTTGGTTCTCTTTATCTACCTTTATACAAGTTCAGTGTATCAAACTGTTTTCCAGGCTCATGTGACAAGAGCCTTTACAACCTCCATCTTCCCACGACAGTCCCATTTCTTAATATACAAGCTTTCAATTGGGAAAGAGATTGAACTCTTCATCCTCTGGGGATGTTTGAGACCTTGTTTTTATGCTGTTCCAGGTTTATACACTTCTCTTTTGAGATACAGTCTTGTTATACAATCCAGTGTGCCCTAGGACATGTGATCCTCCTGCCTAAATTTCTAGGATGCTGATATTACAGGTAAATGTCACCATTCCTGTCTCTTATGATTGTTTTTAATATGGATTCTTGTTCTTTCCTACATTATCATACTAACTCAAATTATCTTCCTAGAAGTTTTGCTACTGAAGTAAGAAATCACAGACTTTCCCATATACTTTTGTAAACAGTGTGTGTGTGTGTGTGTGTGTGTGTGTGTGTGTGTGTGTGTGTGTGTAGTCTTCTTTCTATGTAGTATTACTGGCATTGGTGAGGCAATGGGCCCTTAAGAAGGGATTTCCGATGGAAAAGTTCACTACACATAGAAATCAAATCTCTACCTTGATTGGGGCTTCACAGATGCAACATGTAACTTGATTAACATTATGTTTACTCTGAAAATTAAAAGCCCTGTGGCACCAAGCACAGATGCAGGTATTCTCAAGTTTCCCCCTGACTTGTAGTGGTCTTTGTTCTGCTCTTTGTGTTATCTCCCTTTCTTGCTGTGTGCCTCCTCATTTACTCTTAGAAGTACAACAGTCATATTACTGCGTTCATCCAAAGTCACTTCATTTTGGATTAATTAGATCTTTGAACACCCATTTTCCAAATATAATCAGATTCCGAGGTTTAGTAGTGCAATTGAAAGGCTTGGCTATACACCTTTGTCACTCAGTCAACGATTTTAACTACTAAGGAGCCTCATACATTGTTTATTTTGTGAGCTCTTGAGTAGGCACTATGCTTTTTTACATCATCAGCAGTTACATTTACATTTGAAAGATATCAGATAGTCACAGAGTATTAATGATTCCTAAATATTTGTAATGAAAGTAAAGGAAATGTTTTCAAAGGATGGATCTTATTGTATAAGAGAACAGAGTCAGGAAGGTTGGTGCACTTATCAAGCTGAGGAATTAATTTCAGCCTGAAATTTATGAATAAGTACATTATGATGCAGTTTTTCTGTAGATGAACAACACAGAAATGGCAACTCTAGTAAAACAGATTTATTTTTAAAATAAATCTGACATTTTTATATTTGTATTTCAGAAAGGGAAGATAATGGATTTATCTTAGATTAAATGATATTCTGTCATGATATCTTAATAAGGTCAGCTGTATCCGACTACATGTTTCTTGGTCTTATTAGAAAGAGGGACATTTGCTAGTGACAGTAAACTGTGAGAAGGTGGACTTTATACCCATCAGAAAAGGTGTCATTAGGTAGCAAGGAGGAGATAGAATAGAAGGTTTCTAAAGTAGTTGGTGGCAATTTAATGGCAGGTTGTCTGTCTCTGTTTAATATGTTTGAACATGAAACAATTTCAAAAGAAGAAAAGGAAGGGATGAAGGAAGGAAGGAAAGGATGAAGGAAGGAAGGAAGGAAGGAAGATTGGCTTATATTGGATATCTAGATTCCGAAGTGAAGAAAGTCTGCCAAACTCTCTGTATATGTGATTTTACTGAGAAGGTCTTTCAGACCTCAGAGAGTGCACTTTGGAATTTATGTAACACCCTCACATTCATCTCCCTCCTGTGCAATGCATTCTAACTCTAAAGTTTATTTGTCTCTATTCTATTTAAGTCTATCTCATTAAGGTGCAGATTCTAACTCTATAGACATAAGCCAGACTGAGGCTGTTTAAGAATCACTGGTGGGAAATATGGAAGTTCCATCGGCACACAGCATGTTCTGTGCTCTGTCTGCCTTCATGGAGATGTTCAGTGGATAGAAATGGAGGCTGAGAATCTGACTCCTGGGGAACAGTCATGATAGAAGTATTTACAGGATATGAGAAGAATCAAGAAAGAAAAGGAACCAGAGCCTGGATCAGAGGAATGTGAGTGGCATAATGATCCACATTGAACATATGTGTACAATAGCAGCAAGAGAAAACTAAGAAAATATAATGAATGACATTGTCTTTCATGACATTCAGAAGTGAATTTTGGATTCACATGCATGGTGATCAAATTGAAGACTTGCTACTCACAGGTATTTTTCCTTGTCTAGAGCATTTAGGCCTTTTACCTTTCATTTTGTTATCTGTAAAGTGGTATCTATGACTTATTTCAATCAGGCAAAAACATCAAGGCCTATGGAAAGTGCCTTGCAAATATTAATTCATTAACTATTTTCTCCATCTCGACAAGGTAGGCAGAGTCTTTATTATCTGTATTTTATAGTTATTTTGGATATGATAAAAGTCACATGGTAACACACAGCTTTCAGGAATCAGAGACAGGATTATAGTGTACTTGAAACCAACATAGGCTACAGCATGAGATTCTCTTTCAATATCATCACCACCACTAACAAATCACATAAAGTTATTCCTGAAACACAATAAGCATCCATCCTTTCAAATATTGAGAAATAAATATTTTCTTAAAGTAATATATAATACACACACACACATACATGTGCATGTGCATGTTAGCAAAGAAAACTCATTCAATCGCTGATTATTCTACAACTTATGCTGCTGGTGGTGACAATTGCATTATTTATTAATCTATAAAGGAAGATAAAATAAAATTGAAGAAAAGAGAGAGTTAAAAAATTTACCAATTGTTAGAAGACGATTTTCTTTTGACTTTTCTGCAGGTTTTACATTTTCTTTTGGTCTGACCCATCTTTTGAAGGACATTCCTTCAGGAAACAAACTTCTGAAGAGAGATAATGTTCTCATCAGAAACTCATCTCATTAGATTGCAATAACATCTCCCTCTAGGCAAGGGCTAGGCTAATTTGCTAGCAGCTCTTTTAAACAAGATTGAGTTTCCTAAACTCAACTGTGATTCAAATTTGTGTGTGTATGTGTGTGTGTAACCCTACGAGTCTGCCTCCACCTTACTCCTACAGATCCTGCAAAGGACAGATGCAGACTTGAGCTCATGCTTCTCACTCTACAAGACTGTTGCCGAACACTGAAGCAAATATTAGAGTTATACAAGTGCAGATCAGGGGCTGGGCTTCATGGCACACAAGTGCAGATCAGGAAACACCAGCTACTTAGGCAAACACACTAGAGGCTTGCAGTAAGAGATATGGCTCTGATGATACCTTAAATTTGTGATTTTTTTTTAGCTTTCAGAAATGAGAGAAAATAGCATTTCTGCTGCTTTAAGTCATGCAGTCGGTGACACTTTTTTATAACACTTTAAGGAAATAATGTACTATTTTTATCAGTATAGTCTTCAAAGGTGTTATCTTTAGAGAAAAATGAGGAAATAATATTACAGTGATAATGGAGAATAATAAGATCTTTGACCCAAATTCGTGTGTTGGAAGCTGACAGAACTATACTTCAATCATAGCTCCTCCATATACTAGGCAAGTATACTCTCCAAACCCTGGTATTGCTGTCAGGGGGATACCATAACTGTTGCTGCCTAGAAAGACTATCTGGGGCACAAGGAAAAAGTTTCTGTCAAGTGCTTGAGACAGCAGTGAGCATTGCTGTCATCTGTGTGTTTTAGAGATTCTTCTGACAGTTATGGCAATGATGGTGACTGATGGCATGGGAACTGTGAGCAGAAGAAGGGATTAAAGAGGCAACTAATATACCAGTCCAAATAAGAGATATAAGATGCATGGGCTATAACAGTAGCCAAGTGATAACAAGGATGAGTAAAGAGGATGGTCACCCACTGACATTAATTGGCTATTGTTAGATATGCCATCAGTAGCCTTCAGATAAATCCACATCTATCAATTCCCACTAATCTATAAGAAGCATATAATTATCACAGATGTTTTGTTTCTTTTTTTATGGCTCTTTCCCTTATAATACTAAATACAATACAGTACAACAGAGGTAATTAGGCCACAGTTATGAGGGTTATATGGCTTAACGTACATTCCCAATGACCAGTCCATATGTATTTGATATCTGACTTTAACATTCTACTATCTAAACATCTCCATGAGTTTAAAGTTCTATATCTGACTCAACATTCATACTAATTGCAACACAATTTTAAAAGTATCTTCTTAGATGTATAACACTCTCTTGACTCCTAAACAACTCAAAATTTAATTTAGAGACTTTCTCTATCGGTTCTTCAATCACCTCAGAGACCTAGAGGGATAAATATATCTGATTTTATAGGAAGTACAGGGTCTGCAGATTCCCAAACTAAGAAATGACCTGGACAGTTCCCATTTTCTCTCCATATATGACAGCATCACTCTTCAGTCATTTGGCCCCGCTTCTCTGACAGACATTGATTGTAGAGCAGGGGTTATGAAGGACTTACCTACCCTGTCTTGGCAGAGCTAGACTGTCGACTTACCTGCTTCCAGGTTTTGTCCTTTTTGGACAGCATTCTGTCTACAGTTGGAGCAAGGGGCTTTTCCTACCAAGAGATAGGCTTGTGACTAATTCAGTCATCTCCCACTGGAGATTCTTCAATGCTCATCTTCTACTTGGAGGAGAATAGGGGGTGCTGT
Source organism: Lophiomys imhausi (assembly GCA_907164525.1). Taxonomy (NCBI): domain Eukaryota; kingdom Metazoa; phylum Chordata; class Mammalia; order Rodentia; family Muridae; genus Lophiomys; species Lophiomys imhausi. The sequence goes on along the minus strand of CAJQZJ010032315.1, from coordinate 622,231 downwards.
CAGGAGTTGATATGTCTTGATATAAAAAAAATCTAAAGTTCCGAAAACATCTTTGAATGCCATATTCTGCAGATCTCTTGAGGTTTTTGAAGAGGCCCTATCTATCTCTTATATTAGGGTAAGCAGATGTTGCTTGTCTCTTAGCAGGTTTATTTCTGATTAGCTTAGCAAGTAACTATAATAGGCTGTCATAGTACCTAACAGAATGACTGGCTTGCATAACCATTAGTTTGCATTTCTTAATTATCCTAAACAGTTCATGACAGTTAGTAGTAAAAGGCTGAAACATCACATTTCATTTTATTTCTTTACCTCCTAACCCTTCCATCCCATTTCTCTGGGGTGGAGTGTCCTTATATAACAGTCCCTCATCTCAGTTGAGAGGTCATATGAGGTCCAAGAGCCTCTTCATTCATTGGGGATCTATGAAGCAGTACCATCAGTGAAAAGTGTCTCGTTGCCTGGGAGAGAGAACTACTAAACAAACAAATCAATAAGCATACAATAGATAAAAAGACTAAAAAATAGAAAAAATATAACTAATATATAAAAAATAAATAAAAAATAAAAATTAAAAATAAGTCTATGTCCAAGTTCCCTTTGGTGTATTAGTTGTAGTACTGATACCTTCTACTATATAGCTAAAATCCTACTATAAGTGAATAGATACCATATGTGTCCTTCTGAGTCTGGGTTAGTTCACTCAGGATGAGCTTTTCTAGTTCCATCCATTTGGCTGCAAATTGCATAATTTCATTGTTTCTGATAGCTGAATAATATTCCATTGTGTAGATAGATGTACCACAGTTTTTTAATCCATTTTTCAGTTGAGGGACATCTAGGTTGTTTCCAGTTTCTAGCTATTACAAATAAGGCTGCTATAAACATAGATGAGGAAACTTCCTTATGATTCCATGAAGAGGCATTTGGGTGTATACCCAGAAGTGGTATGGCTGGGTCCTGAGGCAGAGCTACTCCAAGTTTTCTAAGATATCGCCAGACTGACCTCCATAGTGGTTGCACAAGCCTGCACTCCCACCAGCAATGGAGTAGGGTACCCCTTTCTCCACACCCTCGCCAGCATGTGCTGTCATTTGAGTTTTTGATCCTAGCCATTCTGACAGGTGTGAGATGGAATCTCAGAGTCGTCTTGAGTTGCATTTCTCTGATGATTAAGGATGTTGAGCATTTCTTCAAGTGTCTCTCAGCCATTAGGGATTCCTCCTTTGTGAATTCTCTATTTAGCTCTGTCCCCCATTTTTTGATTGGATTATTTGGTTTCTTGGCATTCAATTTCTTGAGTTCTTTGTAGATTTTGGATATTAGCCCTCTGTCAGATGTGGGGTTGGTGAAGTTTTTCTCTCAGTCTGTAGGCTGCCGTTTTGTTTGAATGAAAATGTCCTTTGCCTTACAGAAGCTTTTTAGTTTCATGAGGTCCCATTTATTGATTGTTGATCTCAAGTCCTGAGTTGTTGGTGTTCTGTTCAGGAAGTTGTCGCCTGTGCCAATTAGTTCGAGGGTTTCTCCCACTTTATCTTCTAGTACATTTAGTGTGACCCGCCTTATGTTAAGGTCTTTGATCCACTTGGACTTAAATTTTGTACAAGGTGATAAGTATGGGTCTAGCTTCATTCTTTTACAAATGGACATCCAGTTGGACCAGCACCATTTGTTGAAGATGCTGTCCTTCTTCCATTGTGCCGTTTTGGCTTCTTTGTCAAAAATTAGGTGGCCATAAGTGTGTGGGTCTATTTCTGGATCTTCAATTCGATTCCATTGATCTACTGGTCTGTTTCTATACCAATACCATGCTGTTTTTACAACTATTGCTCTGTAGTACAGCTTGAAATCTGGGATGGTAATACCTCCAGATTTTTTTTATTGTACAGGATTGATTTAGCTATTCTGGGCTTTTTGTTGTTCCATATGAAATTGAGACTAGCTCTTTCCAAGTCTATAAAAAATTGTGTTGGTATTTTGATAGGAATTGCATTGAATCTATATATTGCTTTTGGTAGGATGGCCATTTTTATTATGTTGATCCTACCTATCCATGAGCATGGGAGATCTTTCCATCTTCTAAAGGCCTCTTCCATTTCTTTCTTCAAGGGCTTGAAGTTCTTGTTGTACAGGTCCTTTGCTTGCTTGGTTAGAGTTACCCCCAGGTATTTTATGTTGTTTGTGGCTATTGTGAAGGGGGTTGTTTCCCTTATTTCTTTCTCAGTCCATTTGTTTGTTGTATAAAGAAGGGCTTCTGATTTTTTTGAATAAACTTTGGATCCAGCCACTTTGCTGAAGGTGTTTATCAGCTGTAAGAGTTCTCTGGTGGAGTTTTTGGGGTCGCTTATGTATACTATCATATCATCTGCAAATAGGGATAATTTGACTTCTTCGTTTCCGATGTTTATCCCCTTGACGTCCTTTAGTTGTCTTATTGCTCTAGCAAGACCTTCAAGTACTATATTGAAGAGATATGGTGAAAGTGGACATCCTTGTCTTGTCCCTGAGTTTAGAGGAAATGCTTCAAGTTTCTCACCATTTATTTTGATGTTGGCCACTGGCCTGCTGTATATTGCCTTTATTATTTCTAGGTACGGCCCTTGTATGCCCGTTCTCTCCAGAACTTTTTGCATGAAGGGGTGTTGGATATTGTCAAATGCTTTTTCTGCATCTAGTGAGATTATCATGTGGTTTTTTTCTTTCATCTTGTTTATATGGTAAATGACGTTGATAGATTTTCGTATGTTGAACCATCCCTGCATCCCTGGGATGAAGCCTACTTGATCATGGTGTATGATACTTTTGATGTGTTCTTGAATTCGGTTTGCTAGTATTTTATTAAGTATTTTTGCATCTATGTTCATGAGGGAGATTGGTCTGAAGTTCTCTTTCTTTGTTGGGTCTTTGTGTGGTTTAGGAATCAGGGTGACTGTGGCCTCGTAGAATGAGTTTGGCAATGTTCTTTCAGATTCTATTTGGTGAAAGAGTTTGAAAAGTATTGGTGTTAGTTCCTCTTTGAAGGTCCGGTAGAATTCCGTGCTAAAGCCATCTGGCCCTGGGCTTTTTTTTTGGTTGGGAGATTTTTAATGACTGTTTCTATTTCCTTAAGGGTTGTAGGGCTGTTTAATCTGTTTATCTGATCTTGATTTAGCTTCGGTAGGTGGAATCTATCAAGAAAATTGTCCATTTCACTTAAGTTTTCAAATTTGGTGGAGTATAGATTTTTAAAATAGGATCCAAATATTCTCTGGATTTCCTCAATGTCTGTTGTTATTTCACCCTTTTCATTTCTGATTTTGTTGATTTGTGTTTTCTCCCTCTGTCTTTTAGTTAATTTGGCTAAGGGTCTGTCTGTTTTGTTGATTTTCACGAAGAACAAACTCTTGGTTTCATTGATTCTTTGTATAGTTCTTTTTGTTTCTAAGTTGCTGATTTCAGCCCTAAGTTTGATGATCTCCTGCCTTCTGCTCCTCTTGGGAGTGTTTGCTTCTTTTTTTTCCAATTCACCCAGTTTAGCTGTTAATTCGCTAATATGAGCTGTCACAATTTTCTTTTTGAAGACACTTAGTGCTATGAACTTTCCCCGTAGCACAGCTTTCATTGTGTCCCATAGGTTTGGGTATGTTGTGTCTTCATTTTCATTGGATTTTAAGAAGTCTTTGATTTCCTTCTTAATTTCTTCCCTGACCCAGTGGTCCTCTAGTAAAGAGTTGTTCAATTTCCATGTGAGTGTACACTTTCTATTGATTCTTTTGCTATTGAAGTCCAGCTTTATTCCATGGTGGTCTGATAAGATACAAGGGGTTATTTCAATTTTCTTGTATCTGTTGAGGCTATCTTTGTGTCCAACTATATGGTCGATTTTGGAGAAGGTTCCATGAGGTGCTGAGAAGAAGGTGTATTCTTTTGTGTTTGGGTGAAACGTTCTGTAGATATCTGTTAAGTCCATTTGGTTCATGATCTCTGTTAGACTCATTATTTCTCTGTTTGGCTTCTGTCTTGATGATCTGTCCATAGTTGTGAGTGGGGTGTTGAAGTCTCCCACTATTAAAGTGTTTGGATCGATGTGCGATTTAAGTTTTAGGAGCGTTTCTTTTATAAATGTAGGTGCCTTTGTATTTGGGGCATAGATGTTCAATATTGAGATGACCTCTTGGTGTATATTTCCTTTAATGAGTATGTAATGCCCTTCTCTGTCTTTTTTTATTAACTTCACTTGGAAGTCTATTTTGTTTGATATTAGGGTGGCTACTCGAGCTTGTTTCCTGGGTCCATTTGCTTGGAAGACCTTTTGCCAGCCCTTTACTCTGAGGCAGTGTTTATCTTCAATAGTGAGATGTGTTTCTTGTATACAGCAAAAAGATGGGTCTTGTTTACGGATCCAGTCTGTATGTCTGTGTCTTTTTATCGGCGAGTTGAGTCCATTGATGTTGATGGATATTAGTGACCAGGGGTTGTTATGTCCCATTATTTTGGTATAGCTGGCTGTCTTGTGTTTCTCTTTTGTTTAGTTGCTGTGGAGGTTTCTATTTCCTCTGTTTTCTTGGGTGTAGTTATCTTCTCTGTGTTGGAATTTTCCTTCTAGGATCTTCTGTAGGGCTGGGTTTGTGAGGAGATATTGTTTGAATTTGATTTTGTCATGGAATATCTTGTTTTCTCCTTCTATGTTGATAGAGAGTTTTGCTGGGTATAGCAGTCTGGCTGGGCACCTCTGTTCTCTCAGGGCTTGTAGGACATCCATCCAGGCCCTTCTAGCTTTTAAAGTTTCTGAGGAGAAGTCAGGTGTGATTCTGATGGGTCTGCCAATGTATGTGACTTGGCCTTTTTCTCTTACAGCTTTTAATATCCTTTCTTTGTTCTCTACATTTGGAGTTTCTGTTATTATGTGGTGAGAGGAGTTTCTTTTCTGATCTAATCTGTCTGGTGTCCTGTAAGCCTCTTGGATTTTTACTGGCATCTCTTTCTTTAAGTTTGGGAAGTTTTCTTCTATGATTTTGTTGAAGATATTTCCTGGACCATGGAGTCGGGAGTCTTCTCTTTCCTCTATGCCTATAACTCTTAGGTTCCGTCTTTTCATTGAGTCCTTGATTTCTTGTATGTTGTGGGTGAGAGATTTTTTTAGCCTTCTCATTTTCTTTGGATGTTGTACTGATTTCTTCCATCGAGTCTTCCATGCCTGAGATCCTGTCTTCCATCTCTTGCATCCTATTTTTCATACTCACATCCGTAGTTCCTGTTCTCTTCTCTTGATTCTCCATTTCCTCTTTTAACTCTGACTGTGTTTTCTTTATTGTTTCAATTTCTATTTTCATGTCTTGAATGGTAGTGTTCATTTTGTACATTTCCTCTCCAGTTTGCTTGTTTTTGTCTGGAGATCTTTCATTGCTTTATCCTTTTCCTGTTCAAGCTGGGTCACCTTGGCTTGGAGCTCTTTAATGATGTTATTCGTTGTTTTGACTTGTAGAATTGTGGCTTCTTTGAATTCCTTCATAGTTTTAAGTTCTTCTTGAAGGGACTTTATCACTTTCCATGCTGTAGAATTGTCATCGTTTTCATGTGTTTCAGTTGTGGTGAGGTGTTTCGGGCTGGACAGAATAGCGTTGCTTTCTTTTGTTGGAGACATTTCACTCTGTTTTTTTTTTTGTTTTGTTTTGTTTTGTTTTGTTTTGTTTTGTTTTTTGTTTGTCTGTGGCCTCTGGCCATGAGGAATTTATTTATTTATTTATTTATTTTTGCTGTCTTTTGAACTTGGGTCCAAAGGGGGCACTGTGGTGTAGGAGTTGCCTTACTCCACCCCTATAAGGTGAGTCATTCAGTCATGCCTCCCAGGTGGGGACCTAATTAATTCAGGTGGCAGTGCTGTGCACAAGTAAGCTCTGATTCCCCGCCGGAAGGGCCCTTACTAGTACAAAAGTTCGATATAGGACAGTTTCAAATATTTCACAGTTTGCCCGGGGTTGGTTCCTGTAGGGGGTAAATCTGCAGTTCAGCTCCAATAGCCTTGCCGCTCCCGAGGCTTGGAAACTGGCCTGTGACATCACAGACTGGGATCTGAAGGCGCTTTGCAGTGGAGCTACTTCACTTCACAACCTTTCCCAGATAATTGGATAGTGTGTGAGACCTGGGAGTGCCCAGCAGGGTGGGGATTATCTCTGCGTGGTTTCTGAATGTGCCGGCTGGGTTTTAGGTTGTAATTTACCGGGAATTTCTCCTTTTGGAGGGATGGGTTATCCCGATTCCTGGGTCCAGAGGCTTCCTAGCGTGTCCGAGAGTTGGAAGGGGCGTCCTGCCCAGGCATCTTCCGTGGTCCCTGTGTAGCTGGGTGAGATTTAGAAGGGGTCATGCCCTTTGTACAGCATCCTGCAACACTTGCCGCCTTGTGACTGTTGACCCCGAAATCAAAATACGTCCGCGCCGGCCGCCGTCATATTGGATCCCCAATGTTTTGTTTCTTTAAGTCTTCCAGAGAAGGATTGCTGTATATTATGCAGGTCACTAGGTATGCTAAAGAGTCCTCCATCTTACATGAGGTCATACCAGGGTGCATTGTCTATAGAATGAGGTTCACAAATAGAAATAACAGGTTTCTGAGAGCAGAGAACAAAGTCTCCTAGAAATGTCCTCTTATCTTGAGGCTTATTTGAAAACTTCACAGATGAGATGAATATCATTACCACTGGTCTGATGAAAATGCCTTTACTTTGGAGTCAGGAATATTAATAGCTATTCTTTTTCTTTTCATCTTTATGTTGCATTTCTTCTGCATACCATTTCTAGATCCAGTTCCAACCGTTCTAATTAGAAAAATTCCAAAAAGCCAACCAATATTCTATGTACCAGCAATAACCAATTGAAATTTGAAATTAAACTTAGCTACCATTATGTTAGTATGCTCTCTCAAAATGAAAAAATGAGTGAGATCATAATATGAGAAAATAAATTTAAAAGCATAAACATAAACAAAAACATAAAGTTGGGTGAAAGACAAAAAAATAATTGAATAATAAAGGTTCTCATCCCTATATGGCAAAGAAGAGTTAATATTATTAAAATATTTCATTCAATTTCATCCATAGGCTTTATGCGATCACAAACAAAATCCCAAGAAATTATTTTGTAGATCCCAATGCTTATTTGGAGTATTAAAAACCAACAACCCTATAATTATTAAGAAGATATTTAAGAAAACTACCAAATTTGAAGACAGACACTATAAAAGTTCAATACTTAAGTATACAACTGTTGTATAAAACAGTATGGCAGTGGTTAAATGGTAGACAAATACATTGGTAGAGCAGTGCAAACCATGAGATAGACTCACATAAATATAATCACCCATTCTGTGACAAAGAAACAAAGGCAAAACAATAGGAAAAAGATAGTCTCTTCAGTAATTGGTACTGAACTAAGTAGACATCTCTCTCTGTCTCTGACACACACACACATACATACAAAAGGGAGGTAGGGAGAGAGACTATACTATAATCGCCCTAGAAAATTATCAAGGAAACTCTGTATGTCTTTGAATTTGGTAACAACTGTACAGATACAAAACCATGGAAACTATCCTTGAAAGAAAGAACTGATAAATTGGACTTCATTAACATTTCAAACATGCCACTTTCAGAAAAGAAAAAACACAAACAAACTCGAAGGGTATATTTATAATGCCCTGTCTAGTAAAGGATTGCTTGCAAAATATACAAAAATCTTTAAAAATTCAATGAAAGGAAAATAACGCAATCAAAATATGGGTCAGACATAAGGATAAGAAAACATAGTACATACATACTATAAAATACTATTCAGTTGTCAAAAACTGAAGTCATGAAATTTGAAGGTAAACAGATGGAATTAGAAAGACTATATTGAGTGAGGTAACCCAGACTCAAAAATACAAATTTCTCTTTTCTCTCTCATTTGAGGGTCCTATTTCTAAATCTTCATATGTGATAAACTGCAGTCAGCAGAAAATAAAAATAGACTATTGTCAGGGTGGGGATTTGGAGAGCAATAGAGATGGTAATAGAAGGGTATAAGTGATCTGACCAGTGAAATTGGGAAACAATGAGGTGTCTTGAATTAGGGAAGGGAAAGGTATCAATACAGGAGAAGAAAGGAGGGTAAATTAACAGTAAGGATATCTGATAAAGTCATAACACATCATACTATTAACTATTTACCTGAAAACCCAATAATATACATAAGTCTATGTAGTACATGTATAAAACTACATATATAGTATATAGTTTAAATGACCTTTTCTCATCTGGACTGACAATACTTCCTCCAAGAGCCAAAGATTACCTAACAAAGATCCCCATACCAGGCATGAGAAGCCCTCTTTTGAGTTCTTATCAGAAGTTTCCTAGGGACTCCCAAGACATAAACTATTGTTATTGCCCTTTGTTGTCCTCCAGAGGGGGAAGGTAAATTTTCAATGTAGAGGACACCATATACTTCAGAAACAGGACCTAGAGGTTCCTGTGCTGAAACCTGAATGCTTCTTCCCTAAAGACTAGTTTTAATTGTAATAGAAGGAACTATGCAAACTTCTAAGAAGGGAAGCAATCACATCTGTAAAACTCCCTCATCTAAGTCTCAAGGATCACTGCAGAAGAGGAGGCAAAATTTTCCTAGAGTGAAATGATCAGGGTGTTTATTTTTAGACTGTCTTCTCATAATGTCAGAAGCTACAACCATAAAGTCTCACCAATATGACTGTTTAAAAAAGAGCTGAACAAAAACAACTATAGACTTGAGAAGGTATGCAGATGTGGGAGAAGTCTGGGAGATTTCCCTACACAAAGAACTATAGGCAACTAATGAATGCTAAGAGTTGGAGAACTAGCCTTCCCTGGGGAAGAGCATACCAACTGGTTACTCAATACCAAATGATCAGCCCAGAAATCATACATACAAATAGCATTATACATACTGAGCGATTATATTTAAGAATATATACACCTATGAATGTAACAACAATCAATGGCAAAAGAGGCCACGAGTTTGAAAGAGAGCAAGGAATTGTATATGAAGGGCTTGAAGAGAGGAAAAGGAAAGAATAAATGATATAATTAAACAGTGATCTCAAAAAAAAAAAGAAGAAGAAAGGCCAAACAAGACAAAAAACAAAACAAAAACAAAGAATCAAACAAAAAAATATGGACCAGAGTCCTTTTAGATATATCACAACAAAGATGTTTGGATAGATATACATATCCAAAGATTCTCCATATCCTTTAACATCATAAAAATGTACATTCAAATAACATTCAGATATCAGTGCATGCCTATTAAAGTATGCAAAATCCAGATACTACCAAATGTTGAAAGAATGTTTAGCTCTACATATACTATAATTGTTTTTAATTGCACTTATGGAAAGGCTATCCAAATAACATCCTCTATAAGGTGACATTTTAATTACCTATGATATATTCAGACAAAGGGATATTCAGTGATTTAATAAGTAGACTACCAAGCTATGAAAAAATATAGATGAAACTTCTATTACCTTACTTAAATGAAAAAAGTCAGTCTGACATGCCGGGTTGTCCTACCAACACACTTATCTAGAAAAGACACCTGTGAAGAATGAAAGGATTAATAGTTTCTAGGTGCTAAGGAGGGAAGATGGGAAGAAAAGACTCAGATGATTTTTAGGACAGCAAATCTATTCTTTATGATGCAGCACTGTAGTCATATCGTAAATTTGTCTAAATGTGTAGAATGTACAAAAATACATTTGCTTTTTATTTTTTCTCATTGCTATGGCAAAAAGAAATATCCAATAAAATCAACTATAGACAGTAAGGGTTTGGTCTGGCTCACAGTTTGAAGGTATACTCCATTATGGCTAAGAAGTCAGGCTACCAGTAGTGTGAGGCATCGGGTCATATTGCATCTTCAGTTAGAAAATGTCTTAGTTACTTTTATATTGCTGTGACAAAACACCATGACCAAGACAACTTATAAAAGAAATAAATAATTGGGTGTCTTATTCACTGTTCTATTGCTGTGAAGAGACACTATGACCAAAGTAATTCTTATAAGAGAAAGCATTTAATTGGGAGCTTGTTTACAGTTTTAGACGGTTAGTTCATGACCCACTTTATGACAGGAAGTAGACAGGCATGATGCTGGAGCAGTAGGTAAAAGCTTACATGTTAACCTGCAGACAATAGGCAGGGAGAGGGTGGGGGTCTGGGTCTGGCATGAAGTTTTGAAAGCTCAAAACCTACCTATATTGGCACACTTCCTCCAACAAGGTCACAGCTCCTCATCCTTCTCAAACAGTCCTACCAAATGTGTACCAAGCATTCAAGAATATGAATCTATGGGGGCCATTCTCCATTGGCCCACACAGAAAGGAAGGAGATATAAATGGAGTGGTGCCATACACATCTTCGATGGTCCTTTCCAAATCATATAAATCAATCTAGAAACTCTTACTAATATACCCAAAAGTTAATTGGCAAAAAATTCTAGAACTTGTGAAGCTGATAATAAATATTAATAACCACAAATACCAAGCCCTAATTTAAACTATGGTCTTTGGGTGCTGTTGAAATACTTATGTGAATTCATCAGTTGTGGCATCTTCAGTTGAAGAGGCTGTTGATGGGAAGGGAGAGTATCCATGTGTTAGACTATGCAGTATAGGGAGAGTTCAGTATCCTTTTTAACTTTATTATCAGCTAAAATTGTTATAGAGTATTAAGTCTTAAAATGCTAATTCAGTTTTTTTAAGATATAATGATCTGAGGAAGTTTTAATAAAAGATTGTAATGAGTTGATGAAAGTTTTATATGAACCACACTGATGAATTTTCTACCATTTACCTATAGGATAGTTTCAAACTGAATAAGGTCTATAACACAGAAGCAATCCTTCTGCTTTGATACTGTGTAGCTCTTTAAGCTTGGGAAGATTTTTGCACTGCATTTTCTTCTTACTTATTGAACTCTACCATGTGTACATTACAGGAAACTCTTGCTTTTTTTTTCATTTCATAGAGATAGGAAAACCACAAGTTCTACTTTCAGCTACAGTAAATTAAATTTCTTTCTTTTTAAAATATCTTTACCTTTGGTTGAATTCACACAGAGTATATCTAATTTGAATTTTTTTCTTAACATCAATCTATTCAAAGTACTGTAGCATATGAAGCTTATATAAATTGAGTTACACTTGCTGGTGTCTCAGGTAAGTTGAATGAACAAAAAGAAAAATAAATTGGTTTATAAAATAAGTTTGGATTTTGTGGTTTGAAACTACTGTTGACACTCAGAATTCCTGATTAATTAATAATAAAGGATAATTAATAATAAAGGAAGCTATATTTGGAATTGACAATATGGGTAGTGACTTCTCAGATCTAGGAGCTCCTGAGCACACCACTAGGCAAGATCAATGTTTCACCTCACCTTCAAGTGCGTCTCTTATCACTAAGCTGACACTCAGCCATGAGTTTTCAGTTGATAGATACTTTAGAAAACTGGAAATTTGTCTAATTTACACGCTTAACAAAGAAATTTCAAATGAACCTCAGAAATTTGAAATAGCAAAGATGTGCAGGACACAACAAGCCGCACAGCTGAGGGCATCACTTTTTGCCAAATGATGTTTTCATTGGTTTCCTTTCTCTGTATCTTCCAAGAAGAAACCTGGAATTATTTATGAATTGTGAAGTAAAAATATCACTAAAGACCATATATCCTTTAAAATCAATTAATCCTTCAATTTAAAGGATACTTTTGTTGCCCGATGCTCCCTGCAATTTTCATTCTGTGTAAGATCATCAGATAAATGTGAATAATGTGCTATTTTCAGCGAGATGCCACATCATATTTGTGTAGTTAATCAACAGACTTTTTCTATATTTTCTCTCCATTACTTTCTGAATTCCAGTTTTGAGCTGCCATGAGAATGTGTCCTCTCTGGGTGTTTTGTGCTGCTGTCTCTGAAGAAGTAGGCCTTCTTTTCAGTTGCAGAAAAACTGTGATGTTCAGATATTGTTCAAATGGAACAATTCTAACTTTTATCTTGGGATCCCCAACCATCCTATTTTTGAAACATAAATAATTTAAACTTTCTTGACTATTGCTTTAAGATAGCTCTATTTTCAAAGGAATTTTTTTCTATGACATTTTAGAGGTTACTGCGATTCTTTAGTAACTTTTGAGTTAAATTAAATGAATAAAGGAAGCTAAATATATTCAGTATGAACACTTGTAACCTTGTAGAATGCATTGATTGAAAACCTTTTGTTTAAAGATTTTTTTTTCAAAATATTTGTATAAATAAAAGCTTAATGATAAAAAGGAGAGAGGATTTTCCTCAATAAGAACTTTGCATCTTGATAGCAAACGGTGATCACACAGAGCAGCAGAGCCACATGGGTATAATGGTATAATGGTGTTTTCTATATTGATTACAATGATGGGTCTAATGCAAATGCACTCACAGCTGCAAGGCAGAACATGTCAAACACTGGAGACAAAAAACAGTCCCTTATATTTTATAGTTTATATGTCCAGGTGTATAAGTACACAGGATAAAACATACCATTACCAGCATAGCAACCACTAACCTCTTTTTGCAGAAGCTAATCTGGATAAGTATGTAGGTAAAACCCCAGATTCCACTGTGCTTAGTTATGTTTTTAACTTTCTAATTAAGTAACTGCAGGAAAAACGCAGGTGATTGAAAAACTAACTGTTCATTTCACTTAGATTTTTTTTTTTTTTTTTTTTTTTACTGAAGTTAATTTTTCTCCTCGGGTATTTTTCACTTTACTCCTTATTTATTGCATTTTTAATGACAACATTCTCACCAATATATTTTCACTGTCAGGGAAACAACTTAAAAATGGTGCACTGTAGCTCAGTCATGACATTTTCATTTATTAAGCAACTGGAGAGCAAGTACAATTCAGTATATCAGTACAGAGTCATTCACCATGCCCCTTAACTCCAGGTAAATGTAACTAAAATAAAGTCTAATATTTGAAAATCTTTCTTCAATTTTGGCACATCAGCTCATCATTTTAAATAATCAAGTCAAAATTTTGCAGCAAGTATCACAGTGTGTGTTCATAGGACTGAGCCTGACCCCCAGTGTTGGCACACTAAGTGTAAAAGTAAAATGGTTCTGGATATTTTGGGGAAAAATGAGGATAATATTCCTTCACATTAACAAAAACTGAAGTGCTGGTAAGTGTACAGTATCATACCCACATTAACACCAGCCTGGGAGTTCAGTAAAGTTTCTCCTTGGGAACAAGGGTGAATCAGGAAGGAGCAAAGTACATGCTTAGATAGCTTACATTTCAAAGACAACATTCTAGAAGAAGGTGCTAAGAAAGACTTGAAAGCATATTCCATCTACAAGGGATAAGGAAATGACAAACACAGGAGTTGGAGCTAGGGGAGAATATGGACAATGCCCTGATAAAAGCCTGAGGAACACAAAACACGTCCTTACACAGGCCTTTTAGGATCATTCTAAAGATACTGAAAAAGTCCAGGAGAGAGAGAGAGAGAGAGAGGGAGGGAGGGAGGGAGGGAGGGAGGATAGATCATGCTTAAGTGGAGAGAGATTTCAAATACTTTGTAATACAGAATCACGAGGGAGGAACTGAATGCTGATGAGATTTTAACCTGCTCCATGGGCAATGAAGGATGAAGAGACTAAAAAACTAGTGAAAATGAAGTTTAAAGACTAAAATTAAATTTATATTTTGGACTTATTAATGCATGTTACATTGAGGTTCATTAATTAGGTCACTGAATGTAGGATTTTAAAGCTCGACCTAGACAACAGTTTGGGAGTTTTCAATTGCAATTTATACCAGCTAAACTTTAGAATAAGTCATTGTTGTGAAAAGAATTTCGAACACAATCACCTAAGACAGGCCAAAACATTTGTTTTCTAGAAATGCAGTCAGAGGTGGTACAAGGATTTTCACAGGTTTTGGGGTGTGCTATGTGCTGGTTGCTCTCTCTTTATGTATCGGAATGTGTTCCAGATCAATGGAAAAGGAAGAAGGAGATTTTTTTCTTTTACTTTGAAGATTTTGGAAGAGGCATGTCACCTGGTCTAGGCCAAAGTGTTCTTTGTATTTAATTACCGAATTCTGTAATATTTTTAGCTACATGAGATTGAAGAGTGTCTTCTTTGACTAGAACTGCCATGCTTTTTTTTTTTTTTTTTTTTTGAGAAAATACAAAAATTGCAGAGTAGAAAGAAATCTGGGACATTTTGAAGAGAGAATGATTTGGCAATCCTTAAATAGAGAATAAATAATAAGCACATTTAGCTTGTGGCCAATAAGGGCAAAAATAAATAGCTAATATTCAGTACTCATTCCTAGGTAAGAATTAAGAAAATTCTACCTGTAGAATGGAAAGAAAAGATGAAGACATGGACAGCAATTCCTGGACTTGGTAGTAGATTTTGGTTGTATCATCACTTGGTGTTTCCTATCTCTAATGAAAGTTAAACTGCCTGTAAAAAAAAAAAAAATTAATTAAATTACGTTGGGTGTCATTTGTAGAAATAATCAATTAAATTGTTTACCAGTATTTAGATTATTGTTAATTGATTTGCGGCTGTTAAACTTTATTTCGCCATTATAAATGAGCACACAGAGGCCGCATGGATTTTAACAAGCCTACGCCTGAATTGTGCAATCCTAGCCCATCTAAGCTAGCTCTTAATTCTATTACCCAAATATGACCCCGTATATACATACATCCCCTTGGACTGCTATTCTCCACGATATGCCAATGTTCCTGGCCATGTGGAATGAGGTTCTTTTTTCTAACCCATGGTGTGTGCCTCCTTCTTCCTGCTGCTCCTGGCTGGAATGCTTTAATTCTCTGTCTAAAGCACAGGCTTCCTGTTAGGAAGCCCCACCTTTCTCTGTCTTTGCTCAATCTCAGGCCTTGGCATTTTATTTAACCATTCAGAGTCAGTGTAAGAAACAGACAGTAAGCAGGACCAATTAATTAAAATTTAGAATGCTTAACACTACACCATCAACTGCCTTTTGAGAGTGACAGGGGAGCTGGCAATAGAAGTCACAGTGCTGAGGTAGAGAAATCCTAATAGCATCATGGGAAACAGGGTAGCCAGTTCCGGATGAGCAGTCTATATCCTGCTCATCTCCAGGCCTGCATTCCTTCAGATCACCATGAAAAGAGAGCTTTCTTGATTATGATGTATGTAATTGCACACAGTATAGATGTGGATATGGGCATACAGTGCCTGTGAAAAGAATGACATTAATTGTTCCTTGCTTGTTTGGGAGTCTGAATTACATCATCAAGTTTTGCTTGAAACCCAAGAGAATAATCTCACTGGTTCTCTAACGTATACTTTTTCATATTCTTCCTCACTTGTATAACTTGATCAAGATCTCATTTTTATTACCTTAGTCTATTTGCTTCATATTTTATTTTATGTCATAAAAAGAATGTTTAAACTGTAGTTTATTTAAAAAAAATAACTTTGATATTTTTTGAGTGCCAGAGACCAACTTCAATAGATCAGGGTAAATTGAGGCAGGTGGGCATAGTCAGTGACAGAGGCCAGGGGCTGGTGTTTGGAGTGCCTGGTGATTGGAGAAAAGAAGAGGAAGGAAAGTGGGGGGATCATGTACACACACATACCCCCCCACATACATTAGATCAATGAAGCAATGCAGGCTCTAACAAGCAAGCTTCAGCAACTTTACATATACACACATACGCATCCATCCATACATACATACATACATATAGACATATACACATTCATATGGATGGACCAAAACAATCGATTTACGTATGTATGAATATATGTGTATACACACACATATATGCATATATACACACATGCATATGTACACACACACATATATATACATATATATATTATACATAATCACATCTTAGGTGGATGGAAAAATGTTCTAAAAACTTTATGTTTTATCCTCAAGCTAATATATTCCCGCAAAATCTTTCAAGAAGTACAAAAATCACAATGTGGTTTCCTTCTATTTTTCTTTAAGTTAATGATTACAATGAATGTATGTAAGAAATAAGATTCCCCAGTACGCCGGGCAGTGGTGGCGCACGCCTTTAATCCCAGCACTTGGGAGGCAGAGGCAGGTGGATCTTTGCGAGTTCGAGGCCAGCCTGGTCTACAAAGTGAGCCCAGGACAGCCAGGGCTACACAGAGAAACCCTGTCTCGAAAAACCAAAAAAAAAAAAAAAAAAAAAAAAAAAAAAGATTCCCCAGTACCCTCACATGATCAAAAGTTTTACATATTAATGATGAAAAACAAATGTGAAAAGCAAAGTATTTCCAAGGACCTACATATATCATAACTAAGCAACTTGTTATGGATTAACAAATTATAAGGAAGCAAGGTAATTTTTTCAGCCAGTTTCTCTTTACTGGCAGACTGCCATTTTCTTTGTAGTTACAAAGAAAAAAAATCAATTATTATTTATCTTAAAAGACACTCTTATAAAAATCTTAAAAGATTCACAAATTTAAACTTTTACATATAAAAAGCAATCAGCCCTTTCTACTTTAAATCCTGAAGGTGAACATCTACTCATTAACAATTTTTATTGAATAATATCAGGAAGCTGAGGGCAAAAATGGGTACAAGAAATTAATCACATCTTGACCACCAATCCAGTTTTAGCAAGGGAGAGGCATGACATCCAGTGCTTGCTGGGCAGCTATTGTTCTTGTTTCCAGACCATAAAAAATCCCTAGCTCAACTTTAAAGAGTGTGCTTTTCTGAACTTTCAATGTGTCCTAAGGTTTTTTACATCAGAAACACTAACAAAAACAACTTAACCTAATGTCAGTAACAATCTATTTCTCCAAATTCTTTCTAATGGTGGTGGTCATTGCTAACAATATACTTCTCTAAGTTCTTTTCAAAGTGGTAGTTGAATCATTAATGTCTTCCAGCAATTGTGCTTGAAAAAGATCCAGCACTATTATTGTAAGTGCCAGTGATTATGCCCAGTGAGGGCTGGAAGTCCCCTTAGAGTTCTCATATAACTCATAGATAGTAAGAGAAGTGATGACCATGAAGACAACAAACAGAACAAAACTCCACAAAAGCATGAAGTCCTCAAGACACATAGTCCTTGGGGCTCTGTCTTCTCCAAGGCACACCTATCGTGATTGTGCTAACCAATGGGCCACATTTCATGAATTCTAAAGCTGTTGTCCTGTTCCTCTTGCATGGCCCTCAACATTTGAGATTAAAATTTCATCATTTCCCATTTCATTTTCTTCCCCAAAAATCTCCCATGTACTCACCTCTTGCTCTCTTTCATGTTTAAATTTCTTTAATTATTGTTATACACATACATAGATGTGCGTATCTATATTTCTAAATATATAAATAAAACCTGCTCTGGCCATATAATGATAGTTGTACATGTATATTTCTTAAAGGGAGTAATATCATGTTATGACATTTTACTCTTCTTGGGTGCTTTCCTTATGTCTTTTTTTAAAAAAATACTTTCTCATTTCTTTATAGTAATCCATCCTTTCTCATACTATTGGTTTAAATTGTTATTAAATTTTCTGTCTCAACCAGGCATGGTGATGAACGCCTTTAACCCCAACACTTGGAAGGCAGAGGCAGGAAGATTTCTGTGTTTGAGGCCAACCTGGTTTACAAAGCAAGTTCTGGGAGAGCCAATACTGTTACATGGAAAAACCCTGTCTTGAAAAACTGAAAGAAAAAAATACAAAAACAATATTTCCTGGCTTAGGTATTATATCTTTCAAAGTAATTTCATTTTAAGTGTATTTTCAATTCACTAAGTCACTAAAAATAGGTCATACTAAAAGGGGTCACCTCTGATTAATGATGCCTGCTATGTGCAAACAGATGGAAAATGTGGTACTAATGCTCTGTATCTCATTATTTTATGTGTTCTCCAAATGATGACCAAACTTGCCGCTCCTTTGAAATTTTCAAGTGCAGGGACTCTGGAGTGACTTGAACAGAGCAAAAGTTCTGACTAAATGCTGAAACCAGCTATAATCAAAAGCAGACTTTTCCAAAACGTAACAGTTCTGCAACTTACTTTGTTCTTTTTTAAAAAATTTATTTGTTGCTTCAGGTAACATCTCCATCATATTGTCCTCTTTCCCCCCTTCCCAGCCTCTTCCTCCCACCTAACCCTTCCATCCCACTCCTCTGGAGTGCAGTGTCCCTACATAACAGACCCCTGCCCCGGTTAAGAAGTCATATGAGGGCTAAGAGCCTCCTCATACACTGGGGGCCTACAAGGCAGTACCACCAGTGAAAAGAGTCTCATTGCCAGGGAGAGAAAACTAAAAAAACCAAACAAACAAAACACACACACACACACACACACACACACACACACACACACACACACA
>CAJQZJ010032315.1:585288-603786 GCA_907164525.1 Lophiomys imhausi | reverse complement strand
ACACACACACACACACACACACACACACACACACACACACACACACACAAAACAAAGTCTATGTCCATGTTCCCTTTGGTGCATTGGTTATAGTATAGATATCCTGTACTATGTAGCTAAAATCTGACTATAAGTGAATAGATGCCATGTGCATCCTTCTGAGACTGGGTTAGCTCACTCAGGATGAGCTTCTCTAGTTCCATCCATTTGGCTGCAGCTTGCATGATTTCCTTGTTTCTGATAGCTGAGTAGTATTCCATTGTGTAGATGTACCACAGTTTTTTTTAATTTATTCTTCGGTTGAGGGACATCTGGGTTGTTTCCAGTTTCTAGCTATTACAAATAAGGCTGCTATGAACATAGATGAGGAAACTTCCTTGTGATTCGGTGTGGAGTCATTTGGATGTATACCCAGAAGTGGTATGGCTGGGTCCTGAGGCAAAGCTATTCCAAGTTTTGTAAGATATCGCCAGACTGACCTCCATAGTGGTTGCACAAGCCTGAACTCGCACCAGGCATGGAGGACGTTTCCCCTTTCTCCACACCCTTGCCAGCATGTGCTGTCATTTGAGATTTTGAACTTAGCCATTCTGACAGGCGTGAGATGGAATCTTAGAGTTGTTTTGAGTTGCATTTCTCTGATGATTAAGGATGTTGAGCATTTCTTCAAATGCTTTTAGGAATTCCTCCTTTATGAATTCTCTGTTTAGCTCTTTCCCCCATTTTAAAATTGGATTATTTGATTTCCTGGCATTTAATTTAACTTACTTTATTCTTATATCACAATGATTGTCTTGAAATGAAGTTATCAGACTGAGACTTGCTGGTTCACAAAAATCCAATTCAGGTATCTCAGCTTACTATACACTATGAGCTCCCACATGTGACTGATCTCTGTCTACAACAGCCAAGTGTTTGTAGGTAGCATGGTCTGATTATATTACATTGTTTCTTTTCTCTGTCTCTCTCTCATCAATAAGGAAATGATGAAAGTGTATAATGCAGGAAAATGTAGGTGTCTACAAGTTGGTCTTTAAACTTTATTCAAGATGTCAAGGATCTAAAATGTAAGTAACTACAGATGTAAATGAGTTTTTCAGATTCAATATGAAATATTCAGATTCATAAATTAACTACAAAATGAACATAAGAATAGTGGACTCTCTCCCCAAAAAATAATAATGGAAGCAACCATGGTGCAATGAAGCTCAAATTATGATTCTAAACAAAGCTATTCAAGGAGAGACTTCTCCAGAGGTTTTCCCAGGTAAACATTCTAAGCTGAATTTTGTATAGATGAATACCTTTTAAGTCCCTTGAGAAATGGTAAATCCTGGTCTTGTCTTTATGCAAAGACATAAAGTATTATTCTGAAGTTGAATTATGATGAACTTTTTCCTTTTCATAATTAAATAGCAACTACGTTAATGAGAGTCTTGATATTTAGGAAGATAGATTTTTTTTCAATCAATAACAGTGAAACTTTGGCCTAATCCACATATGAGTTAATAATCAGATGCACTTAGTGATTTTGCTACTGTCATTGCCCTTTACTCAAGGAACAATCTGGGCAATTCTCAACTGTGCCTGACTTTATGAGGTCCCAGGATGTCCACAACAGGTTAAGGGTAAATTGACCTTAAGAAGGTTCCTGGGTAAACAGGGATAACTTGTTAAAAGACACTGGGTAGACCATCAATAGCTTCTACCCTCTTTGAGAAATGGAGCCCTGCTTTAGAGTCTTTAGAACACTTAACTACCCACCCACCCCCTTCTGTATATCAACCACTTATACATATTTCTCTGGTTATCCTGTTAGGCAATGAGGCTTGGGTCCTTATTTGCTACTGATGGAACAAAGTAATTTCTTCTCCCTCTCTACAATTACTGACTTGGGGGGGGGGGGTTGTCTATGCATCTTCTTGAAGAGTGTGACTTTAAGAAGCCTTTTTGAAAGGTTGTGAAATGGAAATTGATAACTTTTCTTGAAGGAAAGAGAATTCAACTCTAGATTACAGAAAGAAAGCATCTCCTTGATTCAAACTGGACGATATATTAGGAACATAAGGGTCAGATTTAGGATGGCATCAGCATGATGAATGATTGAATCAAATAATGGAAAAAACTCATGAACTTCATTTTACTTGTCAACTCTAAATCAATCAATTAGCCTGATTTCTCTTTGACAATATTTTTCTTTTTGGTCTTTTCAAAATGGGGTTTCTCTGTGTAGTCTTGGCTGTTCTGGATTTGCTTAGCAGACCAGACCTCGAACTCACTGAGATCACCTGTCTCTGCTTCCTGAGTCCTGAGATTAAAGGTGTGCACCACCATGCCCAGCCTCTGTGACATTTAACTAATGCAGTCTTATTATTTAAGAAAACTTGTGGGTATTTTTTTGGTTACTTGCAGCTGGATTATTTTGACTGAAACAGGGATAGCTTGTTAAAAGACACGAGAGAGAACAGCTTTCCATAGTCCAGGTCAGAATGCTACCAGCAAGTACAAAAGAAAAAAGCTGCATTAGAATGGTATTGGGCACTAGCAAGAAAGAAGTTATGAAGACAAATGTATATGGTTCAATGGAAAGAAGGCCAGGTTTAATAGAATTAGGAGATGTAAAGTGCCAAGGCTATAGTAATTATGACTTAATAATAAGTATAATTTATGATACAAAGAAAGAAATTTTCTAATGACCTTTAATATGGGATAAAGATGTAGGTTAATGAAAGGGCATGTACCAATTGACTTTGTTAAATGGCTTTGAAGGCATAAAAAGAGTTTCTCTTAGAAAAGGATTCACAGAGAATCTGTGATTGTTTGAATAAAACTGGTTCCCATAGATCCTTATGGAGTGGTACTATTAGGAGTTATGGCCTTGTTGGAGTAGATGTGAGTTTGTTGAAGGAAGTGCATCACCAGGGTGTGGGCTTTGAGTTCTCAGATGCTCAAGCCATGCTCAGAGGGGCATTTTTTTCCTGCCACCTGCCATTCAGGATGTAGAAATCTCAAATCCATCTCCAACACCGTGTCTACCTGCATGCTTCCATGGCCATGATCATAATAAACAAAACCTCTGAAACTGTAAGCCGGTCTCAATTAAATGTTGTCCTTTGTAAGAGGTACCATGGTCATGGTGTCTGTTCACAACAAGAAAACCCTAACTAACACAATTTCCAAGAAGATTTACTTCAATAAAGGCCAAGAACTGGCAACAGAGGAAAATTTCAGGATCAAATTAACTTTGCAGAAAAGGTAAGTAAATAAGAAATACTACTTTTGCGAGTACAGACTGTAAAAGGTTTCCAGGAAAGATTATAATTGGATAAATTAAAGAAGGCCCTTCTGAAGAGCTGTTACAAAAAAAAAAAAAAAAATCCTAGATTGGACCAGAGAATTGTAGACAACAGCATTGACTTGACTTATCACCTTTAGAAATATTAGTGAGAAAATCCTCACACCAACCCCACTGGTATCTACCACTTCCAGACTACAGGTGATCTGACCTGTAGATAGCATCTTCCATTCCCAAAGTTACCCTTTCCCATCTTATAAAACCCCAAGACCCCCACACCACATGTGCACAGCCTCCACCTCCAAAGGGAGACTATGGCCATTCAGTTGTTTTGATTAGAAGAATATTGATGCTTCTGGAAAAGTCTGTGCTTTCTTTTCTTTCCAAGTCATCTTCATGAATCCCCAATCTAACACTCTGCCCATTTTCTCCCATTTACACTATAATCATGGCAGCAATTACAAAGATTAATAGGATCTGAATCATGGAATATAGAACTGACTAGGATATACTATGTGGAATTGTCAGTTCAGGGAAAGCTGAAGTTTACTTGGTCTCAGGGACATAAAAACACCAGAAAAACTACTTTTCAAAGAGAAATATATGAGGGGATTGTTACGAGAAAGCCAAAGACATGTTTCAGCTGTATAGTAGAGCATTTCATTGTGAAGATCTCTCTTTTAGACTTCAAGTAGAGTCTTGTTAGTTGAGTAAATTCAGATTGATTATGTACTGAAAGACTTCTTACATTACATGAGGTCTCACAGGTATCAACATCACAATAGATTTAAGGTTTCAGAGTACACAGTCTGTCTGAATGGAATACACACTACTGTTTTTATAGAATTTCCAAATAACTGGCAAGATCTGGATGAAAATGTTCCTTTCTTAGTTGTTTAATATTCTCTTCCAGTGGTTATAACTTCTTTTTTTTTGTTTTGTTTTTTAGCTTCAAATATTCAGCTAAGATTTAATGCTTTTTCATAAAAACAAGCACATCCACCTTATTAGCAGGCAAATTTGTTTTTGTTTCTAATAAAGGGTAAATAATGTGTATATTAAATTGTTTTAAAATAAATTTCTTTGGAATATTAAAAAATGTAGTTGTAATCTTTTTGGTCCTCTAATTTAAATTCTTTTTTTTTATTTAAATACTTTATTTTTTTTCCTTCAAGTTACATCTCAGTAACAAACCCCTCCCTATTCCCCCTTCCTATCCCGCCCTTCCACCCTCTTCCCCCCAGAAGTTTCCCCTTTCAGTCCAACAGATGGTTCCTTCTCTTATAACAGTAAGTATTATACAAAACAACAGATATAAATATGCCACATTTATGAGAGTTAAATAGGGGGTTATAACTTCTTAATGAATAATCGAAATCATGCTGAGAGTGTATCTTCAGTTTGTGATGCATTTGCCTTTGGCAGAGACACTTTATAGGTGAGCATCCAAAAGAAGATAGGTCATGATTAACTATTGGTTCCTACCCATCTCCCGGCCATGCAAACTATTTTATATCCATTCTAAACATTTGACTGCCCCTCCCACTATTTTATTAATTTAGTCTATACTTGGTTGGTTTCTGTTATCTGTAAACATTGGTTTAAGCCCAAGATAACCAGAGAGAAAAATTATCTGGCTTCATGTAGCTTTTGTCTTGTTTCAATGAAATTACTGTCTAATGCAATTCAGCTAAGTACAATTAATATTATCTGCTATGTTCATGTCAAAGTCTCAGGAGGAACAAAGATGCAGTGTAGCTTTCATCTAAAAGAAATCATAAACAATGTAGAAAGACCAACATTTACAATCAGAAAAGAAAATGTTTTGGTTGCTGAGAGAAAGGCTTATTTAACATGCTGAGTTCTGATGAAGACTTTGTCCTTACATTTTTAGAGGGAGGAAGATGGTCATTACTGCTGTTGTTGTCTGTGGTTTCTCTGTGTTTTGTGCACTCTCAGATAAGACCCATTGTCTTGTTGCCTTTTAACTGATATAATCCTCCTTGATCACTAGTGAACTAGCTAACAAGCTTTCTGATATCACTATTTCTTTATAGTTAGGTGGCCCAATGATACCAAGTGAAAGATTCTAAGGATGTATGTTGAGAAGTAAAGAAAGTTGGAGAAATGTATGCCTGGAGGAAAAGGATATTAAGTTTTAGTCTTTTAGTAAATATTTATCAAGTCTATACTGTATGTAAGATGGTATTTTAGGTCCTGAGCATACAACAATATAAACACAAATAAAATATATCCTTGTACAAATTATTTTCCCAGTAAGTAGAATGTGAACTTGGAGCCTTACTTATTTCTAACCTGTTCATATGGAAATGAGCTGCTTGAGCTACTTTTAGCTTTTTCTCTGAATAATTTTGGTTTCTTTAAAAACCTGGTTACATTATGTGAATATGTTTTTGTTTTAATCCCAGGTGTGGGATATGGGCTGCTTCAGATTCTCCACATCAGCTAAATACAATGCATCCCATGATCTGGCAGGGATTTGATTTTGCCAGCTGAAGTTTACATTTGGAATTCTGGGGAGTCTTATAAAATACAGAGTCCCGAAGAGGGCTGGAGACACTGCTGCTCCTGCTACTGAGGTTGTAGCTATTGTTGCTGTTGACTGGTTGAATTTCTTTTGGTTGACTGCTGTTTATCAAGTAGTCATGAACAGAGACTAGAAGAAGAAATCGAATATCCTGTTGGTGAAGGTCAAAGATCAGCAGGAAATAGTCTAAAGAAGTCTATGTTCACTTTCCCCTTTAACTGTCTTTCTAGCCTACCTAGTATTGGGAAGTTGGAAAAGACTGGGATAGAGAAGGGTACTAGATATAAGACCCAATAAAGTAGCCCCCCATAATTAATCCTATAGGGAAACAGTATTACCTAGTTGTTATATGAATAATAAACAAGAAACTTAAAGTGAAATAATAAGTTATTTCAACCTGCTGCTACAAACATGGATTTGCTATTTTCACAGAAGCTAGAATGCTAGATTTGTGCAGCATTTATTCCTTTAAAAATTTTTAGCTGTTTCTACAAACTAAAAGTCTTTTCTATTTGTTTCTTGGTTACTTAGGAAAAGGTTCCTCCTTGGACTGGCCTATTAGCCTGCTTTGGAACTCTGCAGAGGTGCAAATCTGGGCTGTCTGCACAAGTATGCTTGTGCACTTTGTTCCTGAATAAATACCAAGGAAACTCTTTGCTCTCCCCTCCCGCAATGTCTCTTCCTACCTTGTAGGAAAAAAAAATGGCTAATTAAATGATTTATTCAGTATTTATATTATACTTAATTGGTTCACAGTGATGTTAATCCTTGACCCACCATTATAAATGAATACACACAGACACCACGTGGATCTTAACGAGCCTAGGCCTGGGTTGTGCAATCCTAGCCCATCTAACCTAGCTCATAATTCTATTACTCCAATATAACCCCATATATACATTCATGCCTCTGGACTATTATTTTCTATGCCATGTCGATGTTCCAGGCCATGTGGAAGGATCTTCTTTAATCTACCCCATGGTGTGTCCTCTTTGTTTGCTCCTGGTTTCTCTCTGGCAACCTTATTCTTTCCCAGATGTTTTCTCTCTCTCAAAAAGCCCATCCACTTTGTCCTGCCTACCTCCATCTTTGTCCAATCTCCAAGCCTCAGCATTTATTTAACCAATTTGAGTCAAAGTAAGTAACAGACAGCAAACAGGACCAATTAACATTTAGAATGCTTAACACCACCCCATCATTTCTCTCCTTTTGTCTAATAACAAGGCTAATTTTTTGACTCATATAGTAAAAACAATAAGAACAAATATGAAACAATCAAGAAAACCATATATAAAAGGTACACATGTAATGTTTAGCCTATTTCTATCAGGCAATCTTGAAGAAGAAAAAAATCATCTATCTTGGTATGTCTAAAGTTCTGAACCTAATTAATTTCTACTATATATGTCTTCAACCCCATCAAAGACATAAGAAGGGATAAAGTTATTATTTGAGTAAATAGGAAGCACAGAAGAGCAGCTTCCAAAAAGAAATATGACAGTTTGTTGCCTAGACAGTCCCAAATATCTCTCAATACCACTGGAGCATCATCTTCAGCCTTCTGGCTAAGCATAACTCACAGACACAATTATGCAGCAGGAAAAAAGGATTTTCCCATTCTGTCTCTGCAGAATCAGGACATCAACTTACCTGCATTTAAGCTCTGGTCCATCTTTGGACTGTATATAGTCTGTTGAGAGAGCAGGGACATTTTTGTCCAATAGGAATTATCTCCTGATGGGAGATTTCTTTTTGATGCTCATTGTTTTCTTCCAAGTCAAATGGGAGCTGTCAGGAGCTGACTGTCTTAAAGTCAAACAATGTTTAAAATAATAATATCTTTAAATGCCATTTTCTGTACATCTCAGGGTTTTGAAGACATCCATTGATATAAATCTATCATTGAATAAACAAATTGTAAAATTCTATCAAAATTAATCTTATTTTTATCAATATACAAAATTCTATACCAATGTATAAAAGATCTTATTTTAAGAATAACAATAGTTTTAAGTTTTAGAGCAGATTCAATAATTTATCCTTACATCTTATCATTTATATATTATATACATATATTCCCCTTCTTTTTTTAAGTCCTTTTCCCCTATATAAGAGAGAAAGATAGAGAAAAGAAAAAGAAATAGAAAAGTCCTTGAGTCTAACCTCTTATACCTTGTTTAATAAGACCATTTAATAATTTGTAACTAGTCCCCCTCAAAAACATCTATAACATATCAAATGACCAAAATAATCATCCACCCTACCTTTTGGGAATGGGGCATGGCTCTCTTAAAATTGCTTCCTGCTGAATTGGGATGTAGAAAACCCATTTGGGGGCCCAAATAAAATGGGGAAAAAATGATTAAGCAATGTAATAGTAACATTTGTTGTCCAGTCTCTATGTGCTCAGCAATTTGAATGTCCTGAGCAGTTTATAGTCTGTTGAACTTCGGGTAGGAGGGTTCAGGGCTTCATTGAAGTCCTGGCTGAAACAGTCTGTGAGCTGGACCATCTGTACTTGTCTTTCCTTCTTTGGTGTTTGGTCCCTTTGCTCTGAAAATATATAATTTCTCACAATTAACATATCTCTCTGTTTTTTTCTTTTGAGATAGGATTTCTCTGTATATCTTTGTCTTGGATTTACTTAGTAGACCAGGCTGACCTTGGTGAAGGTCAGAGATCCACCTGTCTTTGTCTCCCAAATGCTGAGATTAAAGCCATGTACACCCAACGATTGACATATCTCCCCTAGGGTCTAATATCTATCTCTCTTGAAACCAGTTTTCCAGTGGGTGTCCCATATCTAAGAAGACTGGCTTGTGATCCCGTTCTCTTTATATCTTTAAAAATCTCTTATATTTTAGCATTGCTAAACGACAAAAATATCCCTTTTACCTCCCAAGAAAGGAAAATCAAAGACATCGAAACAATAATCAAGCAAAGAAACAAGAACATTCCAAAAGCCTTGGTCTAATTGTTATCCCATGTTGTAATTAAAGTTCTGTTTATTATTCCTGAAATCTAGCTTTGACTGTGTATCCTTGGTGGACATTTCCCAGATATTCTTGATAAGCACCTAGTTCTCAGGCACCTGTGAGTTCCCACTGCCATCTTTTGTATCAGGATGGGCCTTCTTCCTTCCCCTATTATTGTCAGCAACTTAACATTCCATCTGTAAGCTCTTTTTGTTAAGCCTATCCTAGGCAAAACTTTCTCAAAAAGTATACATAGAAACACAATTGTCAGTGTAAAAATTATCTGTATGTTAAGAGAAACAAACTTAATTGGAATCCAAACATATTGAGACATTATGAATTTCTCCATTTTTAATTTAGGCAGTTAATTCCATTCTTAAGCTCTGTTTAGAAGGCTGCCAATTATTTAGCATATAAAGAGAGCTAAGCTTCCACTTTTGCTGTAAGGCAGTAGCTTTTGTTAAGGGAGCCACACCTTTGAAATGTATTTGGGTTTGGCTCCCTGCTCTTTGGCTAGGAAATTATCTTTTTATCCGGGCCTTCTCAGGCTATAAGCATGGATTCTAATTGCCCCACATTGGGTGCCATATGTAGAAAAAGAAAGATGGCTAAATACATTATTTACTCAGTATTTATATTTAATTGGTTTGCGGCGATGTTAATCCTTGACCCACCATTATAAATGAATACACACAGACACCACATGGATCTCAACAAGCCTAGGCCTAGGTTTTGCAATCCTAGCCCATCTAAGCTGGCTCATAATTCTATTACTCCAATATAACCCCATATGTACATACGTCCCTTTGAACTATTATTCTCCACGCTATGTCGATGTTCCAGGCTATGTGGAAGGATCTTCTTTAATCTACCCCATGGTGTGTTCTTCTTGTTTGCCCCTGGCTTCTCTCCAGCAACCTTCTTCTTCCCCAGATGTTTTTTTGTTTGTTTGTTTGTTTTGTTTTTTCGAGACAGGGTTTCTCTGTGTAACAGCTCTGGCTGTCCTGGACTCACTTTGTAGACCAGGCTGGCCTTGAACTCACAGTGATCTGCCTGCCTCTGGCTCCTGAGTGCTGGGATTAAAGGCGTGACCCACCACACCCGGCTCCCAGATGTTTTCTCTCTTTCAAAACGCCCATGCACTTTAGTCCTGCCTACCTCCATCTTTGCCCAATCTCCAGGCCTCAGCATTTATTTAACAAATCACAGTCAAAGTAAGTAACAGCAAACAGGACCAATTAACATTTAAATGCTTAACACCACCCCATCACTACCTCATCTCAGAAGCTTCTATGGCTACTCCATAATTTGACAACAAATTGTACTTTTGGTAAAATGCTACTTTTATAAAATGATTTTTACAGAATACTGTTCATTCTTCATCAGAAATAATAGCATCATCTTCTGAGAGCCTCATAAAGAAAGATCTCTTAATTTGTTGTTTTAAGTTTTTTAAAATCAAGCTATTAATTTCATCATGATATTTCAGAGCATATTTTTAAAAGATCAAAGCAATAGATTGCTGAATTTATGAAGAATAAATTTGTTAGGAAACAGGTGATTTTTTGAACAGAAATTTAATTGCTTTAGAAGCAGAACGAGCATCAAATAAAAAATTATGATTGTATAAGAAAAGGAAATTATCAACTTTGGAAAAAATATTACAGAGAAATTTAGATGCCAAATTAGAAAAGTTGAGATAAATATAGCAACATTTCTGTAGTTAAAAGTGTGTCTACTGAACATGTTAACATTATAAATGGAACAACTTAGGTTTTTCACACTAACAAGGGATAAGCAAAAGAGCAACTTGTCGCAAATTAAAGAACTGTAATCACTGCACAGGCTGTGCGAGCAATGCTTCAGTCTTTCAGAGCAGTTAATTTCTACTACTTCAGTTTATTTTTCTACTGACCAGAAACATGTTCTAATAATTTATAAACTATATTTTTTTAGGAATTTAAAATTCTCATACATGAATGAATATATAACAGGATTTTTTTAAATTTAAAGAACTTTATCCTTGTTGACATTTTTTAAACTATCATTTTTCATATAGCTTTTTACTGAGTTTAAGGAACCTCCAACTGCAGGGTGCCTCTCCATTAGGCATAACCCATTCCCAAACAACAGTTTCCAACACAAAAAGATCCTTCATTAAGCAAGATAAAGAGACAATGTGGCTGAATCTGAATCATATTGAAACAGCAACAAATATCTTTGCAGGTGTTAATTTTAAGAATAAAAGGGGAAGGTCTGTGTTAGAGTGATCTAAGGTGTGTTGGTAATTTCTGATTGGACATGTTAATTAGGATGGCCAAATAGGAGTTTTTTTTTTTTTTTTTTGGTTTTTCGAGACAGGGTTTCTCTGTGTAGCCCTGGCTGTCCTGGACTCACTTTGTAGACCAGGCTGGCCTCGAACTCGCAAAGATCTGCCTGCCTCTGCCTCCCAAGTGCTGGGATTAAAGGCGTGCGCCACCACTGCCCGGCAAGGAGTTATTTTTGATTGCTGGACCTTGGTGTTTTGATAGTTAGACCATGGTGATAAGCCTCAGGAATGAGTCAGACATAAGAAAGTAGCCAAATAAGGAATAAACCATGATGTTTAGCTTTAGGAATGTAATCAAGTTTAATAAGGGAGAGGGAAGGGAGGAGGGAAAAACCTGCTGGCACCATATTTGTCATAGTCAGGTCTGCTAGAGCCCTTCATAAATAATATCATCCCTGAGATAAAAATATCACAATATGCAGTGAGCTGATTATCTTTCGTGACCCATGAAGACTACATTATTCTGTTAATGTTGTTGACATTGCTTCTAGTGCCTAAGTCTCTCCTAAGCAAAGGCAAAAATTCAGTCCTAGTCATGTTATTATAACTATAGTTCTGATGACAGAATACTCCAAGAATATACATTTTACTGATAGGCAAGTTTGGTGGATCCTAAGGGCAAGCACCTAGATCTTCAGCACATCTGTGAAGTTGGTATGGTAGTTTGTTTTTTTGTTTCCATAGGATATAACTAGAATGATGTCTTCCTGTAAAATTTAGCAATCCACTTTCCTCTTTCAGTAATACGACCTCATTGGACTTGAACCCTTGAAGGCTGGAAGTGGACACAGGCTACCACCTTTAACCAAAAGCTACATGGATGTAGTCCAAGCACTGTGAAAGGTAGAGAAAAAGATCAAGAGTTCAAAGTTAGCCCTGTCTTAAACAAAACAAAACAACAATAGAAAAAATCCTCACACAAAACAAAAATTTGGCTACTGCAAAGGTCGGCATAATTGACAAACCTTAACTTAGGCTAATGAAAGATGAAGACAAATTACCAACTTAAATTTTTTTTTTAAAAAAGTGATTCATTGATAATTTTTGTAGAGTTAAAAAATTACACATTAGATAACTGAAAGAAATGATAAAATTTTTGAGAGTCCCAATACTAAAACTATTTGGAGAAATGAAATAATCTACAACAACTAAAAAAAAATCAGATTAATAATAACAAATCTGTCTACAGAGAAAAAACAGCAAATACACAACTGAAGGCTTCTCTTAGAAATTATGCCAAACATGAAGAGCAATGAAGGTCAATCCTTTATAAGCCCCAAAACAAAACAGAACAAAAACAAAACAAACAACAGAATTCCTTTCTGAGTTATTCTGAGGTTAGCATTACATTGATACCTAAAATAGGTAAACTATATATTGATACTATTTATGAATATTAAAAAACATCAACAAGTCAGTCCCAGCAATATGTTTAAAACCAGTACATCTACTACACAATCTTTATACCTAAGACCAGAAAAATTGTAAGAGTCAGAGGATCAGAATGCCTTTTGTGTATCTTTTAGGCATTACAGGGTGAGGTACCTATGAAATTTTTTTATTTTTTAATTTATTTGTTTTCTTCAAGTTACATCTCAATTGCATGCCCTCCCTACTCCCCCTCCAGTCCCACCCTCACACCCTCTTACCCCCTACCCTCCCATACCCTTTTTTAGTTTAAGGTATATCTTTTCCCCCAACAGCTCCCCGTTTCAGTCCAACAAATGGCTCTTTTTCTTATAACAATAAATACAATACAAAACAACAGAAATAATTAGGCCACAATTATGAGAGTTATAGGGCTTAGCATACATTCCCAATGTCCAGTCCATACGTATTTGGCACCTGACTTTATGAAACTTTAACAACATGATACCCTAACTAACACTTGCTTAATGGCCACAATAGTAGACATGCCAACTCAACAGGGAGAAATTTCACAAGGTCAGAAGTAAGGTTAGTGCAAATGCCTGTAGACTTACATTCCTGCCCTGTTATTTAATTAAAAAGAAAAATGAGGAACTTGGAAGGCGGAGGGTCAGGAGTGGGGTTGTTATGTTCTTTTGGGCTTCTTCCTACTGTCTTGGGGGTGTCGACATCTTTGGGGACCCTAAAATGAAAAATTAGATGTTGATGAATTCTTAGGAGAGCTGGCTGTTTCACTGCTGTCCAGATTCTGAGGCTAGGGAAGCTGGCTGTCTCACTGTTTTTAGAATCTGTACCCAGGAAAGTGCAGGCCTTGCTGAAACAGTCTGTGAACTGAAGTTGAGCACCAGTGGGCCGACTGCTTTAGATCTGTCCTGGATACAGGAAGTGCCTTGAATTTGCAGGATACTGGAACAGAAACATATATCAGGGTACAGAGGATAAAGTTAAATGAGTTAGGGAGAAAATATTTTCTTAAGCCCATGATCTTGGTAGCTGAGGAGGGAGTCGTAGAACCTGTGAGTGGGTAAGGGGAAAGGGGAGGAGTCCCATTCTCTGAAATAGCAACAGGTGTGACACTTAGGCTGTTGTTTGTTGGTTGGTAGTACTTATCTGGACTTACATTCTCTTAACATGAAGCCTATAAGCAAGGCAAGCCTATTTGTCCTTAAAAAAAAAAAAAGACTTAGTACGTCATAGTTTTAACTAGATAATGAACTGACTAATGAACTAACATGGTGGTGGATTACCTTGGGACAAGGAGCTAATTGTCCAAGGTAATTGAGGTGTGTTTGAATGAATTTCCTGAGGCTTATAAAGAATCCATGTTCATAACAGGAGACAAGTTTTAAACATGTTAATTTCACCATTCTTTGTGATCTAAAGTAAGATCCACATTGTAGAAAAGGACAGTAGACACACATCTTTGTGTCATAGCAAAGTAGATGCTTGAGAAACAATTTTGGGTTACCATAGCATGAATAGTCTTTTAAGAGGCACTCAGAAAAGACAGGGACCTTTCATGGAGTAGAAGGGGCAAAAGCTCATTAAATCTTGATTTTTAGTATGACTACATGTCATGAAATGGAGGCTTTTTCCTCTATGCAAAAGACTGGATATATATAAAATTAGCACAATGAGATATTTAAAAGACAAACCAATGGGAATTTAAAATCTTGAACTTGTGACTATAATAATGGATCATACAGTGGAATGTTTTACCAGTTAGACTAATAACTTATTGGAATTTCAAAAGTAGCATAGCAAAGGGAAGAAATCTGAAGTATTTCTGTATATCTACCAACATTAACAGACTTTCGTTTGCATCTACTAACACTAAGGCACTTTCTTAGACCCTAAAATATTTTCTGTTAGGTCCTAACAAC
The DNA here is from genome assembly GCA_907164525.1 of Lophiomys imhausi. Lineage (NCBI taxonomy): Eukaryota > Metazoa > Chordata > Mammalia > Rodentia > Muridae > Lophiomys > Lophiomys imhausi. Next base: position 589,328 of record CAJQZJ010032315.1, on the reverse strand, counting down.
TTAAGCTTTTGTGTCCTCAGGCCTTATATAAACTTTATATCTTTTTCTACCTAATTATTTACCATGAGACACAGGTGAGATTGCTGGAAACATCACTATAGTGAAAAGTTATATTCTCTTAACATGAAGCCTATAAGCAAGGCAAGCCTATTTGTCCTTAAAAAAAAAAAAGAGACTTAGTATCTCATAGTTTTAACTAGATAATGAACTGACTAATGAACTAACATGGTGGTGGATTACCTTGGGACAAGGAGCTAATTGTTTTCTGAGTCTGGTAACAAGGTACACTGTGTCTGGGCCTAGTGGTAGCAACTCTTGGGAATGAGGCTTGAGACATGATTTTTATACATTAAGATGATTGAGAGCATTTGAAGCCTTGGTTTCTGCTGTTAAACTGTTAAATTTTTCACTAGCCTAGTCTTCAGACTCATCAAGGATCTGAGATTGATAAATGTTACTTGAGTACACAAGAAGTGCAGATCAAGCAGCTTCCAAGTCTATAAGAAGTGACAGAGCTTTACCGGCTACCTTGCCAAACACCCATTGCTCTACTCTGTCAGTCGAGCAGCCATCCATCTTTGGCCATCAGTATCAAAAGATTGACAGACCTTTTCTGAGGCAGGAGTTATGAAGGACCACTTACCTTGTTTTGGCAAAGCTTGGCAGTCAACTTCTCCATGTCCAGCTTGACCAGTTGGACAGCATGCTGTCAAAGGCAGGCTGCAGCCCAGTGGCCATCTTTGCCACACTTAAAGCAAATTTCAGGTAGACAGTCTTTTGTGCCCATTGTCATCGTTGGAGGAGACTAGGAGATACTGTCAGGAGTTGGCATATCTATGAAAAGTTTTGTGTTAAATATTTAAATGTCATGTTCTGCAGATCTCTGAAGTGTCTGAGGATAAGGATACCTACCTAAGATGGATCTTGTTTTCTTAACATAAGTAGTGAGACAGATAAACCAGTGTTGAATTATCATACAGTATATTGTAAAGATATAACTTTGAGTTCCTATCATTACATTAAAAATCCATTAACAATCTAAAATATGAAATTTGTTGGTTTTTTAGTCTAAAAGAAAGTAATAATAATAAATAAAGTTCATTAGGACTAAGAAGTTTAATAACTGTTGCTTTGTACCATGTGGTCATCTAAGATGGTGAAATCACATGGCAGATTACAAAACTGCATTCAAGAAATTACATTCAAGTTACACATATAAATGGAATTAAACCTGAGTTACAAGAATTGAATTAAATATATCTTTAAATGAAAATTACAAACATTTATACATATAGATTTAAATCCAAGTTACATATAGACACATGTATACATACATATGCCCTAAACATGAGTTGAATCATATATATATATATTTGAAGTCATACTCAATGAACACATTATAAATCCTTAGATAGGAGTTTATAGCATAATCTTAAGATATATACTTTTATTTTGAGAGCAGAGTGTGAAGAAATCAGAGATAAAAGTTTTTTTTTAAGAGTAAAAAAGTAGAGATTTAGAATAGATTTTTCAGAGTGTAGATTTTGGAGCATAAAACAAAGCAAATTTACATTTTAAGAAAATTTGAGGGTTGCTTGTATGTGGCAGTGAGAAATTTAAATTAGGTGTGCCAATCTTAGTCCATGCAGGGAAAGTGGGAACACACTCTTCCTGTAGTAAGGCTGCAGGATGGGGAGGGGAGCACACATCCATGTGGGCAGGCCAAGACGCAGAGTCACATATAGAATTTGGAATTAACTCCACAGACAAAAAATCTGCACATACCTTAGAAATGGTCTTGAAAACAGCCGCTTGCAGTCTCTTGTCCTGCCAACTATGCTGGCTGCAGGTTGCATCATACAAACATTACTTTTAGACAACGTAGGGAGGGGGACCAAAAAGAAAGAAGCAGTACTTAAGAGTAACAAAAAAGGAGTAAAGGAAGGAGAATCCCTAATGTCTCCTCTGATTGCTTGGGCCATATAAACATAAATTTAGAATCTAGACACAGTTCCCGTGGGGTAGAGTAAAAGTCCAAAAGCCTAAGCCAAGGTTTCCCAAGAAGCAAAGGCAGGACTGAAGGTACAGACTGTCTAATCAGGTCTTGATAAGATTAGGCAGGGATCGGGGTAAAATGCTTGAGCAGACACAGCCAGGGACAAACGTCCAGAAGTCTCATCCAGAGAGCTCAAGAAAAATCAAGACAAGCTATCTAACCAGGTTATCACAAGGTTAGACCGGTACCAGAGCAAATGCCCGAGTTACAAGAAAAAGTAGTCATGCTGGTAGAGGGATAAAGGGATCATGGAACTCAACAATCTGCTGGAGATGGATGCAGAAGCGGGGAATAAGGTGGATCAGGAAATCAGAGAAATGGGAAGAGAACTGTTGCAGGCAGGTGATTTAAATGAAGCAGGTAGGATAGGGTCCTAGTGCATGGGTTAGAATTCGCACCAGAAGAGCCTATCCCCACCAAATGCTATTATATATTACTTCAAGTCACGCCACCAAATATTATGATAATGTGGTGGGTGATACGACTGGCAGGGTAGTACACCATGGTGGGCCCTTACCAAGGTGTATTCCCTGAGGAAATCATGTCATACCCTGCAACAGGTTTGGTATAAGTTTACTAAGGTAAAGGGGAAGGGAGTTTAGGGCAGAGAATGGAGGCCGACCCATGAGAGAAGCTGGAACATAGAGAAAGAGGGGGAGAAAGAAGAGCATGAGGGACGGAAAGAAGTTAGAGCACACAGAGAAACAAGGCTAGAGAGAGCGAGGAAGAGGTTGGCAGGGAGTTTTTATCCCCACCAGGTCTGTTACATTTGTAGGGAGGTGATGATGTAAGCAATTAAGGACCCTGAAGGACCCCTGAGAGCAGAGGTCAGGCTAATGTGAATGCCTGTAGACTTACAACCACGCCCCTATATGAAGAACTAAAGATTATCAATCAGTGGGTTGAGAGAATTAGTTTTCTTCAGCGACAAGTCCTTATTTACCCCCAAGTGGTCAATCTTATACATTTGCTCATGCCTGCAAATGCACTAAATTGACTCAGTAGTAGATTATATTTACATATGTAAATATGTGTGGTAGAAGCTTTGTTAAAGGTGGAGATAGAGCTGAGCTTCTTTAATCTGAGAAAAAGAATCCCTGGTAAACCCAGAGCAAACACCAGTATTGCTGTTGGAAACAAACATCAGGTAAAGATGAAACAAACAAGCAAAAAACTAAACAAAAAAATCTAAGCCTCTTAGAATTGTTTTTAAAAAACTAAAATCCCTGCCATTCGAGTTTACCAATGAAGACTCAGGAGCCACAACTCTATTGAAAGCCTGTTGGCTCAGAGAGGCAGACAAAGCACCCAGTTGAGAAGTCAATAGCCCTCAAAGAGAAAATCCAAAAGATCAAAGCTAAAAAATCTCTTCTCCACATTGTCTTAAATTCACTTGTTAGGTCCAGATTGCTAGACGCCAAAGAAACCAGGAGCCGCGCCCAATGAAAGCACAATAGGATTTTTATTTACAAACCCTGGGGCCAGGACCAAAGTTGATCTCCATGCAGGGAGTGGATCACCGGGAATGAGGGGATAAAGAAGACTAAGGGGCAGATGGGAGGGCTTTCAAACTCTGGTCTTATGTGATTGGCGAGCATAGCTTACTTTAAACAGATTGATCTGAGCCAGGTGTCCAGACCATAAACATCCAAAGGTGCCTGAAGTATCGTTGGGAACTCTTGATAATCCCGTTCCCCAGAGTGGAAGGTACCCTTAGCTTAACAGTTACACAGTTAATAGCCCATAACACCATCAAACAAGCCTTGTTGCATAGTCGTTTAGAGCAAGGAGGCAAGGGGCAGTTCTCTCTGCAAAGACAATCTCTGGGCAGACTGTTGTCATAAGGTTGGAACGCACAAACACTGAGCTATTCTTCTTTGAAGGACCCTGTTATCTGTAGCTCACAGAGATGGTCTTTTATATCCCCGGGCTCAAGGTCCCTGGAGAGGGGAAAGTATTCTAGCTGAATTTATTGTTTTATTTT
>CAJQZJ010032315.1:502398-524123 GCA_907164525.1 Lophiomys imhausi | reverse complement strand
AATATACTGTCTTAAATGAATTATGCCAATTGGACTGATCATGTTTCCTAGACTATCAAACAAAAACTCCTGTGCCAGACATTCAAACAAAAAAAGAAACAAACAAAAAACCTCTATTACAGTTATTCACCAGGGTAGACAGAGAGACTTCCAAAACAATATTAGTTATAGATGTTGATCTTTGTTACTTTTGATAGGTTGAAGATAGTTTCTATTGTTGAAGCACTACACTCTGGACAGAAGACTTGGAAGATCTGAGGTGAATCTAACTTGGAGGACTTTTCCCTTTGGTCCAGTTTTCATAGTTTCAGAAACCATTATGTAAATTTTCAAGAGAGGAAAGTAATTAATACTAAGTTCTACCTATCTCTGATACCTATGAACTATAACAACTAGCCTGGCAAGATATCCCTGTGGTAGATTTAGTGTTAGTATATAATAGCATAGGGAACTTGGAATAAGGCTGGACTTTAAGGTAAAAGACTTAATTCCAAAGTGACATGTCCTTGGGAACTTGCCAAGGACCAGGACCTCTTTGATCTTAGGGCTAGGGGCAGGACATGCCCCCTGAGGTGCCCAACCTCTGGAGGTCTGCTGTAATTTCATATGCCCTGAGGCACCTGCCCACATCTGCGGACCACCTGTGAATTCACACCCCTCTGCAAAAAGCTTTTTTGAAAAAGACTGAGCCCAGCTTTGGCCAAGAGGTTACGATGTTTAAGGCAGGATTCACATGGACAGAGGGCTTGCTCTCTCTGTCTCACTCAACAACATTTTCCTCGACTGGCAGAAAAACACACATCACAATCTCATAGGAAAGTTTACCCCTCTGATATTGAACCATTTTGGGTCTGGAGGGGAGATAGATTCTCCCTGAAATTCGGAATTGCTTCAAAGCGGAGCTCTGGGATTTCCTGCCTTTGCAGGCCATAAGCATCTGAACAGGTGATCCGCCTGGGAAACTTTCATATGTTAATTTGTATTAAGACCACAAAGGCGATGAACGAAATTCAGAGACTTTAAGAGACTTTAAAACTGAAAAATTGTATGAAAACCAATCATTCATCAGAACCCATGCTCAGAGGAAAATATCCTTTTGAGAAAGCTTAGGTTAATGTTAAATGCTTGTATTATAGGTACTAAAAAGTTTTAGGTGCTAAGTTTCAGGGTTAGGGTTTGGGTTTAGGATTTAGGAATTTTATAGATGAAGGAGAGGAGGAGAGTGTCTCACCCAGCACACAGAAGATAGGCGCAGCTCTCCTGCTCTCACGATCCCATTAAAGCCAACTCTCCTTCCTGCCTCTGGTAAAGAGGACAAAATGGAGAAGAGAGGATCTCTCCCTCAGGAATACCATTGAACAACAGTCAAAAGGCATGACCAGCTTTCCCATACTCATTCCCTCAGGGACAGCTCACCTGCAACACCTACACCCAGGGCCAGCTCATCTTGTGCTGGCCAGGTAAAGCGCAGGGCCTGTTCTCCAGAATGCTGCAGCAGGTAAGAGGCTTGGCCAGAAATCCTGCTCTCATGACCCCATCAGGGTCAATTTTTCCCACCTGCTACATGTGGTGAGGACAAAAGAGGGTGGAAAAGATTTCTCCCTTGCCAATATCACCACTCAGTGGACAAGAGTCAGAGCCAGCTCTCCTTTGCTCACACCTTCCAAGGCTAGTTCTACTTACTATGCTGCCAAGATGAGGTGAAGGGCCTGCTCTCCTTAATGCTGCAGCATTTGAGGGGAGGAAGAGTTCTCCTGGACTTTTGACTCCATAAAGGCCAGATCTCCTGTGGTGAGGGCAAAAGGGAGAGGAGGTTATACCCACTTATAAGTGAGTACATACTATGTTTGTCTTTCTGGGTCTGTGTTACTTCACTCAAGATGGACTTTTCAATTTCCATTCATTTGCCTGCAAATTTAATGATGTTACTGTTTTTAGTGCCTTTGTAATATTCCATTGTGTAAATGTATCACATTCCCTTTATCCAATATTTGGCTGAGGGACATTGGGTTGTTTCCACTTTTTGGATATTATGAATTAAGCATCCTTGTGGAATGGTGGAACATCCTTTGGGTATATGGCCAGCAGTGCTATACCTGGGTCTTGAGGTAGATTGATTCCTAATTTTCATTGAAACTGCCATATTGCTTTCCATAGTGGCTATGTAAGTTTCCACCCTCATCAGCAATGGAGGAGCATTTCACTTGCTCCACATCCTTACCAGCATAAGCTGTCACTTGTGTTATAGGATGAAATCTCAGAAGTGTTTTGATTTGCATTTCCCTGATGGCTAATGATGTTGAACATTCTTTAAGTGTTTCTCAGCCATTTGAGATTCCTCTGTTGACAGTTCTCTGTTAGGATCAGCACTGACTTTTAAATTGAATCATTTGGTTTGTTGATGTTTAGTTTTTTTGAGTTCTTGATATATTTTGGAAATTAGTCCTCTGGTTTTGCAGTCTATTCAATTATATTGTGAACCCAGAGTCCCTATTAGTAAAATGGAACATTTGGAATTTTGTTAAAAACAACATTTGGTGTTCCATCATGGGGAAGACTGCAAAGATAGCAAAATCACACCAGCTGTTGACAAACTAAGAAGCCATCAGATTTGGTAAATCACCTGGGAAATCCTCAAGGAGGGAGTTGAGGATAGAGAATACTATAATAGAAGGCTTTAAGACCCTGTATAATGCTATTTTCAGTTCTTTGAAAATAAAAGCAGAAAATGAAAAGCTAAATGACTTAACTGAAATTGACTCAATATAAATTATAATTATTATCATTTTGGTATTTCACATTTTATCCTTAATAGCCATAATGGCTTTCTGTACTTCTCAAAGAAAAAAGCTTTAGAGATACAGGAAAAATAAATATATGAAAAGTGGATTTATAAGATACAAGTACTAGAAAGACTTGTAAACAAAAATAAGAAAAATATACAGATAAAGACAGAAGAATTTAGACAAGTCCTAGAAAAACTTATAAATGAAAATAAGAAAAATACTCAGACACAGAGGAATTTAGACAAGAACCTATGGCATGATGAAACAAAGAAGAGTAGCCCAAGGTTGTTAGAAAACCAACCTTAGTTTGTCCAGTTATTATACAAGAACTACCAGCAGGCTATAGGCACCGACAAGGCTATGGATATTTTAAATGTAATCCTATAGAGATTTTATATTTGAGGAGATTTAAGGAAGCAATAATATCTTTTTGTATGAATTCACTGTATATGAAGCAGATATTAAATTCATGGGGAACTCAAAACAGAATTATTCACTAAGACTGGAAAGATTTGGCAATAGTAATATTAGAAGATGGTCTTCAGTTACAATGACAAACATGGTGGAAAGAGGAAACTAGGACCATAGAAAAATGACATAAGGCTAGAAGTATATATTTCCCAAGATCATTTGCTTGGTGGTGGTCAACAGGCTGAGTTACAAAGGCAGATTGAAACTGATGATCACATCTTCTTGATGTTGTTTAGCAGCTTTAAATGCATGAGATAAGGTTGAAGAATCAGGAAAGAGGACTCAGGCATTTACAAAAATTAGACAAGGCCTAAAAGGAGCCTTCACTGATTTTTTTTTTTTTTTTTTTGCAAAGATTGAATTCAACTGTAAATAGAATAGTATCAGATTCAGAGGTCAGGAAAACATTAATTGAATTCTAGACTTTTGAATATGCTAATTCAGAATGCAGAAGGGTGATTAGACTTTTAAAGGCATGATCAGCACCAATAGATGAATGGATTAGAAATATGGCTGATATTGGATCTCATGTTTATGATAGGAAAAATAATTTCTAAAGGTTTAATCAAAATGGCAAATATTTTAATTGTGGTAAGCAAGGTCATTTGAAAAGGCATTCCTATAGATAATGTTTTTTCTAGAAATAATCCAAAAGAAGTCCTCAGCCTTCTTTAGTATGCATAAGAGGTGTCAAAGACTGGCTCTAGACTAATAAATGCAGATCAACAAGGGATAGGCAAGGTAACCCTTTGCCTTTGGAAACACCCAAGGGGGCCTCCTGCAGGGCCCAATATCAAATTTGATTCCATTATTCCCTGTCAGCATCAGAGAAACTCATCCAAAGTGCACTTAAAAGAATAATGCTTGTTGTTAAAAACAATACTGCTCTGGATATAACTGAGGATAGACAGCTTCAGATGATAATATAAAAAATTTAGAAGAGACCAGAAAACAAGTATTTTTGGCAAACTGCTATAAATAATCAGAGAACAAATCTAAAAAATACAAACAAATGGTTTGAAAGTGAAGGATTAGTAAACACAGGACCAGATGGAACAATATTTTCATCCAAATCATGGCAACCAGATAGGCTTCTTTAGGATATAAATTTTCAGTTCTAGGGACTGGAACTTGATATCATGTAAAACAAAATACAAGATGGATTGAGTGTATAGGGCCAGAAGGACAAATAGGAAAATTAAAGCCATATATGGTTAATATAGCAAAGAATATAGGAGACATGATTTGTTACCACAATGGAAAACACAGATTAATATTCCCCCAATCTCAGACACAAACCACAAAATAAAGAATATTTCTTAGAAAAATAGTATAAGGTATTATCAAGGACAGTCACAGAGTGTTCAGGCTGTCTGTCCATAAGTAGGACACAACAACTGTTGGTCTTTCAGAGGTATCAACTGCCCTAACTTTAAAATGGTTTACTGACAAACCTGTATGGGAGGATCAATGGTCTATGACAAAAGAAAAACTATAGGTATTGGAACAGCTGGTAATGTAGCATCCAAATGCTCAACATATTGAGAAATCTACCAGCCCATGGAAATACCCTGTATTTGTTATTAAAGAAAGAAAGAAAGAAAGAAAGGAAGAAAGAAAGAAAGAAAGAAAGAAAGAAATCAGGAAAATAGAGGATGTTAACAGATTTAAAAACAATAAGATAATTCAGGTAATGAGTTCTTTACAGCCTGGAATTCTATTGCCTTCTTTACTTCCTAAGTCATGACCTTTGAAAGGTAATTGGTTTAAAAGATTGCTTTTTCACAATCCCTTTGCATGAGCATAGTAGGGAATGGTTTGCTTTCTTAGTACCTACTTATAATGGTAGCTATCCAATAAAGAGATATCATTGGAAAGTATTGCCACAAGAAATGTAAAATAATTTTACCTTGTGCTGATACTTTTTACAGCAACTATTAGAAATAATGCATATGCAGTTTCCTCAATCAAAAATTTATCATTATGTGGATAATATTTTTACTGGCTGATTCAGATGCAGATACCTTAGAAAAACTTTTGATGAAGTAAGGTGAATTTTGTCTTGCTGGGGATTACAAATTGTTCCTGAAAAAAATACAAAGAGGAGATTCTATCAATTATCTAGGATATGGGAGAGGTATACAGAAAATTCAACCACAGAAACTACAATTCAGGAAAGACCAATTACAAACTTAAACTTTTGTAAATTTTAAAATTTTCTGGGAGACAGTAACACTGGCTATCACCTACAATTGGACTAACTACTCAAGAGCTAAATAATTTATTCCAAACCTCACAAGGTGATAAGGACTTAAATAGTCTAAGAAAATTATCAGCTAAAGTAAAGAGAGAATTGGCTCTAGTAGAAAATAAATTATAGGATGCTCATGTAGACCATTTGGATCCAAAGCTGGATTGTAATTTTAGTTATTTTGCCCTTACTCATTTTCCTACAGGAATTATTATGCAGAGGGAAGATAATATCTTAGAATATAATTTTAGCATACAGTGTAAAAAATTAAAGATTTATGTAGAAAAATTTCTGAATTGATTCTGAAAGGAAAAATGAGCCCTTGCCAATTAGCAAGAATAGACACAACAGAAATTGTGATACCTTTTACTAATACTGAAATTGTCTCATTATGGACAGAAAATGAATATTGGCAAAGAACTTGCAGTAATTTTTTGGGAGAGATTAACAAAAAATATCCCAAAAGCAAGAGACTTCATTTTATAAAAAGAACTAACTGGAATCTTCTTCATATAGTAAAAGGGGCATCAAATTCTGGAGTTCCTATATTCTATTCTGATGCAAATAAATCAGAAAAGGTAGATCATACATCAGTAAAAATAAGTAAAATATCCCAGAGCCCTGTTGATTCAGTTAAAAACTCAGAGTTGTATGCCATTCTTATGGTATTATGTAATTTTTGTGAATCTCTTAATATAGTTCCTAACTCTCAATAAGCAAGAAGAGTTTTTTCACATATTGAAACTAGTGAACTTATTCCTGATGATTCAGAATTAATTTTTCTATTTATTCAACTAAAACAAGTAATCACAAATAGAAATCATCCATTGTATATAACATATATCAGATTCCATATGGGTCTACCAGTCCCTCTAGCATAAGGTAATGATAAAATTGATCAGTTATTAGTAGGAAATGTGATAGATGCCCCAGAATTTCATAAGAAATGTCATGCTAATAACAAATGTTTGAAGAAAGATTTTTCCATCACTTGACAATAAGCCAAGGAAATTACAAGGAAATGTCTTACTTGTGTTTTGAATAACTAAACTCTTTTATCTGCAGGAAGTAACCCAAAATGTACCCAAAGAAATGAAATTTGGCAAATGGATATGTTTAAGTTTGCCGAGTTTGGGAAATTAAAGCATATACACCATACTCCAGACACTTATTCAGTATTTCAATAGACAACTGCTTTAAGTTCTGAAAAGGCTGATTCTGTAATTATGACTTTATTATACATATAACATATAGCTATTGTATAGCTATTGTGGGGAGAATTGTACAAAATAAGACTGACAATGCTCCAGCATATGTCTGTAGTAAAATGAAACAGTTTTTTTGCATATTATGTCTTAAAACATATTATAGGTATACCAGACAATTTGACAGGAAAAACATTTGTAGATAGGTCTAATCATACATTAAATGATATGCTTAATACATATAAAGGGGTGATAAAGAATACCAGAGGTATGAAATGAAAAAGGATTAACTGCCATGGGGAGACATTGGATAGTAGAAAAAACTGCCAAATGAAATCTGCCCCTATATCTTTAAGATGTATTGAGCTCACAATGAAAACTGGGATATGTGTTATGTTGGGGAAGAGGTTTTGCCTTTGTTTCCACAGGAGAAGAAAAGCTGTGGATACCATCAAAATTGATAAAGATTCAATTTTGGAGAGATCATTCTGGAGAGATCTTAATAAGGAGAGGTGATAGTTCATCAGAAAGCTTGCTCATTCAGTCTAAATTAACTTATAAAGACCATCAAATATCTTTCATTTGATCGGGCACGAAAAAAAATGAAATTTTAAAAATAATAATAATTTCAAATAATAGTTTACCAAAGGCACAGTTGCCTTAATGGCATAAAATGAAAAATGAGTTTTCCTAAACCATGTGTGTTACTTCCCATATTAGAATGTTAGATTGTAGATTGCCATGAGGGCTGCACCATGTTGGACACCAGCTTTTGAGTTTTCTCCTTAAATAAAAGGAATATTTTGCTGTTTGGTATGAAAATGCAGTTAAGACATTTAAAATGTTTTAAGTAAGTTCAAAGGGTTACTACAGTTTAATTTGCTTTGTAAATCTCTCAGAGTTGGAGTGATTTGGAGCTAAGATAAAATATATGAGGAAGGCAGTGGCAGCCCATGCCTTTAATCCCATCAGAGAAAAGAGGATCTCTATAAGTTAGTTGTTTTCTAAATTCCAGAGTAACAATGAACAGGGTGGTAGTGGTTTTCACCTTTAATCTCAGTACTTTAATCCAAACACTTTCTATGTTAATCAGATAGTAAATAGCTAGAAACAAGCAATATTTGCCTATTCAAATATACTGAGATAGATAGTTGGTTTATAAAAACCTCACTGTTCTACAGAAAATGACATTTAAAGATGTTTTAATGATAAAAGACTTTTCAAGAGTGAGACATTTCTGCTCCTGGCAGCACCCCCATACTACTTCAAAGAAGATTATGGAAATTGATGAACCATATGGTATTATGGTATTTGCTTCAAATGTGGCAAAGCTAGCCATAGGGCAAATCAAAATCAAAAACAAAACAAAAAATCCCAAACAAACAAACAAAAAAGCTTGTCCTTGTCTCAACAGCTGACAGTATGCTGTCCAAGCTGTGGATGACCAGGACACAAAACATGTCAACTGCCAAATTTTGCCAGGAAAGGCAGACCTTCATAATTCTTATCTCACAGAAAAATCTTCCAGATATTCTGGGCCACTAGGCAAAGAGATGGATGCTCCAACCTTGTAGCAGAACCTTGGGGGTGACGTTAGAGGCAGCCAACAATCTCTGTCATTTCTATAGTTTTGGAAGCTGCTTGCTCTGCAAATCCTGTTTATTTGGGTACTATTTATCCTTCTCAGGTCTCTGAAGGGTTTGAAGACTAGATAATTATAGTCTCACAATTAAGCTTAACTTGTCTACAATTTAAGAAAATGTTTTAAGGTCTAAAAAGATGTTTTTAGGCTGATAAATGGAAGTTATGATAGAAAGTGTTTAGGTACAGAACTTTGGACTCATCAAGTTAAGATAGAAGAATACTTTCTCCAAGTTTGCTAAATAACACTGGAGTAGACATTGTGATATAATTTTTACAAGATAGTATATAGTTTATTGATGCTAGAGAAAGAGTCTTTTGCTTAGACAAAAAGGGGGAAATGTTGAAGGATGTTTAACCACACTGTAAACCCTGAGTCTTTATTGGTAAAATGGAAGGATTGAGATTTTATTAAAAATAACAGTCTGGCAGATGTAGGGTTGGGGAAGATCTTTTCCTATTCTATAGGATGCCATTTGTCCTATTGACCTTTTCCTTTGCTTTATAGAAGCTTTTCAGTTTCATGAGATCTCATATTAATTGTCATTCTTAGTGTGCATAGTATTGGTGTTCTAATCAGAAAGTTGTCTCCTGTGCTAACATGTTCAAGGCTATTCCTCACTTTCTCTTCTGTCTGATTCAGTGCATCTGGTTTTATGTTGAGGTCTTTGATTAACTTGGACTTGTGGTCTATGCAGGGTGATAGATAGGAATCTATTTGTATTCTCTTACATGCTTACAACCAGTTATACCAGCACCACTTTTTGAAGATGTTTTCATTTTTAATTGTATAATTTTAGGTTCCTTGTCAAAAATCAAGGGTCCATAGTTCAGTGGGTTTACATCTGGTGTTTCACTTCAATTCCATTGATCAACCTGTCTGTTTTTATGCCAATGCCATGTAGTTTTTATTACTATTGTTCTATAGTACAGCTTAAAACCAGGGCTAATAATAGCTCCAGAAGTTCTTTTATTGTACAGGATTGTTTATAGCTATCCTGAGCTTTTGTTTTTCCATATGAAGTTGAGTATTATTCATGCAAAGTCTTTAAAGAATTGTGTTGGAATTTTGATAGGAAGTGAATTGAATCTGTAGATTGCTTTTGGTAAGATGACCATTTTTATTATATTAATTGTATGGATCCATAAGCATGGGAGATCTTTCTATAGTGTGATATCTTTTCTAATTTCTTTCTTCAGAGATTTCAAGTTCTTGTCATACAGATCTTTCACTATCTTGGTTAGAGTTACTCCAAGATATTTTATATTATTTGTGGCTATTGTGAAAGATCTCTCCCTCATTTTTTATCAGCCCATTATTATTTGTATATGAAAGTGTTGCTTTGTTTGTTTATTTAATCTTGCATCCAGCCACTTTGATGAAGGTGTTTATCAATTGTAGGAACTCTCTGGTAGGATTTTTAGGATTTTTTATGTATATTATCATATCATTTGCAAACAGAAATACTTGGACTTCTTCCTTTCCACATTGTATCCCCTTGATCTCCTTTAGTTGCTCCATCTAGAACTTCAAGTACTATATTGAATAGATATGGAGAGAGTAGGCAGCATTGTCTTGTCCCTGATTTTAGTGGAATTGTTTAAATTTATCTCAATTTAATTTGATGTTGTTATCAGTTTGCTGTATATTGCCTTTATTGTGTTTATGTATGTGTCTTGTATCTCTGATCTTTCCAAACTTTTATCATAAAGGGGTGTTGGATTTTGTCAAAGGTTTTTGCTGCATTTAATGAGATAGATGATCATGTGGCTTTTTCTTTTCTTTTCTTTTCTTTTTTTTATATTGTGGGTTTCTTTGACAGATTTTACATATGCTGAACCATCCCTGGGTCTCTGGGATGAAACCGATTTGACGGATTTTCATATGTTGAGCCACACCTGGATCTCTGGCATGATGTTTTCCAAGTGCTGCAGCATGTGAGGGGCAGGGACAACTTGCCTAATCTTAATAGAGCATACACCAGATCTGTCTGCCACTAGTGTTGAGGGCAACATGGAGGGGAGGGGATCTCTTCCTCATCAACCCCACCATAAAGTAAAAAAAAAGCAGAGCTGGTTCTCACACACTCATGCCTTGCGGCCAGCTCATCCACACCCCCCACAATTAGGGCCAACTGTACTCTGCTGCACAGGCTAAGCTTAAGACTTGCTCTCCTAAATGCTGCTGCTGATAAAGGACAGGGTCATTTCTGCTCTCATGATCCCAAGGCCAGGTCTCCCACTTGCTATGGGTGATGAGGAGCAAGGGAGAAGTGAGTATCTCTCCATCATCCATGTCACCACAGGGAGATGAGTGGATGGTCTCTCAAGCTCAGATCCTTGGAGTCAGCTCACTCACAACTCCTGAAATGTGCAGGGTCTGCTATCTCTAGTATTGCAGCTGGCCAAGTGCAGGCTCAGATATCCTGTTCTCATGACTCTAGAGCCAGTTCTCACATGATGGCCAAGTGAGGGGTGGGCCACTTCTGCATAGGCCTCAGACATGAACATGTCCCTGGGTGGCAGCCGAGAACAGGGATGTTCACATGGCTTTTCGTGGTAACTGACCCCTGAGGCTGCAAGATCATGGAACCAAATATGACCACTGGTAGCAGCAGAGGCCAGTACCCCACCATGGTCCTAGGTGGTATTACCAGCTATTCTAATCAGGTTGTTCCTCACTACCCTCAAGTCTCAGGTTCTGCCTCTCTTCATTGTGCCCAAATCCTTCTCTTTCTCTTTCTCTTCCATTTTTCCACCACATATTTTGCTTCTCTTAGTGGTGCCTGGGGTCTCTGAGTATCTGAACTTGTCTCAGAAGTGGTCTCATGAATGCTACTCCCCACTTATGCATCATGTGTCATGGCACCTGGCATAGTTCATCACCAGCATGGTCTGATCCTCAGGCTGTGTGGCACCAGACTGCTATTCATCTCAGGCTAGCTCTCTATCCAGGTTCCATGGAACAAGTCTGGTAAATGTCTTGGGTTTGCTCCTTGCCAAACTCTCCTGAGTGGCCATCTGCCTGAGGTCCATTGTGACAGACAGTGTTCTTCTAGTCTCTGACTTGCTGCCTATCCTGGGAGCACATCTAGGTTACCTGGTACTGAACTGGTTGTTGGCACAGGCTAGTTCCCTGTCTGGACTGCCTGGGACTGAACTGGTGGTGGTTCCAGGCTTGCTTTCTTCAGGGAATATTAGGGTACTAATCATTCAGCTATTCATAGGCCAGGACAGTGAATATAGACATAGTCTTTCTCCTCTCTGCTATGGACTGATACCCACGAGACACCTCTGTAATGCCTCTAGGGTCAAGACACGTTGTCATTCTTAACTGCACCACTTACTTTAAAACCTGCAGTACTCTATGGTAATGTTTTATAGTATTTATTATATAAATAATACAGTGATGAATTTTCAACTTGTGAAAAACAGTGTTGGAAATGAAAAGATCTATGGTGAATATGGTTCATCTAAGGATGGCATGAAAGAAGGTGATCATAGATTTTTTTTTAATTCCCAACCTGTATTTAGTGGAGAATCTGATGGGGTGACTTTGAGTATCCAGCTTGTGTGTTTGCACAGTTTACACATTTTGTTCATCTGAAAAATATCCATTTGCAGGGCAATCTAGGTCTTGGCTCCAGTTACCATTTTTTATTCCAGCTGTGCTATTTATTTCATTTCCTTGGTATTTCTACTTAACTGCAGTTAGAACTATAGTTTTAATTGCTATTTTCTGATGTTAATTTAATGCTTAAAAAATCACTGACTGATCAATTGATAAAAATACTCTCATATTTAAAAGAAATCTGATGGCCCACACAATGCAAATTTCCTCCAATTTTGGTCACTGAATTCTGTCTGTTAAGATTTCTATTCATTTTAATTTTCTATTATGTAAGAACTCACTTGTAAGTCAAGTAGCTGGGTCTTGAATCAAATATGAAGATGAATTAAGATTGTATGAAATATGAAACTGAAATCTATCCCTGGACATTAGATACAGTTATCTAAGGAACAAAGTTGTATGGTTTTCAGGTTATATAAAAACTACACAGCATATTATAAAGGAGGGAATGGACAGAGGTCACATGCTGATCAATACTAGGGGGGAAAGGAGTTAGTTCTGCATTGAACTATTGTTTTCATTTTTTTTAGTGGAAGTGAGTTTTTATAAAATTATAGTTCTTTAACCATTCTTATTTAATTTTTCTAAGGCTTAGTGGCATTAGTAGCATTCATTATATACAACTTGCACCATGGCACTAGAGGCTTGAGTACTGTTATATAATAAAGTTCAATGAATGTTAATAAATATTCAACTATATTACAATTAGTTCTGTTCTTTGTATTTAAGGAATTTATCCTTTAAAATAGTTGGGCATTTTATTTCAATTATTTATGTAGTTGAAATAATTATAAGTATTTAAAAATATTTGTTCATAATTAAGGAAACAGATGAATTTACAAGATGACTATCAGAGCTTCCTACCATTTGTTTTAGAAATTAACTCTATCTTTGTTTAATAAATAAGAGATCAGACTGAGTATTCTTAAGAGAAGGAGTTAAATAATCACAATTATGTGGTGAAATTTCATTGTAGAACAATAGTCTTCAAGATAAAGGAAACAACGAATTGGAAAATTTGATCGAGGTGTTTGGACTTGAACATACTTACTGAAAACTATAAAATAAAATATGATATTTATAAATATTTCATAATTAAAAGCTGAGAGTTACCTTGCAAAGAAGTTTATTAAGAACATATTTGATCAGTATAATCTCAAACTAGAGATGCAAATAAAAATATATGTGAGGTAAAAGCTATAGATCTGATAGTGCAGAAAAAAGAACAATATCCAGGAAACATTATATATGCAATTGATGTTCATAACTGTTAGTATGTTTGTTCATATTGCAATCCTCTGCAGCCAGCATTAGAAATGCTATTCTTTCTTTCAATGATCTTCTTTCTTCTACCTTTCTCCATCCTTTTTCTTCTACCCTTTCAACCCCCTAACACTAGATAAACAAAAAAATAAATAAATATAAGAGATAGATAGATGCATAGATAGATAGATCCCTGAATAAAGACAGGGGTTATAAAGGGGACAATGTTATTGTTAGACTACTTCCTGCTGATTGGGGGTATCAAGTTCCTTGCGGTATGTTTGATCTTCATTGTCAAGATATCTAATTTTGTTATTCTTTTTGTTTCTTCTTTGCTCAGGGCTACTAACAAACCAGGATCAGCAGCAATCAACAACCCATCTATTGAGGCTCTAAAATTTATATATCTGTTGAGTCCTATGCAAGAGGAACAATAAAGAGCTCTAGAATGCATGGAATGCAGCCCACCAGTTAGCACAACCACAATGGGGAGCCTCAGATAGACATAGCACAAGCAGTAAGTGTCCTGAGGATTCCATGCTGTTATGGCACATTACTCTACTTGTTGTCCTTGCAGTCTTTATAATTTTCCTAATATATGTGTTGTGTGAAACTCTGATGGGGATTCCAGCCCCTCGCTGGGCAGTATCACTGGTATTTTTAAAAATAATGCTTGATCTCCTTCTGGGATTGCTGCTGAAGCAGACTTGAGTCAGTCATCACCTCTGGAAAGAACTTAGAGAGGTGGATTGTTAGGAATGATCGCCACCTTCAGAAAGAATTTGGGAAAACAGATTGTTTGGTAAGGTCAGGTTAAGATGTTTTTGCTAGTGATTCTCTGATGTAGAAAATCTTCGGAAATGATTTGAAGTTCAGAAAAGTGTACTCTTAATAGTTGACTAGGGACTTTTCAAGGTCAGCAAGCAAGAATAGTCCAAAATAACACTGGCTGATATGACTCTCTTAGGCTGGGCTGATGATTGGGGCAATGATTAATCTCCTGTGCTCATTTTGCCCTTAGCTCCTGATATGATTTAATAACAATTGTTAATAAATATATGTGCTCCTTGAGAATTTAAAATAGACATAGTTAATTATATTTTATATAAAAGTTTAGATTTGTGATTCTTTTAAGATTTTTATAAGACTAATTTTTAAGATAATTGATTCTTTCTTTGTAACTGAAAATTTCACCCTGCCAGTAAAAAAAAAAAAAAAAAAAAAATTAAAAGAGCTGGTTGAGAAATTACCTTGCTTGCTCACACTCTGTTAATCCATAACAAGTTGCTTAGTTACAACTGTATATCTTCTTCGGAATAATTTGTTTTTTCACCTGCAGTATGTAAAATATTTTTCATGTAAAAGCATCGTAAAATGTATTTTTTATGATTGTTCCCTAAAAGAAAAATAAGATGTAATCATCTTGTAATCCTTATGCTACGTGAAAGATTTTACTGGGGCATAAGAACTATGGAAAAGAAAGTTAAGTATCTGAAGTTTGTTGGAGCTTTAGTCACTGGAACGTCCCTTGATTCATCTTCTAGTGTAAGTGTGTATGTGAAAATGCTGTATTTTTTTCCCTTCTCTTTTCCTTTAATGTTTACCACCATCTGTGGAAGCCACCACTAGGAAGCCACCAACTCTAGCCCCCCACTAGAAAGCCAAAAGCTCTAGTCCTAGCTAAGAAGCCACCAGCTCTAGCCCCAACTAGGAAACCAACAACTCTAACCTCTGCTAGGAAACAACAATTTCTAGCTCCACTAGAAAGCTACCAGCTCTAGCCCCCATATCCCACTATCTGTGGAAAGTGCCCATCCACAGCAACAGCTCTAACCTGGGGAATTAAGCCTTTTACTCTCAGAAAAAGTCATCTGAGTGTTCAGCTAGATATTTATCTACACCTTACATCAGTTTTCTCTGTGGTGTTGAAGCTGGTCTTAGACATATACCCTCTGAAGAGTCCCCAGAATTTCAAAAGTCACATAACTGAAGAAACTATCTGCAGGTGGCAAAATCATTTCCCCACCAGAGTATGAGGCAAATAATAATCAGCTTCTGTGAAGCAGCCCTGTATCCACACACCTAAATTAAAAACATATTCTTATATTTCTCTCTCTTTTTTATAAAGAAACCAAAGTTCCACAATTATCACTACAACTCACAGTGTAAACAATAAAAAGTATGACACAAACAGGTACACACAGCTAGTAACAACTAGTCATTTACTCCAGCTCCAACATTAGTAGTTTAATTTACAGTTTTATCTTGGCTACAATAGTAGACTTCCAACCCTGATAAAAGGGTAGATATTTAATGTTTAACTGTTAAATTCCTCTTCCTCTTTCATACTTTGAAATTAAAATGAAGAAGTGATCTAGGGGTAACATTTTAGATTTTTGTGCAAACACCCAATCTGAGCTAATAGGTTTGCTTTCTATGAGTTTAAATCTAGAAATGCAGAAGGAAAAAAAAAAAAAACAGTGATGGAGTACTAGTTGAAGATCAACTATTGTGTTGCAGAGATATCTGTATAAGCCATGGTGGCTCTGGGCAGAGAATAAACATGGGGCAAAAATTGTTTTCAGAAAAACTTTAGAGAGAAAATACGGTATCATTGTGAGACAGATATTCATGAAATAGAGCTAATGAGGAGGACTCATTCTATCTCAGGTAATATGTATTCTCATGCCACAAGAGAGAAATTGAAATAATGTCTATTTCAGTTCGGCTATCTTCCAGTCAGTGATTAAATCATCAGGAATCACTGAGACTTTTCAAATAGAAGGATGAAATAATCTGAAGACAATAAAGCATAAGACAGACAACAGAGGATTTCTATTATAATGCAAAAGACTAAGAATTCAATATTTATTATAGAATTATGACAGCATGGCTATGACCAAGGTAAAGGTGAAATCATTAAATGTGAATACACACACACACACACACACACACACACACACAGAGAGAGAGAGAGAGAGAGAGAGAACTGCTTATCCTGTCAATATATTCATTCACTTGCTCATTTTATCCCATAGTTCATTGTAAACATTTCTTTATTGCTATCTAAATCTCTCTTTTGTTTCTCCCTCTGATTTGGTGTTGCATCATGAAGCTTCCAATTCCATGGCTTCTTGTTGTGTCTACATGAAATAACCAAAATGAAGGAAGCTATCAATTTTTAAACATAGCTTTAAATTTCTTCCTAAGATAGGGAAGTTTCCAAGTAACATGCTTGAGTTTGGAACACTTAGATACAATGTAACACATTCCAAATGGCCATTCATTCCTACTCTATGTAATCACCCACACAATCAAGCTACAATGTTCTCATATTTAGCATTGTTATCTGCTTAAGTGTTAAAGTCCTTGAAACAATCTTTGAAACATCATCTTCATTCATATTTCATGGAAGGTTTGTGATTTGCAACAGGTACTACAGTTAAGTCATCAATTTCTTATGTGTCTATTATTCACATCATTGGCATGGACTAAGCCTCTCTGATGTCCCTGCTTGTAATGACTTCAATACTTTAGTATTCATTTAATTTAGCAGCAGAGTTGTTTTTTTTTTTTAACACATCAAACAGATGAAGCCACTTTTTTTCTGGCTTAATCATTCTAATATTTCCCTCATATTTTACAAGTTTATTCATACACAGGTGACCTGATTTCTGCCCCTTTCTGGTTCAGGTTCAACTCCTGTTCCTTTACTTACCTAGTCTTTATACCATATTCCTTACACACCTACTAGTCTTCCTATCATGAATCAAACCTGCTGCTGCTGAGCTAGATCAGTAGGACAGGGATTAGCCCTGTCCTTTATTTTTCAAAACCACTAAGCACTATTTAGAATAATATATACAATACTTGATTTTATTCTATTTGAATTTTTGAACAACTAGGAATAAGTCACTAAACTTCCTGAATAGTAATTGCCAGAACTTCACTTATGTTTGGCTGTCACCAGTGAAGAACCGATATTAAAATAGCACTCTGGCAAAGAAGCTCAATACCCCCTGGAAAGCTTAGTTGCTTTAGATCTCCACCACCACTCTGTAGCACACTTCATTCCAGCTTCAAGGACCACGGTAACTGAAACCAGAGCATCTTCTTCAGAAGGATTTGTATCCACAACCATGTCAGGAAACTTGTGCTGTTTTGGGGAGTCAGTACTCCAAGATAAACTGTGGTGAACTCTAATACCCTTGGTTACCCATCAGTGAGGGCAACACTTGCCCTGATATCTTAGCAGAAAGTTCCAGATGGGTGTATCCACAAGGACTATGAGTAATTCTACAGAGACCTGTGATTGGCTCTTATGCAACACTGAAAGTAGGACTCGAAACTGTGCTCATGAGAATATTAAATCACCACATTTACACATCACACTGTTAATATCACTTTTTTAGTTACTTAGGAGTCATTCTCCTATGGTTCCCTGTGAGGTTGCATTGTCCCATTAAAAGGCTTCTCCCATATGGCTTTATCTTGCTTTGTTGATATTTTACAACGTATATAGCAGATTCAGCTGTAATATGAAGTAGACATAGCAACAACAGTGGTGGCAACAGTAGTGTCAGTGTTCACCACAGCCATGAGAATGGCAGTACCAATGAAAATCTGGTTGAATTCTCTAGAGAGCAGTCTTTAAGATAAATCTTTAACAGAAAGATAGAAGGTCACAGGAGCAGAAAGCCCAAACTGTGGAACGTGAATGAAGGTTATAGCTGAGTTATCTGATTTTACATAAAGTAAAGTGTTATGATTAAAGATGTGGAAAATTGAAATATCTTTGTATCATGTCTCTCATGACATGATTAACATTTCATTATATAATAGAAAACCAATAAATCATTCATAATTGTTGAAAGATATAATTCATCACTCTAAGAGCAAAAAACTTGCCCAGCCAGAAAACATTGTCTTACCTCTCTCTGGAATATGCAAATATAGGTGTAAGATACTGGATCCTGAGAGGACTTTCTCTGAGAATTTTATAGAAACACACAATGGATATAATGATGTTTGTAGTGAATAAGAATATTCTAATAACACATACATATCTGATGAATTAATTAGTTAATTAAAATTTTAGAGACAGGGTGAGACAGAAAGCTGAATGTGTTAGCATTCCCATATATTGGGAAGGGAAAATAAGGGACTGAATTACTTTATTTCTTTAGAAGAAATGTACAGAGTATGTGAAAGGACTTGGAGACCTGATGCTTTCACATGATTGAATGAGAATGAGTTTCTATTGCAAACAATATAGTTGACCTCAGCACCCATCAAGCTACACTATGACTACATCATAAAATGTAAATGTCTCTGCATCTTCAAGAATGTGTATCATTTGCTTGGGTGGTTTATCTTATTTGGGTCCAACAACAGGTATTTCTCCTCTCTATCTCAATTGTTTTTTTCCTATTGATCTGTTCAATATATTCTTCATCTCCCCTTGATTTTAGTGTCTGGTTTAGGCTTTTGAATTTTCTTTATGTTTCTCGAGGATAATTTTAAATCTAGTATTATATTTTATCACCTCCTATGTTTTGTTGTCTTGTCTGTTTCTCTTTGTGTTTATTGAAAGCTGCAACTGTGGGAAACATGACTCCTATGCTCACGTGGTATGAGCTTTACCAGTATGAAGAAGATTCTATTTTCAGTTTCCCTCTTACAGAGACTTTATCAAATTTATGTGGATCCTTTGTCTACCTCAACTGAACATGTTGGTTGGTTAGTTTCCTGTGAGATGTGTGAGTATACATGTAACAAATCCCTACAAATCAAGCAGGGCTTTTCTCAGTAGGACTAGAAAATGGTGCCAATGAATACAATGCAAAACAACAACACATCATCACACATGATTCCATCTGTTTTTGTTCTTTGTTATAAAATCTCATAAAATAATGAAATGGTTAGCAAGGAAAAAAGGCTTGAAGTTATTTTCTGAAACCTTTCATTAACTCTCAATTAACAATTTTAATCAAGCATTTCATAATTTATTCTATTTTTTCAGGGAAAGCCTCCATTTCTGTTAGTTCATATTCTAAGATCTTCACTATAAAGAATAGACTATCTAAAAAGATGAAGATGAGAACATGTCTAAACTTACTCAGCTTTAACTGAAGTACCAAGTTTTGACCTGTTATAAGCATGTCTTGAATCTCAACATTTTAAAAGAGACCTTAAAAGCAGATTAAATATATTTTACATTTTGAAATGAAATATTACCTCCATCTTACAAATACTGACTTTGAAAGTGCCTGTCAGAATACCAGGCATTGGTCACCACACCTCTTACAAACTTTTCAGTCCATTTTGACCTTTTCTTTAAAAAAATATATTTATTTACTTTATTTTATTTTACATTTGTACACTGGAGTGTATATATGTGTATCACATGTATACAAGAGCCTGCATAGGTCAAAAAATTGCATTGGTATTGGTTCCCCTAGAACTGGAGGTATAGTGATTGAGATCTGCCCTGTGGGTGCTGGGAACCAAGTATAGATCCTGTGTATGAGCAGTAAATATTCTTAAACATTGAACCATCTCTCCAAGTCCTTGATCTACTCTTTTGAGACCATATTTATGGTAATTTGGGAAAACAGAGTTTCAGTTCCAAGCTCATTATCTAAAAGAACCTATCTGAACATTAGCTCATTCTGATTGACCAAGTAACATTTGGTTGTTTACACTTGTGTAGGTAGCAAATAATTAGTGTGATTGACTTTTGATTTTGGAAATAAAAAAATTAAACAAATGAAGAAGGGAAATAGCATATTTAACCTGAAATTAGAACCTTAGCATTGGTGTCTAACAGTTGTTTACAGCACATTTCTACTTTGTGGCATATAATTTCTAGAGTATACCTGTGAGATAGCAGGTAACTTCTCATTTCTAAGGAATAGTGTTACTAGATGTATTCATGTGAATTTTTCTGATGCCCAGCTAGTATAGCTTAGAAAATAAAAGTAAAAATTTGACCTATTTCAGTTTTCTTTTTATACAGCTATTTCTTTGAACATGAGAATAAACACGTCCAATGTACTCTATGATAGAAATATGAAGAAAGTTGGAATAAAAATACAATGTTGTTATCTTCTTACAAAACCAGAAGACAATTCATCTGTTCATGTTAACATTTATTGAGTATCTACTACAAATTTTATTTTTGGATATCAGAACAACTCTTATACATATTGACAGAAATATAAGATTAGTGGATTAATACATGAATGAGTCAAGAAGGCATTCTGCACCACTCATGATATGGTGAAAAGTTAGAATCTCTTTCAAGAAGCTTACTAATTATTATAATAGGAGATATATACACATCAATAAGAAAATACCATACAAAGAAAACAATGCTCAAGTTTATATATATATATATAAACATATATATACATATATATAAACATATATATACGTATATATATGTACCATTATTTGGACTCAACACATTATATTTATGATTTTATGTGTATATAAAAAACATATATATGTGTGCAATAACAATGGATAATGAAAGATGCAATGAATTTGAAGGAGAATGGGGAGAGGCAAATGAGAGGGTTTCTAGAGGAAAATGTGAAGTCATACTTTTAAACTATTCATTAATAACTTCATACACCTTCCAACCCACCAACCCGAGGCATGGAAGAAAGGATATTATCAGACGAAGCAGATGAATACCTCCTTGGTCACAGGTCCCTGGGGAAACTTGGCAGCAGCTCAGCCAAAACAGCTCCCACAGGAACAGGCACGGTCAGCAACAGGGACATAGCAATAAGCAGTAACAGGAGCGCAGCCTGCCAGGAGCACAAGCGAGGACAGTCAAAGAAGCAGCAGCCTAAACAGGGCTCAAACCAACCTAGTCAATGATCTTTAGCAAGTCTCAACAGCAGCAAACCTTTGCAAAGCTTTGTCTGGGATCTTTCAAAGTGAAGCAGCAATGAGCAGTGATGAGAAACAATGTCAAGCAAAATGTCCCTCCGCATTGTGGGTGGCTCCCTTGACATCTTCTGCAAATATGCACAAGGATGCTTTCCAGTTGGCCAACTTCACACCCTTCACACAAAGTCCTTCCTGTTTAGCAAGATCATGAACTCTCCAAGGAGTCTGTCCATCAAAGGATGTGAATATGTTCCCCACGTGTAACACTTTCTGGCTGGCAAAACATCATGTGCTCTCCATCAGTATATTTTGCATGCCCTTTTCAAAAGTTTGTTTTTCAGTAGTGGAAAAAGCACCCCCACATCTCACACTTTACACCAAAACAAAAAACACATTCATTCAATACAACTATGTTTCTAAAGAAGTGTAAATTTCTGCCACAAAATGTCATAATTAAAATATATTTGAAACAATAATAACCAAAAAAATGAATATTTGTAAGAACATGAAATTGGTGAAAAAGTCCAGTGGAACTTCACTGGCCATTCACATGTAATATAGATGCTGTCTTCATT
>CAJQZJ010032315.1:432350-489540 GCA_907164525.1 Lophiomys imhausi | reverse complement strand
CCCTGTCTTGGCAGAGCTAGGCTATCGACTTACCTGCTTCCAAGTTTATAAGAAAAAGAACCATTATTTGGACTGAAAGGGAGAGCTGTTGGGGGGGAAAAATAAATACCTTAAACTAAAAAAAAAAAAAAGAAAAGAAAAAGTTAGAGGAAGATGTGAGGAAGCTGGAGGGATCAAGGACACTACAAGAAAACCCACATAGCCAATTAACTCGGACACAGAGGACTCAAAGAGACTGAACCACCAACCAAAGAACTTGCATGTACTGGTCCTAGGCCCACAACATATATGATGCTGATGGGCTGCTTGGTCCTCAAATGGATCCCCTAACAATTGGAATGGGGTCTATCTCAGACTTAGATGCTGTTGCCTCTCTCTGGAGCTCACTTTCTAGCAGAGCTGCCTTGTCTTGCCTCAGTGGAAGAGAAGGCACTTAGTCCTGATGCAATTTGATGTGCCAGATTGGGTTGGTACTGGATGGGGTGGCTATGGAGGAAAGGGGTGGGAAAGTGGGACTGGGAGGGAAGGTGGGAGGGGGATGGTGATTGGAATGTAAAAGTAAGCAAATTAATAAAAAAATACAAAAGTAAAAAAAAAAGTTTAATACTTTTAAAATCTATATAAAATGTAGCTTACACAAAACGAATCATAAACAAAGAGCTACTAGAGGACTAAGTTATATTACTTTCTCACAGAATATAAATTTATTGTAAACAGTACACATTTTTCTTCACAAATATTCTTTGTATAATTAATCTTACTTGCCTGATTTGTCAAATCATGTATATTTTACTGCTAATTACTCATGTTCAGTTTTGCTTAAATTGTAGTATTTATATAATAGAAAATAAAGAAATAATAAGTAAAAACCTATTGGTTTGTTTTGATTCATAAATCAGTCCTCTCTTACTGGAAATATATAGAAATCTATTTTGACAGTATAGATTTTAAAAGTAAGCTAAATATATATTAAGAAGCCAAAATTACTTTTTGTATTAATTATTATCATTCATGTATTTATAAATCCAAAATTCACAGGAAATGTACTTTTTATTTTTTTTAATAAGTACTTTATTTTTTTTTCAAGTTACATCTCAGTCACAAACCCTTCCCTATTCCCCCTTCTTGTCCCACCCTTCCACCCTCTCCCCCCCCCCAACAGCTTCCCTTTTCATTCCAACAAATGGTTCTTTCTCTTATAACAGTAAATTCTATACAAAACAGCAGAATTAAATATGCCACATTTATGAGAGTTAAATGGCCCGGTGTACCTTCCCAATGTCCAGTTCATACATATTTGGCCCCTGACTTTAACCTTCTACCTTCTAACCATCTCCATGAGTTTAAAGTTCTATAACTGACTTAGTTTTCATACTAACTTGCATCACTATTATAACCATCTTCTTAGATCTAGAACGCCCTCTTGATTCCTAAACAACTCAAAATTTAACTATGAGACTCTAGCTGTCTATTCTTCAACCACCTCAGAGAGCTGAGAAGGATAAATATATCTGATTATATAGGAAGTGCAGGGCCTGCAGCTTCCAATACTAAGAAGTGACAAACCAGTGACTACCTGGACAGTTCCCATTTTCTCTCCATACATTCCAGCATCAGTCTTCAGCCTTTTGGTCCTGTTTCTCTTACAGACATTTATTGTAGAGCAGGGATTATGAAGGACTAACCTACCCTGTCTTGGCAGAGCTAGGCTGTCGACTTCCCTGCTACCAAGAATGCACGGACTTGAGAAAAATTGAGACATAGACATAGCACAGGAAGGACCAAGAAGGGTCAGATTATTGAATATGCCCTTATACCTTTGTATATTGATACAAAATTAGTAGTATATTTGGCTAAAGTGGTATTGACCATTGTTTATTGTGCAAAAATAAGATTGTATTGGTCTATGTCGGTATTGATATTTGTATATTGATACAAAATTAAGATTATAGTTGGCCACAATGGTATTGACCCTTGTATATGGACGCAATATTAAGATTGTATTGGGCCACATAGGCATTGATCTTTGTATATTGATACAAAATTAAGAGTATATTTAGCCACATTTGAATAGACCTTTGTATTTTAGGTATTGTATTTAGGTATTTGTATTAAAGGTAATGCTTCCTAATGGTATCGTACCTAGAGATACTTAAAAATGAAATATGAAGCTCTGGCCTCTTGATACCAACTGTCTTAAACTGTTTAGGATAGTTAAGAAAAACAAACTCCTAGTCATGCATGCATGTCACCTTGTTAGCTACTATGACAGTCTATCACAGATATTCTCTAAGCTACTCAGTAATCAAGTTGTTAAGAGACAAGCAACATTTGCTTATCTAAATACAAGAGATAGATAGGGCATCTTCAAAAACCCCAAGAGATCTGCAGAATATGGCATTCAAAGATGTGGTCTTAAATTAAGATTTTTTTTGATATCGTGACATATCAGCTCCTGACAGCACCCCCTATTCTACTCCAAGTAGAAGATAAGCATCTAAGAATCTCCAGTGTGAGATGGTTGAATTAGTGGCAAGCCCATCTCTTGGCATGTAAAAACTCCTTGCTAAAATTGGTAGTACTTTTAAAAATGAATGCATATATTTTAAAATATATTTAAAAAATAAAGCTGAAATATAATTTTTTATAAATAATAATCAAATGAAGATGCACTTTAAAACTGTGGAAAATTATACAGTGGTTTCTGTTTATTACCTCCCATAGTGAATTATAGCTTCTTTATCTTCTACAAAGATCATATGGTCTCTTATTTTAATAACGAGTAGCTAATAAGTTTATATTTTATAAAAAGAATAATTAAGGTAAGTAAAAGTATTTAAATTTTTCTCTAAGAAAAATCATGTTTCATAGATCAGAATTATCACCAAGATAATTCATCTAAAACAAAACAAACAAACAAAAACCCCAAATCTCCTACTTCAGACAATTAGTATCCGGTTCACTCTAGCCCAGATAATTAAATGTGTCTATCAAGTAACTATTATACTAATCCTTAGATTATCTATTTTTAGCATTTGGATATTTTAGAATTTATTATATATGTACATATACATCATAAGCAATAAATTTATGCTATAGACATAGCACATATATATATAGAGAGAGATGTATATAAAATAAATGTATAATATATTGTTTTTAAAAATATTTATTTATTATGTCAGGTTAGATCTCCATCACAGTGTCCTCTTTCTACCCCTCCCAGTCCTGCCCTCCCACCCTCTATCCCCTATCCCTTCCATCTCACTCTTCTGGAGTAAAGTGCCCTACATAACAGTCTCCCGCCCCAGTTCAGCAGTCATATGAGGGACAAGAGCCTCTTCATACACTAGGGGCTTACAAAGGCACTACCACTAGGGCAAAGCAACAAAGTAACTTTTTTCACTGACAGGAAAAAAGTCTATGCTCATGTTCCCTTTGGTGCATTCATTATAGTACAGTTATCTTGTACTATATGGCTAAAATCAAACTATAAGTGAATAGATGCCATGTGCAATCCTTCTGAGTCTGGGTTAGCTCACTCAGGATGAGCTTTGCTAGTTCCATCCATTTGGCTGCAAATTGCATGATTTTGTTGTTTCTGATAGCTGAGTAGTATTCCATTGTGTAGATGTACCACAATTTTTTAATCCATTCTTTGGTTGAGGGACATCTGGATTGTTTCCAGTTTCTAGCTATTACAAATAAGGCTGCTATGAACATAGATGAGGAAACGTCCTTGTGATTTAATGAGTATTTGGATGTATACCCAGAAGTGGCATGCCTGGATGCCGAGGCAGAGCTATTCCAAGTTTACTACAATATCTCCAGACTGACCTCCATAGTGGTTCCACAAGTCTGCACTCCCACCAGAAATGGAGGAGTGTTCCCCTTTCTCCACACCCTTGCCAGCATGTGCTGTCATGTGAGCTTTTGATCGTAGCCATTCAGACAGATGTGAGATCGAATCTCAGAGTTGTCTTGAGTTGCGTTTTTCTGATGATTAAGGATGCTGAGCATTTCTTCAAGTCTTTATCAGCCATTAGGAATTCCTCCTTTGTGAATTCTCTTTTTAGCACTGTTCCCCATTTTTTTTATTGCATTATTTGGTTTCTTGCCATTTAATATCTTGAGTTCTTTGTAAATTATGGATATTAGCCCTCTGTCAGATGTGGGGTTGGTGAAGATTTTTTTACTAATCTGTAGGCTGCTATTTTGTTCAAATTATAGTATCTTTTGCCTTACAGAAGATTTTCAGTTTCACGAGGTCCCATTTATTGATTGTTAGTCTTAGATCCTGAGCTGTTGGTGTTCTGTTCAGGAAGTTGTCACCTGTGCCAATGAATTCGAGGGTTTTCCCCACTTTTATTGGCATGTCTTTCTTTAGGTTTGGGAGGTTTTCTTCTATGATGTTGTTGAAAATGTTTTCTGGACCTTGGAGTCGAGAGTCTTCTCTTTCCTCTATGCCTATAACTCTTAGGTTCTGTCTTTTCATTGAGTCCTTGATTTCTTGGATGTTATGCGTGATAACTTTTTAGATTTCTCATTTTCTTTGGTTTTTGTACTGATTTCTTCCATCGAATCTTCCATGACTGAGATCCTTCCTTACATTTCTTGTATCCTATTTTTGATACTCATGTCAGTAGTTCCTGTTCTCTTACCTTGATTCTCCACTTCCACTGTTATCTCTGTCTGTGTTTTCTTTATTGCTTCTACTTCCAATTTCAAGTCTTGAAACATTTTATTCGTTTTGTATGTTTCCTGCTCCATTTTGCTTGTTGCCTTTTCTCTTTCTTGTTCGAGTTGAGCCACTTTGGGTTGGAGATCTCTAATGGTATTCTGTGTTGCTTCTGCTTGTAAATTTGTGGAATCTTTGAATTCCTTCAGAGATTTAAATTCTTCTTGAAAGGACTCTATCACTTTCCAGAATATAGATTTGTCATCTTTTTCATGTGTTTCAGCTGTGGTGGAGGGGTCATGGTTTGCTGTACTAGCATAGCTGCATTTTGTTGGAGTCATATTTCCCTGACTTTTTTGGATCTGTTCTTTCGCTGACCTTTAGCCATTTGGTTGTTCTTAGATGTTTGTTCCTTGTGCCTTCTGGGCTTGATGCCAAGATGGGTGCTTTGGTGTAGAAGTCATATAGCTTGGTGCTCTGTAGCTTTCCACAGGCTGGAGGGGGCCTGTGTGGAGGTTTTTTCAATGTGTCTCCAAGAGCTCACCCCTTCCTGTTTTGTCCCAATTGGGGACTCAGGCGAAGGGTTGTAGTGTGTTGTGTTCCTGTAGGTTCCTGGGATCCAACTGGTCTTGTATAGATATGGTGCAGGTTGACAGACCACAGACTGTTGGCTGGGGCTGTAGCTCCCCTGCAGCTTACTTATTGGACTGTGTTAGTGGTCCTCCCAAGCTACTCTCAGGGGGTTCTTAGGATCAATGTGCATCTAATAGTCAGAAGCACTGTGAGCTGGTACAGCCTACACCCAGGCAATGAGGAATGGCCCGGAATTGTTTCACTGCTCCTGAGTCAGAGCTCTCTGTGTTGTAGTCTGGGTTTTCAGCATGTAGTGGCTCTGCTGGTATGCTCCTGGGTGTCCAGACACAGATGCTGTAGAGTCTGGAGGTCCCAAGTTTGGGGATTGAGTCCACCAGCTGGAGTCCTGAAAGAATCCATCAGGAAGGGAGTACAATTTCCCGGTGGGAGGTGCTCAGTGTTAATATCTGGTGATTCCGATCCTTCACTGTCTATATTTCCAGTGCCAAGTTCTTTGTTCTCCCTGCTAGGCTCGACCAGATGGGTTTAAGTCTGTCTAGATGTGCCCCACGGCACCTCCATGCCTCTCAGCCCTAAGCACTAAGCCCTTTATTCCTAGTCACTCAGCAGTGCACCCAGGCCAAGACCTCACTGCTCCAGGCGTGGAACTATATATGCTCAAGATCTGATTTCCTGCTCAAAGAGCCAGCACTAGCAATGGAGTCTGATATTAACCCCACAACCTGCCCAGGGCTTGGACCCTGTGGAGATCCAAGTTGCCTTCCAACCCTGCCGCCTGCCTTTCTGTATGCTCTGACCTCACAGCTCCTACATCTGTCTGGGGCTGTCCTTAGATACTGGCAATTGGAGCCACTGTCTTCCAATTCCCACTGCAGTGGGGCTGCAGCATAACCCACTGCGGAAGTGTATCCCACTCCTCTATCTAGCTCCAGTGTTCTTTCCAGTGACTGCATATCCAATAGAGGAGTTGTATGTCCAACACCCCTCCGGAGAAGCCCAAATATGATTGTGTTTGCCAAAATGCCACTGTGCTGTGGACCTGCTGCCACCCTGCAGGTCCTGCTGCCAGCCCGCAGATCAGAATGTGCTGTGGCCCTTGGCCACAATGGTTCCTCTGAGAATATATCCTGTTCCCATGGCTCCGCTAATCTTCTGCCTGGTATCAGAATGCCTGCGTGGAATCTGGGAGCCCAGGAGGCTGGTGAGTAACTCTGTCTGGGGTTCAGAGATGCTCACTGGGTATTTGAGTGGCTCTTACCCAGTCCCTCTCCTGGTGATGATTCCTGGATTCAGCGGCTTGTATGGGCTCCTCCTCGATCTAGAGTTCTTTATGCAAAATTGAATGAAATATGTCTATCAAATACCAATAAAGAGCCCAAGCATATATTTCAGCAGTCTAAACTCTGGGGAAAGGAGCTTTTAATTAGAAAGTTTCTGAATGTCTGTCAAAAAAATACCAGTTATTATCTGAAAGAAGAAGATTTCAACCGAAGCCAGCCAAGAGCTGGTAATGTTGATATTAGCAAGGATGTGCTGAGTGTAAACCCTTAGATGTGAATACATGTGAATAAGTATGTGCTTCATCTACAAAAGAGGAAGCACTTGCTTAAGACAATTCCTGCATTAACTTGCAACAAATCAACATGTGGGACTGGAAGATGGTTGTTATTGGGTAGATGTGGATGTGGGCATTAACTGAGTGTGGGAGTTTCCTGGTTTATTTCAGGAAATTCAGAGATAATCCTGTCTATCCTTGTTATTATAAACAGGTTGTACCCACTCTTTAACTCTATTTATACAAACAAAATACAGACTATGGTATCAGGGATGGGGGCCAGGCACATAAATATACATAAATTTAAAGGCAGTCAATTAGTCAATTGTTTTGGTTTGACCCTCTCAATAATGTTTTTTAAAGTACTATGTCCATTTTTTGTGGTTCTTTTTTTGTAGTTGCTAATCTCAGAAAACATCTAATAGGACATAATTTATGTGGAACATTCAGATTTCATGCAGAGCATTCATCAGCACCTATCCCAGGCAAGTGATTCCTTTTCTTCTTTAGTTCATTCTTTATTCATCTATTTATTTTCTTAGTATATTTTAACCCACAAGAATGTAGGTTAGGGTTTTAACATATTTATGCTTAAAACATTTTTATATCTAAATAGTATCTAACATATAGGAATGCTCAATAAATGCTAGTTGATCAATAAGAAATAAACCAAGGAGATTGTTGTTTTAGTTTTCTCTCTTTTAAAAGCCCAGATTGTCCCTGCTTTTAAAAGCTATCCTTCTAGAGCTCTTCCTTTAGAGGATATCAGCATCCCTGGCCTCAAATTTTAAAGAAGAACAAATGAAAGATGTTATAGAAATAAGTCAGGTAAGAAATCATAGAATCAATATAGGAAGTTATGGGTTGACTTCTCAGGCTGGCAAATGGTGCAGATTGGGGGATATTGTTACTGTGCTTAATATTTCTCTGTTTGAGCAGACTCAAATATCCTTGTCAAAGTCTAGGGGTATGCATGGATATCCCTGGGAAAGGGAAACAGAACGTATTTTGTGGGTGGACTTGGAGAAGGTAAGGATGGAAACAAGGGGGATTGGGTGAAGGAGGAAAGGATGGAAGGAGAGAGTACAAGGAGAAATGATTGGAACTGGAGGACATTTGGAAGATGTAATATGGAAACTTGATGCAGTGGAATCTTTCTAGAACCTATCAGGTTGACCCTAGAGAGGACTCCTAGTAATTTAAGATATAGAGCCTGAACTATCATCTATAATCAGGCTAGGCTTGCAGTGGTAGGACTTGAATACCTACCCAGCTACAAAATCTCTGACCTACAATCTGTCCTGCTTGCAAGATGCACTGAGACAATGGTAGTTCAGAGCTTCTGAGAATGGCCAACCAATAGTTTGTCTAACCTGAGGCCCATACCATGAGAAGGAGCTCATACCAGACACTGCCTAGATGACCAGGATACAGAAGCTGGATGGCTCAGAGACCTAGGGTAGAATCAAACACAAGAGACAAAAAAAAAAAAAAAAAAAAGTCAGTGAAATGATTGATTACTAATGATATCCTACTATACTCATAGGATTGGTGCCTAGCCCAATTTTTAGCAGCAAGGCCTCTTCTAGCAACTGATGGGAACAGATACAGAGACCCACAACTAAACATTAGGAGGAGCTCTCAAGGGAAATCTAAAAAAGAGGGAGAAGAAGGATTATAGGAGCTAGAGGGAAATCGAGGAGGAGCAGATCTGGGGGAGAAGGAAGGGAAGGCTTGGAGGAAGGGAGGAAGAGAAGGCTATGGTAGGGATGTATTGTATGAGAGAATAAAGAAAAGAAAAGAAAAAGAAAATCTCTTTGACTTGTGTGTGATAATCATATTAGTTCCTATGTGTTTTTTATAAAGAAATTAGTCTTACCAGAGGAGGTTCAAAACTTATTTATGTAATTGAAACAATAATTTTGATCCCCTAGAATTTAATTTCTAAGTGAAGCTACATTGGAGGAGTACAGGTAAATTTTGTGGGAACATAAAACTTCAATCTGCAAAAATGCATATTACTTTTGGATGTTTGCTACATGTCACGAACTATTAAATACTGACTATTAAGGGAAAGAAAAGGATGATTTTGTGACAGGAATTGTTTAGTGTCTCGAAAATCCTGTTTCTTTCTGCTTTGTTTTGGTTGTACTTTGGGAGTATTCTTGTGCTGACAAATATTTCTGACAGTAGATGCTTGTTCATTAAATTTTTTTCTAAAATAAGATGCCATAATTAAGATGACAGATTTTCTAGGAATTATTCTCAGTAATTTCCAAGAAAAATCCCACTAGTTTAGAACAGTTAAGAGCAGCCAGCTGTGATTTCATAAGCAGTTCTGCAAAGCCAGAAAGAACTCTTTCACCTGTGGAAATTGTCATGTAAAGGACAGAGCAATTAAAATGAAGCAGAAACATCAGTGCTTGTTGTTCTTATGGAAAGGCCATTTATCTCCAGCTCATCTTTTTCTTTTTCATTCATTGAAATGCTAGGTCTATTGTCTGTGTTGTTGCAGTTTCTTAAGGTCTAAGGCCATGAGGGGCCTTTGGTGTAATGGTATTAGTGTATTTACTGAAAGTAAAAAATGAATTTCCAGTGCACATTCTTGATTCTTTGTTGTCACTTTATCAATATCTTCAGAAGTCATTTTAAGGAATAAGGGTTAGACTCAGGAGGTGACGCTAAAGTGTTTGACTAAAACACTTTACTAGTACGTAAAGTGCTTTCAGTGCAAAGAAGAGAACCTGGGTTGGGATCTCTAGCATCCATGTAAAAAGCCAAGTGCAGCACAGCAGCATACATCTGTAATTCCAGTACTGGTGGGACAAAGTCAGGAGGATTCTTGAGCAATCTTGACCAGCCAGCCTAGCCAAACTGGCAGGTTCCTAGTTCATTGGGAAGACCAGTAATAAGAAATAAGGCAGAGAAGGAATCAAGAAAGAAATACTTATCAAACTCTGATTTCCCATTGAGATTCACACCAGCATTACACACACACACACACACACACACACACACACACACACACTCAAATACACAACTTAAAAATATATACATGCATACACACAGACACTCACATACACAGATACCCATACAGGATCTCACACACACACACATATATGGATGAAGGGAAAGGAGGGAAGCTGGTGAAAATGCAACAACAAATGCAACTTATTTTCCTTATCTATTAGAAATGGAAAATACAATATTTCATACTTAGGAGAATTTATAAACAGACAAATTCAATTGATTAATGATAAAACAATTTTAAAGTAATCATTACTATTTATAAAGCCAATAATGGTATCTAATCTTTTTAAACTGATTCATTCTGTATTCTTTATTTACTTTTTAATTAATTAATTAATTAGTTTATTTTACATTTACTCCCTCCTCTCCTCCCATTCCCACCCTCTGACCCTTTTTCGCCATATATCCCCTACCCCCACCTGGTACAACCCACTCTGGCACATCAAATTGCATCAAGACTAAGTGCCTCCACTTCTACTGAGGCAAGACAAAGCAGCTCTGCTAGGAAAATGGGATCCAGAGGGAGGCAACCACATCCTAATCACAGCTAGACTCACCTCCAATTCACTTGAGGACTATGCAGCCCATCAGCTTCATATGTGTAATGGGCCTAGGACCTATCCATGAAAGTTCTTTAGTTTGTGGTTCAGTCTCTATGAGACCTCCTCTGTCCAAGTAAAGTGGCTATGTAGGTCTTCTTGACTCTCCCAGTTCCCTCAAACCTTCCCCTAACTCTTCCACAAGACTCCATGAGTTTCGCCTACTGTTTAGCTGTGGGTCTCTGCATCTGTTTCCATTATCTGCTGGATAAATCCTCTCAGATGGCAGTTATATTGGGTTCCTGTCCAGTTCTCTCTCTCCATTCACTTCCAATGTCTATTTTATTTCCACTACTTAGAGGGGATTCAAGTGTCATTCCTTGGGCCCTCCCTGTTATTTAGTTTCTTTGAGTCTGTGTATTGTAGCATGGTTATTCTGTACTTAATGGCTAATATCCACTTTAATTTCTTTATACATTTCTCTATTGAGGGACTTCTAGGTTGTTTCCAGTTTCTGGCTATTATGAATAAAGCTGCTATGAACATAGTTGGGGAAATGTCCTTGTGGTTTGGTGAAGCATACTTTGGGTATATGCCCAGGAGTGGTATAGCTGGGTCTTGAGGGAGTATTAGCATCAGATTGATTTCCAAAGTGATTATATCAGTTGGCACTCACACATCCTTGCCAGAATGTGCAGTTACTTGAGCTTTTGATCTTAGCCATTCTGATGGGTGTAAGATGGAATCTCATAGTGGTTTGGATTTGCATTTCTGTTATGAATAGGGATGTTGAGCATTTCTTTAGGTGTTTCTTGGCCATTAAATATTCCTCTGTAGTGAATTTTTGGTTTAGTTCTGAATGCCTTTTTTCATTGGATTATTTGGTTTATTAATGTTTAATTTCTTGAGTTCTTTATATATTTTGTATATATTATTAGTCTGTATATGTGTGGTTAGTGAAGATCTTTTCCCAATCTTTGGGCTGTCATTTTGTTCTATTGACAGTATCCTTGGCCTTATAGAAGCTTTTCAGTTTTATGAGGTCCCATTTATTAATTGTTGATTTTAGTGCCTGAGCGATTGGTGTTCTGTTCAAGAAAATGTCTCCTGTGCCAATGAGCTCACAACTTTTCTCCACTTTCTCTTCTATTAGATTTAGTACATCCATTTTTATGTTGAGGTCTTTGATCTGCCTGGATTTGAGTTTTGTGTAGGGTGATAAATACGAATTTATTTGTATTCTTCAACATGCAGCCAGTCCAGCTAGACAAGCACCATTTGTTAGTGATGTTATATTTTTTCTGTTGTATGGTTTTGTCATCTTTGTTAAAAATCAACATTCCGTTGGGGTTTGCATTTATTTCTGGGTCTTTGATTTGATTCCATTGATCAAACTGTCTGTTTTTATGACAATACCATGTAGCTTTTATGACTATTGCTTTCTAGTACAGCTTGAAGTCAGGGATGGTGATACGTTCAGAGATTCTTTTATTGTACAGGACTGTTTTTGCTATCTTGGGTTTTTTATTTTTCCATATGAAATTGAGAACTGTTCTTTCAAGGTCTACAAAGAATTCTGTCCAGATTTTGATGACAATCGCATTGATTCTGTAGATTGCTTTTGGTAAGATGGCCATTTTTACTGTTAATCCTACAGATCCATGAGCATGGGAGATCTTTCCATCTTCTGATGTCTTCTTCAATTTCTTTCTTCAGAGTCTTGAAGTTCCTGTCATACAGGTCTTTCCCTTGCTTGGTTAAAGTTACACGAAGATACTTTATATTGTTTGTGGCTATTGTGAAGGGTGTTGTTTCCGTAATTTCTTTTTCAGCACACTAATCCTTTGTATAAAGGAGAGCTATAGATTTTATTTTTAGGTTCATTTTGTATCCAGCCACTTTGCTGATGGTATTCATCAGCTGTAGGATTTCACTGGTAGAATTTTGAGGATTGCTTATGTATACTATCATATATCTGTGAATAGGGATACTTTGACTTCTTTCTTTCCAATTTGTACCCCCTTGATCTCTTTTAGTTGTCTTATTGCTCTAGCTAGAACTTCAAGTACAATGTTGAGTAGATATGGAGAAAGTATACAGCTTTGTCTTGTCCCTGATTTTAGTGGAATTGCTTTAATTTTTTTCTATTCAATTTGATGTTGGCTATCAGCTTGCTGTATATTGCCTTTTTTGCATTTAGGTATGGACCTTATATCAATGATCTCTCCAATACTCTTGTGTGTGTGTGTGTGTGTGTGTGTGTGTGTGTGGTTTTTTGTTTGTTTGTTTTGTTTTTTGAAACAGGTTTCTCTGTGTAACAGAACCCTGGCTGTCTTGGATTTGCTTTGTAGACTAGGCTGGCCTTGAATTCACATTGATCCACCTGCCTCTGCCTCCCAAGTGTTGGTACTACAGGTGTGTGCCACCATGCCCAGCCTCTCCAATACTTTTATTGTAAAGAGTTGTTGGATTTTGTCAAAGGATTTTTCAGCATCTAGTGAGATGATAATGTGCTTTTTTTCTTTCACTTTGTTATATGATGGGTTAGATTGATGCACTTTGGTGTGTTAAACCATTCCTGCATCCCTGGAATGAAGCCTACTTGATCATGGTAGACAATGTTTTTGATGTGTTCTTAGATATAGTTTGTGAGTATTTTATTGAGAATTTTTACATCAATGTTCATGAGGGAAATTGATCTGAAATTCTCTTTCTTTGTTGAATCTTTGTATAGTTTAGGTATCAGGGTAACTGTGGCTTCATAGAATGAGTTTGACAATGTTCCTTCTGTTTCTATTTTGAGGAATATTGGCATTAGCTCTTCTTAGAAAGGCTGGTAGAATTCTGCACAGATACAATACAGCCTTAGGCTTTTTTTGTTGGGAGACTTTTGATGACTACTTCTATTTCCTTATGGGTAATAAGACAGTTTAAATTATTTGCCTGATCTTGATTTAACTTTGGTAAGGGAAATCTGTCAAGAAAATCATCCATTTCATTTATATTTTTCAATTTTGTGGAATATAGGTTTTTTAAAGTAAGACCTTATGATTCTTTGGATCTCCTCAGTGTCTGTTGTTATATCACCCTTTCATTTGTGATTTTGTTAATTTGGATACTGTCTCTTTGCCTTTTAGTTAGTTTGGCTCGGGGGTTGCCTATCTTGTTGATTTTCTCAAAGAACAGCTCTTGGTTTCATTGATTCTTTCTGTTGTATTCTATGTTTCTAACATATTGATTTCAGAAATGAATTTGATTATTTTCTGCCGTCTACTCCTCATGAACATATTTGTTTGTTTTTTTTCTACAGCTTTCATGTGTCCTTCTAAATTGTTAGTATGAGAACTCTCCAATTTCTTTTAGAAGGCACTTAGTGCAATGAACTTTCCTTTTAGCATTGCTTTCATTGTGTCCCATAAGTTTGGGTATGTTGTGCATTCATTT
The DNA here is from genome assembly GCA_907164525.1 of Lophiomys imhausi. Taxonomy (NCBI): domain Eukaryota; kingdom Metazoa; phylum Chordata; class Mammalia; order Rodentia; family Muridae; genus Lophiomys; species Lophiomys imhausi. The sequence continues at coordinate 475,700 of CAJQZJ010032315.1, read as the reverse complement.
TCATTGAATTGTAAAAAGTCTTTAATTTCTTTTTTTATTTATTCCTGACCCAGAGATCATTGAGTAGAGAGTTGTTCAGTTTCCATTAGTTTGTAGACTTTCTGTTGTTTCTGTTATTGTTGAAGTCCTGCTTAGATCTATGGTGGTCTGATAAAATACAAGGGGTTATTTCAATTTTCTTCTATCTGTTGAAGCTTGCTTTGTGACTGACTGTATGGTCAATTTTGGAGAAGGTTCCAGGAGATGTTGATAAGAAAGTATATTCTTTTCTGTCTTGGTGGAGTGTTCTGTACATCTCAGGTTCATTAACTACATCTGTTAGTTGCATTATTTGTCTTGTTTCTGTATCATTGATCTGTCCCCTAAGTAGAGTGGTGTGTTGAAGTCTCCCCCTATTAATGTGTTGGTTTCTATGTGCGATTTGAGATTTAGTAGTGTTTCTTCTATGAAAGTGGATGCCCTTGCATTTGGGGCATAGATGTTCACTATTGAGATGTCATCTTGGTAGATTTTCCCTTTAATAAGTATGAAGTGTCCTTCCCCAACTTTTTTGATTAACATTGGTTGAAAGCTATAACAGAATATTTTTATTTATAAATACTTATATTTATTAATACTTCACAAACACCTATAAAATGTCTAAATCCAATAACCTAAAACCTATAATCTAAAATCTATAGATTTGGAACGATATGAACACTAAACTTTGAAAAGGACTGCCGAGGCTGCCATAAAACCAAGTCATCCTACATGGACCTATCCTAAGAATATCAATATCTTTTTAAGAAAGTTAAAATAGTGTTAGTTAAGTGTTTTTAGATAGATATTAGGGTGTTCTTAGATAGTGTTCATTGGGTCTAATTTCCAGTTCACAAGGCTAGCTTATTTCCACCACCAAATTATGGCTGGTTTATAAAGTCAGTCTGCTCCAACTGCCAAACTGAGACCGGCTTTTTTATCAGCTCAGACTCCCCTCCACAGTCTCTTTGGCCTGGCAAATCTCACAGTTGAAAGCTTCTCCAAGCAGCTTCCAAACTCCATTTGCCTTGCTCACTTTTCTGGTACTCTGGGGCCCCAAGACAGACACCATCAAGGACTCTCTCAGCAGGTTTTATGCCATGCCTTTTCCTCTATCACAGTCTAAATTCTATAAATGTACTTCTCCAGCATGACTTCTCAGTCAGTGAGACCAGGAGGAAGATGGAGGCTGCATGGTATTACGTGGCTCATATATCATTTATCTCATGATCCTTGGCAGTCTCGAGGGTCTAGGAGACTTTGCGTAATATCCAGCAGTCCTATTGTTTCTCACAGCAACAGCTTCTGCAGTTTCTTAGCCACACCGTTCAACAAGGCATATAGACCGGCCAGGACACAACTGACTTTGTCCATATCAACAAGTAAAGGGACGCCAAGCTCCTTCTTATGTGCTGCCAGATGGTAATCTGAGCTGCCTACTAATTTTACTAAAGAGACCTAACTTCTACCACAGAAAGTTTACTTTATTAGATATTAGAATGGCTACACCAGCTTATTTCTTGGTTCCATTTGCTAGGAAAATAATTTTCCAGCCCTTTCCTCTGAGATAATGTCTATCTTTTTGTCTAAGGTGTGTATCTTGCAAGCAGAAGAATGATGATTCTGCTTTTAAATCTATTCCGCTGGCCTGTGTCTTTTTATTGGGGAATTGAGTACACTGATGTTGAGGGATACAGTGACCAGTGATTGTTAGTTCCTCTTATCTTCATGTCAGTGGTGTTAGTGTGGAGTGAGCTTTTCTTCTTTTGGTTTTGCTGCAGTGGGGTTATTTGTTTCCTGTGTTTTCTTGAGTGTAGTTAACTTCCTTGGTTTGGAGTTTTCCTTCTAGTATCTTCTGTAGTGCTGGATTTGTGCATAGATATTGTTTGAATTTTTTTTGTCATGGACTATCTTGTTTTCTCCATCTATGGTGATTAAAAGTTTAGCTGGGGTAGTCTGGGCTGGCAATCTGTTCTTAGGGTCTTCACAGCATCTGTCCAGAGCCTTCTGGCTTTTAGGATATCTAATGAGAAGTCAGGTGTGATTCTGATAGGTCTGCCATTATGTTTCTTGGTCATTTTCCCTTGCAGATTTTAATAGTCTTTCTTTGTTCTGTATGTTTTGTGTTTCGATTATTATGTGATGGGAGGAATTTCTTTTCTGGTCAAATCTATTTGGAGTTGTGTAGTCTTCTTGTATGGTTATAGACTTCTCTTTTGTTAGGTTTGGAAATTTTTCTTCGATGATTTTGTTGAAGATGTCTTCTGGTGAGATTCCTTCTTCCATCTCTTGTATTCTGTTGTTGATAAATGTGTCTTTAGTTCCTTTTCTTTTTCCTAGTTTTTCCAGTTCCAGGATTGTCTCAGTTTGCACTTTCTTTATTGCTTCAAATTCCCTTTTTGGTCTTGAAACATTTTGTTCCTTTCCTTCTGTTTAATTATATTATGCATTTCTTTAAGGCTTTAATCATTTCCATCACCTATTTTATTGTATTTTCTGTTTTTTCATTGAGGGATTTGTTTTCCTTCTTTAAGACCTCCATCATTTTCATAAGCATAGAATTAAAGATATTTTCTTGTGTTTCAGTTGTATTCGGATATCCAGGGCTTCCTGAAGCATCATGGCTAGGTTCTAGAGATACCATATTGCCTTTTTTTGTTTGTTTTGTTTTTAATAGTGTTCTTACGTTGGCCTTTAGGTATCTGGTTGGCCCTGGTGTTGTCTGATTATTTCTTGTTCTCATTGGCCTTGGTGCCAGGTTAGACTCCCGTTCAGGAGACTGGCTGATCCTGTGATTCAGATAGGTAGGTCTGTGTAATAAAGACTGGATCTTGGAGAGTAGCGGCAGTCTCCTCAGCTGACTATGACCCAATTGAGTCTATCCATAGAGGATTGGCTTGGGGGAACTAACCTGTGTGGGCCTGAGAATGGTGGGTCTTCTCAGAAAGGAAGATCAAGCTGTGGACCAGAAGCTGGATCTGTGCATCACTGAAACCTGGGTTCTCTCCTCACCTACATGTTCATTTTGGGTTCAATAGCTCAGCTGCTCGTTCATTCAGCAGTTATCGAGCTCCAGTGGAACCTTGTGGTAGAACCTTGAGTTGTTCAGGCTCGGAGCTCCACCCCGAATGGAGGCCAGAGTTGGTGGACCCGAGGCTGGCTGTTGCAGGAGTTCCAGTGCACAGCACGGTGGCCAATCCAAGCTTTTGCCAGGGAAACATGGATGCAGGCTGTGTTTGCAGTCAGCATGGCTCATGATCACTCCACTGAGACTCAGCTTGGCCCTCTGTCACTCAGATACCATCCACACTAGATTTTGCCATGTTGGGAACCCCTGGAAAAAAATTCTCAATGACCTTTGTACCCCTCTGGTTTGTTTGTTCCTCCCCGAAGGCAGGCAGGTCTGTGTGGAGGCTGGAACTCAGGAAGACAGACAGGGATGCTGACCTGAGGCTGTAGCAGTGGGCTAGAACTACGCATGGCTCAGGCTTGGAGCTCCTCTTCAGATCATGACAGAGCCGGCTGGTCTGAGGGTGATTGTTCCTGGAATCTGAGTATGCTTTTTTACCAGGTAACGAACGTCAGCATTCACTGGGGAAATTCAGACGCAGTCTGTGTTTCACAGTCAGCTGTGGGGCCTCATGTTCCTCCTACAGTGAATAAGCTCAGCCTCCCACCACTCACATACCATGTGTAATGGTCGGCACCATCTAGTTCTATCTAATCTTGTCGGCACCATCTAGGAGTTCTATCTAATGTTTTCAATGGGAAGAGAACAATAGACATTTGTTCACTGTTGACTATTTCCTTATGAATTACCCTATTCAGTCACATAATGAGGTTAATAAATGTTCATTCAACTCAAATGCCTGTCTTGGAATCATTAATATGAAGAAATATTATGGTTTGTTACTGACATTAAATTAGGTAGCCAAGATTTTAGTATTTTGGTAAGAAACGAATGTTTATTTTAAAGAAATTATGCATAATATAATTACGATTCTAACTGTAGGGTAATTACCTGTAACAGGTATGATATTTGATACTTTAAATAAAAATCAGATAAATCAACCAAGAAATAACTCATGTAAAAATACATTAATAACATTTTACGTACCAGGCATGGTTGTGCATGCCTTTAATCCCAGCACTTGAGAAGTAGAGTCAAGAGGATCTCTGTGAGTTTGAGGCCAGCCTGATCTACAAGGTGAGTTCCAGGACAGCCAGTATATTCAGTACTGTTACACAAAGAAACTGTCTCGAAAAACAACAGCAACAAAAATTATGTTGCACAAGTTGATGTATGATTCACTTTCAATTGATTAAAAAGTGAAGAAGGTTTATGAGTGATCCAGAGGACTATCAAATATCATATTTTTTGGAGTATCTACTGCAGATGGTGGAAGTTCACTCCTGTTCGGCACCATTGATCCACCTCATACACTCTACACTAACATTCTGAAGGCAGATGAAGTTTTCAAGCATATTTGGTTCAGAATGAAGAGACATGTGTAGTCTTAGGCTTATTTCTTCCAGTGACTGATTTTTTTTTTTTTTGTTTTCACTTAAGATGATGTGAGACTCTCTGCTCTATCTGCAATCCTAATGGAGCTGAAAAGGGGTTCAGTGCTTAGGTCATCTATTTTAAGAAGCACAAATAATTCAACATACTGTGATTAAAGGAATAATAAAAGTATATATGGATTTGAAAAAATTTCTATTTATTACTCCTTATATTTGCCTTTGACTTTGTTAAGCTTATTTTACATGTTTATCATGAAGTTATTGCTTCATGTGTTCTAAAAGCAACACTGCCAATATCATCAGCCTCAGTTTTTAAGCTATACACGTTAGACTTCACTCCTTCAAAGAAACAAACAAACAAAAAAAACTGTTTTGTGATTTTTACATAACTGTGAAGAGAAAATTTGCAAGATATCTTGTTGATTTTTTTTCTGCTTCTGTAGTCATTTGAAATATCAGTTTTACTGATGAAATGTTTCTGTTATTTTGGCTAATAATCTGATTTCCCTAAACAAAAGGAATATTATCATTTTGAAAACTCATTTGCACATTGACTATAGCTAAAACTAATTGCTATCTCTTATCTGAAATAAACAGCTTGTGGAGTCTATCATGGAACTATGAAATTAGCATTAATAAACCTTGAAATATTCATGTGTTTGTTGACCTGTAGTGATAAAACAATTAGGTTCTGTATTGGATGATAGAAAGTATGTTGAAATAAAATTCTAAAACCTCACAATGGATTATTCATGGTACATGTAAGCTACAATTTATAGCTGAAACATTATTTTTATGACAGGAAAATTTATTTTTAACACCTTTTGAAAGGGGTGAAAATAGGTTTCTTGACAGGAATTCTGTAATCATAGAATATAGAAAGAAACAAAAAAGTTTTTCCAAAAGAAGTAGAGTAGAGAGAATGTTCTCCTGAGGGAACTATTGCCCCTTCCCTATGTGCAACAGGATATTGTTGCCTCTGAATACCAGATTTTGTTGAACTAGCAAGGCCTCTGTACATCAGCACAGTGTGGGGGAACACTAAGCCTCTAATCTGGACTGAGACTAAACAAAAGACAAAAAGGGTTTTAAGCCAAACCTTGAAGTCAAAGAAATGCCTTGTGACATATCTGTCCAAACGATTGGAACCTGAAGCCACAGGATGGCCACACCTGTCTAAAAGTTCTGGCAGTTAGGGCTAGTGTAATGACAAGAAAGCAAACAAGTTAACTTTGTGTCAAGATCTTAAACTCACAGCACCCCACAACATGGTTGAGGCTTTCCTCTGAGGAGCACCAGAATGCTGGCTGTCTAATGACTGTGACTCAGTACCAACACTACTCATGGCCCACCCTTGAGTCCAGTTTCAGAAACCTGTTACCTTCTCACCTGATGAAAACCCACAGGTACTCACCCATGACTGTCAACAAATGAAAGATGAAACCAGGTACATTGGAGGTATAGTAGTTACTTTAACTGAAACAATTTGGGTCCAAGTCAGATACCTAATCCCAGAGAATAGAACTGACTGATATGATCCAGATTCTTAGATGGAGAAAAGAAACATCCACCACTATATACATAGACCATCAGTTAGTATGGTTTTACTATCAGGTATTTTCATGGAATGATCTGTAGACAAAGAGGGCTTTCTCACTGTTGGGGAAAGGGGATATTAAAAAATCATGTCCCTTCTAGAGGCCATTTGGCATCTCCTACAAATTTCTGTCCTCTACTGACCTGGCTGCCTGAGAAAAAGTCCTATGACAAGTGGCTCCTGTTGGATATTCTGATGACATACCTGGTACTGCCTGAGACTCCATGGTAAAGAAAAACTGGGCAGCTGAAACCCACAGGGTAATGGAGGACACCAGCGGGAAAGACCATTTTCCCAGAAACAACTGATAGGACTGTTGGTAAATAAACTTTACCAGGTTACTCATCTGGAGTCCACAAAACTTTCTGAGTAACTCAGACCAAGGCATGTTATACCTAGACTGCACAGCCTAGCATGGGATGTCTTAGCCAGAAGCCAGGTTTGTGTTTAAGTGAATCTAAACAGAGAGCTTTTACCCAAGAAGTGGTGGGAATAAGAAATTAACACCCTAGCGAACTCTGGGAAAACTGATTTCACCAAGATCCGTCTTTTCTTTTTTTTTTTTTTTTTTTTTTTTTTTTAAAGATTTATTTATTATGTATACAGTGTTCTGTCTGCAGGTATATCTGCAGGCCAGAAGAGGGCACCAGATTTCATTATGGATGGTTGTGAGCCACCATGTGGTTGCTGGGAATTGAACTCATGACCTCTGGAAGAGCAGCTAGTGCTCTTAACCGCTCAGCCATCTCTCCAGCCCCCCTGTCTTTTCTTAATAAAAGCACTTGCTAGTTTTTAAAGAAACCTTTTCCATGTGGGTAGGAACATTCCTTACCCAGACCAAAACTTCTCAAATAGTAGCTAAAAAGTTCCTTTGGGAATTGGTGTCCTGATTACCCCCCCCCTGCAATAGGGGCTTTCATAGTCAAAATTTTTTAATTACTAAATCTTTAGAGATATATTGAAAACTTCTTTGTGAATATACACCTCAGAGTTATGGCCAGGTTAAAAAATAAACAGGAAATTAAAAGAAATTTTAACAAAACTCTCATTAGGGTCCAGAAAGGGATGGATAGGCCTGCTTCCTTTGCTTTACTTCTGCCCACTACACCCCATATGAGTGATTTACCCCTTATGAGATTATGTTTGAATGAACTTTCCCATTGCTTCCCAGACTGAGACCTGTAAGTGGCAGAACTTGCTAACCAATACTCTCTCACGTCACTACATGTACTACAGTCATTCATAAAAAGCTATTCAATGGACTATCAGAGACTCAGCCGAACTCTGAGTCCACCACCAGCGTCCCCCCTTGTTCCATTCCAGTGATACTGCCTGGGTCAGGCAGGTAGTCAAAGGGACACTAAAACCAACTTGGAAAGGGCTCTACAAGATAATTCTTTTCATTCCTATAGGTGTGAAGATAACTGACATTACATTAGGGATCCATCTCACTGAAGTCAATAAAGTGGAAATCACAGACACTGCAGCCAAATGGACTGTCTCCAGACTACGTACCCACTGAAATTAATGATTCATTGGGCCCTGGATCCTTCCATTCCTTCCCTTCTACTTCTGCCTGATACTTATGGTTGGTATGAACAGAAGGTTATAGTGCAACTCCCACAACCTTTAGGCCTGGACCTGGGAACAGAGATAAACAGATACAGGGAAGGAATTAGCTAATGTGACTATAAACTAGAAACTCATATTCATCTTGACCTTTACTTTATGATGCCCCCTTTAAAAGTATTGTTCTTGAGAAAGAAAAGATATTGAAGGGATTATCTGTTGAGATAGGAATACAGAGTTTACAGTTCTGCACATGCCCTAATGGTCAGGAACAAGGGAGTTTCCATTGTGAAAATTGGGTTTATAAAACTGGAGTTTTCTAAAGAAAATTCTTTAAAAGATTCTGGCCTTTGGAAACATAAGAAATCCAGAGAATCAGGAAGGGCTCCTAGAGGGTAGATCCTAATCCTTTCCCACCCAAAATCAGTCAGGATTTATGGTAATGCTTAGACATCCCATCCCTGTTGTACATAGAAAAAGGGAGCTCAGCAGACTGTCAGGCCACTGACTGACAAAACTCAGTGTGACTGGGGGCAACCCAAATTAATGTTAGGGGAATTATAGGGATTAATACTTGTCTAATATCTACAACTTTTAACCTAGGTACTTTCCCCTTGTTCTGATGCCTGCTGTTCTCTTATGAGTTAATACATATGGCTAACAAGAATATTACTGGGTTTCTGGTACTACTTCAGCATATACTAATGATTTGACTAAATGTACCTCATCTGGTGCTTTTCAAACTAAGCAGATAGATGGATCAGGACCTAGATGTATTAAAAGTTTCAGTTTCTGAGTTAAAACAATAGCTAGACTCCCATGAAGAAATGGTCCTACAAAATTGGAGAGGACTTCTCATGAGATAAAAGAAACTATGTATGGCTTTGGAAGAAAACCTGCTGTTTCTCTTTTCTGTGCTTATTGATCAGGAGTAATTGAAAAATATCTTGTCATTGTTAGGGAAATAGTTGGTACCAGTCTCTGTTCTCTTGGTCCTACTGCTATCAGCACTGGCTGGGCCTTTAATTCTGATTCTTATTGGATTAACATCGGGGCTCTGCATCTTAAACTAAAACAAGATGAGTCCATGATTTGAGGTGTTCATTAAGACCAGTGTGGAATGTAGCAAGGTCCCAGACAAATCACTTCGCACAATTGGCTCCATGATGGAAGTACCAATCAGTCTGCAAAATGCAGCATACACACAGCACCATATACCAAATTAAAACAAAGTCCCAGTACATCAAGTTCCATACAGTTCTTTAAATGTCTCAAAATGTATACTAAACTTCCTTTTTAGCGTCTGTAGTTTTGCTTCTAAATAACTGTTCTTGTTAACTGAAGCATGTCAATGAAGAACATGGTTTTTATGCTTAAAATATCATCCTGAGAAAGGCTCAGGATTACACTGGGATCTTGGACACCCAGTGTAGTTACCAGATGGTTAATAAATGCTTTCTATTGTCTTCAACTCACCTCTGAGCAGTTTCCTCTGGTGAACACCTCCCCACAACAGTATCTGTATCTATCACTTTCACTTTAGTTCTATGTACAGGATCTCTCACTAAATATGGAACTCATCATTTCTACTAGATAGGCAGGCTGGTGAGCCCCATGAACTTCCTGAATCACTCAAACAGGGCAAAACTGAGGTGTTCTACCATACCTGGGTTTTATGTGGTTTCTGGGACACCAGATAGGTCCTCGAGCTTACAAAAGCACACACTTTATCCCCTGGGTGATCTATCTTACATTTTTTGATAGTTTCTAGAAAGCACCCTCAATTATAATTTCTCAAATAAATTTTATAATATCAGATCTGTGTTGGCATCTAGTTATCTTCCGCAAATTAAAGGCATTGTTGAAGATATCATACATCAGGTATGTTAAGGAAGTAAACTTTAGCATAAATATGGTATTGCTAGTATGTGTTTATTCATAACTCTTGTATTTGCAGTTAATGAGTGACTAGTGATTACAAAAAATGAAACAAGCACATGTCCATCATTTAAGTAAGAACTTCAAATATAAAGTTACTTCTTTTATGGCTTCTCAAATATTTTTGCCCTGCTATAATAGATATCACAAACTGAGTAATTTATAAGTAACACTCTATCATTGTCTGGAGGCTGGAAAGTCCAAACTCAAAGTGCTGTGTTTGGTGTCTGAAAGAAGATTCTTCTGCTGTCAGAGGACAAAGGTCAGAGAGTTTATTCCTGGCCTGCAGGAGAGAGGAGGAGAAAGAATTTGTCACTTCTAGTTTTTTATCTTCTTTATTAATCCCTGGTGATTAACTCTTCTATTAAATCCTATCAGGTTGTTTTATATAGTTTTCATATTGATTGCATATATATATATACTTATAATTGCTGTATGCTTTTATTAAATTCAACATTTTATCAGAATATTATGTCTCCTGTCTCTAGTAATTGAATTTTTTTGTTCTTAAATTGTCTTTATCTCATCTGCTACTCATTCTTATGTTTTATTGTGGGAGTGGTGTTTGTTTGTTTTGAAACAGGGTTTCTCTACATAGCTATGGTTGGCTTCAAATCATTATGTTGACCAAGCTGGCCTTGAACACATAGGAATCCACCTAACCCTGGCTCCTGAGTGCTCCTGTTTTTTTTATTTCAAACAAGGAATAGTATTACATCTAAAATGAGTTTCTTAGAGATAACATACTGTTTGACCATATATTTAAAATCCATCTATCAGTATCTTTTATTTTTGCTCTGTTTTTATGTTATTAAAAGTAGATTGCTTTATATGACATATTGTGATTACAAAAAACAGAAGAAAGAGTCAAAGAAAAATCATAGTAAACACATACATATGAAGAGACATAACATACTCATATACAAAGGAATTCCATAAAAATACAAAAGTCAGAATATATATGCATTGTATATTAAGGTTAAAACCTGTAAGGTTTTAAAAAACAAACAAATAACAACTAAAGTCATCCAACAAAGCATTCATTATAAGACAAAGATTCTCCAAATATGCCACTGAGTTCATTTTCTGTTGTTCATCTATTGCTGGGAATGGGGCCTACCTTTAAGAGTAGTTTGTTTCCCCTCAGTGAAACTTCCTTGGAGAAAATTTATTTTTCACTTGTTGATGGTTATCAGTTAGTGATAGTTTCTGGGTTAGGGATGGAATTTTATGTCCACTTCTCTATTAAGCTCTAGGATCCCATCTGGTGTAGACCTATAGAGGCTTAAAGACTGCCCCAGTCTCTGTGAGTTTCTATATGCATCAGTCTTGCTGTATTAGAAAGAAATATTTCCTTGATGTGCTCCATCTCCTCTGGCTCTTACAATATTTTTTCCTTTCATAGTGTTCCCTGAGACACAGGGGGAAAGATTTTATGAAGAATTACCATTTAAGTATCTGTTTTTAATTTGTAATTTAAAACCAATTTTATTTAATATAAAGATTAATTTTAGGACTCATTTTTACCATTTAAAAAATTTTCCACTTCTACTATTTTTAAATTTTTTTTTAAATATTTATTTTTTTTTCTTCAAGTTACATCTCAGTAACAAACCCCTCCCTATTCCCCCTTCCTATCCCGCCCTTCCACCCTCTTCCCTCCAGAAGTTTCCCCTTTCAGTCCAACAGCTGGTTCCTTCTCTTATAACAGTATTATACAAAACAATAGATATAAATATGCCACATTTATGAGAGTAAATTGGCCCAGTATACCTTCCCAATGTTCAGTTTATACCTATTTGGCCCCTGACTTTAACATTCTACTATCTACCCAACTCCATGAGTTTAAAGGTCTATATGTGACTCAACATTCATACTATCTTGCAACACACTTTTAAGAGTATCTTCTTAGATCTATAACACCCTCTTGATTCCTAAACAGTTCAAAATTTAACTATAAGATTCTATCTGTCTATTCTTCAACCACCTCAGAGACCTGAGAGGGATAAATATATTCGCTTATATGGGAAGTGCAGAGCCTGCAGCTTCCAAAACTAAGAAAGAACATACCAATGACTGCCTGGACATTTCCCATTTTCTCTCCATACATTCCAGCATCAATCTTCAGGCTTTGGGTCCTGTTTCTCTGACAGACATTTGTTGTAGAGCAGGGATTATGAAGGACTTACCTACCCTGGCTTGGCAGAGTTAGGCTGTCGACTTCCCTGCTACCAAGTTTTGTCCTTTTTGGACAGCAGTCTGTCTGCAGTTGGTGCAAGGGGTTTTTTCATGCCAAGAGAAAGGCTTGCCACTAATTCAACCATCTTACAGTGGAGGTTCTTCGATGCTTATCTTCTACTTGGAGTAGAATAGGGGGTGCTGTCAGGCGCTGATATGTCTCGATATCAAAAAAAAAATATTGATTTAAGATAACATCTTTGAATGCCATATTCTGCAGATCTCTAGGGGTTTTTGAAGATGCCCTATCCATCTCTTGTATTTAGATAAGCAAATGTTGCTTGTCTCTTAGCAACTTGATTACTGGGTAGTTTAGAGAATATCTGTGATAGACTGTCATAGTAGCTAACAAAGAGACATGTTTGCATGACTAGGAGTTTGTTTTAACTATCCTAGACCGTTTTAGACGGTTGGTATCAAGAGGTCAGAGCTTCACATTTTATTTTTAAGTATCTCTAGGTATGATACCATTGGGAAGCATTACCTTTAAATTTGTATCAATATACAAAGATCTATTCAATTGTGGTTAAATATACTCTTAATTATGTATCAATATACCAAGATCAATGCCTATGTAGCCCAATATAATCCTAATATTACGTCCATATGCAAGGGGCAATACCATTGTGGCCAACTATAATCTTAATTTTGTATCAATATACAAAGATCAATACCGATGTAATCCAATACAATCTTATTTTTGCACAATAAACAATGGTCAATACCACTTTAGCCAAATAAACTACTAATTTTGTATCAATAAACAAAGGTATAACTATTTTTAATTTTTTAAATTTTCCTTTTCCAATGGAAGTTAAAATTCATTTGGTCTACCCAGATAGTTCTAGCATTTTATTTGTTTTTTGTAATTGGAAGATTTTTGAGCATCACATTAAAATTTTCTGTATGAGGGAGCATCAGATTAAGAATTTAATCTGTGCCCTACTTGACTGATTAACCTGGGCCACAGTCATCAGAGGTAAGTTGCACATTGTCATCCAACCCCCATTGCCTGCCTTCCCAAGGTGGCCTGTGGGAAACCCAGAAACAACTGGTTTAGACCCCTCCCCATCAATTCCTTGCCTGTCTGGACAACCTGGGGCAGGGTCAACAGAGGTGAGCAGTGGGCTGTTCCCCAAACTCCATTGTCAGGACCAAGGCTTTGCCTGCCTGCCTAAGGAGTCCTGCATCAGGAACATCCAGCCAACACCCTGGACAACCAAATGGCTAAAGGTCAGTGTAAGAACACAATCAACAAAAGCCAGGGCAATATGGTTCCATCAGAACCCAATTATCCTACAGCAGCAAGGTGTAGATATCTAACACAGGCAAATCGCAGACAATGACCTTAAATCCAATCTTATAAAGATGATAGAGGCCTTAAAGTGGAAATTAATTAATTGCTTAAAGAAATACACAAAAATATAATCAAACAGATGAAGAAAATGAATAAAACTGTTCAAGACTTAAAAATGGAAATAGAAGCAATAAAGAAAACACAAACTGAGGGAATCCTGTAGATGGAAAACCTAGGAAAGAGAATGGGAACTACAGAAAGAAGCATCACCAATGGAATATAAGAGATGGAAGAATCTCAGGCATAGAAGAGATAACTAAAGAAATTGACACATTGGTCAAAGAAAATGTTAAATCTAAAAAGTCCCTGACACAAAACATCTAAGAATTAAGAGACACTGTGAAAAGACCAAACCTAAGAATAATAGGAATAGAAGAAAGAAAAGAGTCCCAGCTCTAAGCCCCAGAAAATTTTTAACAAAATTATAGAAGAAAACTCCCCCAACCTAAAGAAAGAGATGCCTATAAACATACAAGAAGCTTACAGAACTCCAAATAGATTGGACCAGAAAAGAAAATCCTCATGTCACATAATCAAATACTAAATGGACAAAAACTAAGAAAGAAGTGTGAAGTGGAACAGGCCAAAGAACATACAAAGGCAGACCTATCAGAATTACACCAGAGTTCTCAACAGAGACTCTTAAAGCCACAAGGGCCTGGGCAGATATATTGCATACTCTAAGAGACCACAGATATCAGCCCAGACTATTATACACTGTAAAGTTTTAATCACCATGGATGGAGAAAACAAAATAGTTCATGAAAAAAAAAACAAATTTAAGCAATATCTATCATGCAATTGTAACCAAATGGATGGAACTAGAAAAGCTCATCATGAGTGAGGTAACCCAGACCCAGAAAGATACATATGGTATGTATTCACTTATAAGTGGATATTAGTCATATAGTACAGGATAACTATTCTAGAACCTACAAACCCAACGAGATAAAAAGTAAGCATAACTCCCTATGAGGGACTCCACCCAGCAACAGACTGAAACAGATGTTATGACACACAGTCAAACATTAGGTGGAACTATGGGAGCTGTGTATAGAAGAGGGCAGAGGATTAGAGGAATCCAGAGGGAACAAGAGCACTATACAAATACCAACAGAACCAATCAACCTAGGCCCTAGAGACTTACAGAGACTGAAATACCAACAAAAACAAATAAACAAAACAAAACAAAAGAATCATATATAGAGTGGACCAAGGCCTGTACACATATATAGGTGATAGGCAGTGTGTTCATGCAGATTCCTTAACAAGTGGAGTGTGGGGTTGTCTCTAACATGGACTCTGTTGTCTTTTAGTGGAATATCTTACCTTAGCTTGGCTGCTTTGTTGGGCCCCAGGGTAAGAGGAAGCTCTTAGCTCTTATGTGACTTGATGAAGTGAGGTGAGTTGATATGGGGAGCACGCCACTCATCCAAGGAGAAGGAGAGGATGGAGAATGGGAGGAGAGTGGTAGGGTGGGACTGAGTGGAGATGATAGAGGGGGCTGCGATGATGATGTAACTTGAATAAACAAGCAAACAAATAAATATCTACAAATCTAGCCCTACAGAAAATACTAGAAGGAAATATCCAACCCAAAGAAGTTAACTACACTCAAAAAACCACAGGAAATAAATAACTCCACACCAGCAAAACCAAAAGAAGGAAAACATACACACACATTCATGAACACAAGCACACACATTCTACCACCACCAACATCAAAATAACAAGAGTTACAGAAGATCATTAATATCCATCAACATCAGTGGACTCAATTCCCCAATGATAAAACACAGACTAACAGAATGGATGCAAAAACAGAATCCATCATTCTACTGCATACAAGAAACACACCTCAGCAAGAAAGACAGACATTACCTCAGAGTAAAGGGTTTTAAAAAGGTTTTCCAAGCAAATATACACAAGAAGTCAGTCACATTAATATCCAATAAAATTAATCAAAAGAGATGGGACAGGTCACTTCATACTCATCGAAAGATTCATCGAAAGAAAAGTCCACTAAGATGACATCTCACTTCTATGATCCAAATGCAAGGGCAAGCACGTTTGTGAAAGAAAGATTTTTAAAGATTAAATCACATAATGTAACCCACACAATAATAATGGGAGAATTCAACATCCCATTCTCACCAATGGACGGGTCATTGAGACAGAAACTAAACAAACAAATAATGAAACTAACTGACATTATGAATCAAATGGACCTAACAGATAACAACATAACATTTTACCCAAATGCAAAGCAATAGAACTTCTTAGCACCTTCTCCAAAATTGACCATACAGTCAGTCGCAAAACAAGCCTCAACAGATATAAGAAAATTGAAATAACTCCTTGTCAGACCACCATGAAATAAAACTGGACTTTAACAACCACAGAAACAACAGAAAGCCTACAAACTCATGGAAACTGAACAACTCTCTACTGAATGATCACTGGGTCAGGGAAGAAATAAAGTAAGATATTAAAGAGTTCCTAAAAGTCAATGAAAATTAAAACACAACATACCCAAACTTATAGAAAACAATGAAAGCTGTGCTAAGAGGAAAGTTCATAGCACTAAGTACCTTCATAAAGAGTTCTCAACTGGTAATTTAAAAGCACACATAAAAGCTCTACAATAAAAATAAGCAAACACACTCAAGAGGAGTAGATGGCAGGAAATAATGAGGCTCAGGGCTGAAATCCATAAATTAGAAAGAAAGAAAACAATTCAAAGAATCAAAAACTCAAGAGCGGTTTTTGTTGTTGTTGTTTTTTGTTTTGAGAAAATCAAGATACACAATTAACCAAACTAAATAAAAGGCAGAGAGACAATATCCAAATTAACAAAATCAGAAATGAATAGGGAGACATAACAAAATACACTGAGGAAATCCAAAGAACCATTAGGTCTTATTTCAATAGCCTGTACTCCACAAAATTATAAAATCTAAATTCAATAGATTATTTTCTTATACCATATACCAAAGTTAAAACAAAAACAGATAAATTAAAAAGACTTATAACTCCTAAAGAAATAGAACCAGTCATTAAAATCTCCCAACCTAAAAAAGCCCAGGGCCAGATGGCTTTAGCACAGAATTCTACTAGACTTTCAAAGAAGAGCTAATACCAATATTCTTCAAATGATTCCACAAAATAGAAACAGAAGAAAGATTGCCAATCTCATTTTATGAGGTTATAGTCACCCTGATACCCAAACCACACAAAGATTCAACAAAGAAAGAAAATTTCAGACCAATGTTCCCTGATAAAAATTGATGCAAAACTACTTAATAAAATACTTGCAAAATGATTGCAAGACCAAAGCAAAATTAAAATTGACCATGATCAAATGGACTTCATCCTAGAGCTTCAGGGATGATTCAACATATGAAAATCTATTAATAAAATCCACCATAGATGCTGAATAAGCCTTTGACAAAATCCAAAACCCTTCATGATAAAAGTCTTAGATTGATCACGGATACAAAGAACATAGCTAAACATAATAAAGGCAATGTACAGCAAACCAATAACCAACATCAAATTAAATGAAGATAAACTCAAAGCAATTCCACTAATATCCAGAGCAAGACCAGTCTGTCCACTTTCTCATATCTATTCAATATAGAATTTGAGGTTCTAGCTAGAGCAATAAGACAACTAAAGGAGATCAAGTGGATACAAATTGAGAAGGAAGAAATCAAAGTGTTAGTATTTGCAAATCATATGATAGTATACATAAGTGACCCATAAACAATTCTACCAGGAAATGCCTACAGATATGCCTTCAGTGAAGTGGCTAGATAAAAGAGTAACTCAAAAAAAAAAAAAATCAGTAGCCGTCCTATATACAAAGGACAGATGAGCTGGGAAAGAAATCAAGGAAACAACACCCTTCACAATAGCCACAAGTAATATAAAATATTTTGGAGGAATTCTAACTAAGCAAGTAAAAGACCTATATGGCAAAAACTTCAAGTCTTTAAAGAAGTAAATTGAAGATGTCAGTAGATGAAATGATTTCCCATGCTCATAAGTAGGATTAACATAGTAAAAATGGTCATCCTGACAAAAGCAATCTACAGATTGAAGGTAATCAAAATCAGATTTCCAACACAATTTTAAAGGCCTTGAAAGAACGATACTCAACTTCATATGGAAAAAGAAAAAAACTCAGGATAGATAAAATAATTCTATACAATAAAAGTACTTTCAGAGGTATCACCATCCCTGATCTAAAGCTGTACTACAGAGCTGTAGTAATAAAAACTGGATGATATTGATATAAAAAAATGGACAGATTGATCAATAGAATCAAATAAAAAAACAGATTTAAATCCACACCCCTATAGACACTTAATTTTATTTTATAAAGAAACCAGAAATATACAATGGAAAAAAGAAAACATCTTCAACAAATGGTGATAATCTAACTGGATGTCAGTATGTAGAAGAATGTAAATAGCTGCACAAAACTCAATTCCAAGTGGATCAAAGACCTCAACATAAGAAAAGATATACTGGACCTGATAAAAAAAAGTCTTGAACACATTGGCACAGGAGAGAAATTCCTGAACAGAATACCAATAGTGTAGGCATTTAAATCAACAATTAATAAATGAGATCTCATGAAACTGAAAAGCTTCTGTAAATCAAAGGACACTGTCAATAAGGTAAAATAGCAGCCTACAGAATGAGAAAATATTTTCACCAATTCCACATCAGGGTGAGACTAATATTCAAAATATATAAAGATCTAAAGAAACTAGATATCAACAAACCAAATAACCCAATTAAAAATGTGATACAGATCTAAACAGAGAATTCTCAACAGAGGACTACCAAATGGTTGAGAAACACTTAAAGAAATGCTCAACATTCTTAACCAGCAGGGAAATGCAAAACAAAAGGTCTTTGAGATTCCATCTTATACCTGTCAGAATGGTGAAGATCAAAAATACAAGTGAAAGCTCACGCTGGCAAAGATGTGGAGCAAAGGGAACACTCCATTACTGGTGGGAATGTAAACTCATACAGCCAGTTTGGAAATCCATATTGCTGTTTCTCTGAAAACAGAGAAGCTACCTCAAGAACCAGCTCTACTACTCCTGGGCATAAGATGGGCATGTCTATCATATCACAAGGATGCTTGCTGATCCATGTTTACAGCAGTTTTTTTTTTTCATAATAAACAGAAACTGGAAACAACCTAGATGTTCCTCAACTGAGGAATAGATAAAGAAACTGTGGTACACTTACAGAATGGAGCATTACTCAGCTGTTAAAAACAATGAAATTTGCAGGCAATGGATGGAAATGAAAAGAAATCTTGAGTGAGATACCCCAGACTGAGAAAGACAAACATGGTATGTATTCAGTTATAAGTAGATAATAGCAGTAAAATAAAGGATAATCATGTGACAATCCATAGACCCAGAAAAATTAAATAATAAGGAGGGCTAAAGGGTGGATGCAAGAATCTCCCTGGGAAGAGGACAGGGGTAGTATGTGAGAATGGGAACAGGAAATATCAGATCAGGAGGAGGAAGGGAGAAAATACTGGGAGAAATGAATAGGGAAATTTCAGAGGTGAGATGGAAACCTAGAGCAATGGGAAGTCATGAAATTTGAGAGCAACCCTATCAAAAACTTCTGGCAATGGGGGACAGGGAGCCTGAACCAGCCACCTTCTGTAACCAGGCAAGACCTCAAGTGGAACGACTGGGTCAGCAACCCAGCCACAAAATCTTTGACCTGCAGTTTGTCCTGCCTGCAGTATGTTCTGGGATCTGAGCCTTAGCAGAATTGTCATCAAAGAGACCAGAGAGACTTCATCCAGCAATTGAAGGGAGCAAATTCAGAGTCCCACAGCCAAACATTAGGCAGAGCTTGGGGAATCTTGTGGAAGAGGGGGAGGAATGATTGGAGGAACCAGAAGGTTCTGGGACATAATAAGAACACGAGATCATGGCCCACAGAGTCAACTGACCAGGACGCACTGGAGCTCAAAGACATCAGGGAAGCCTGTAGTGGTCTGTCCTAGGTCCTCAGCAAATAAGTTAAGGCTGAGTTGCTTGGTGTCTTTTTTGGGAATCCCAGTGGTAAAGGGGGTTGTCCATAATTCTTTTACATACTCTTACTCGGTGGCCTTATCCCAACTTGACATGATGGTATGTTCCTGGTCTTATTATAACTTGTTAACTAATGCTTCAATGATGTTCCTTGGAGGTCAGCGTTTTTCTTATGGGAGGCAGATGGGATGGATCCAGTGGAGAGGAGACATGGGGAAACTGAGTTAATAATGTAATGCATGAATGAAGAATTAAAAAATAAATAAAAGAATTTCATTTGTTTTTTTTCTAATTGAAAATCTTTTGAAGATCATATTAAGTATTTTGGTATGGATAACACTGACAGGAAACTCTTATAGATAGACCTGATGTCCAGATGTAGATGAACAGAAAGCTAATTCAGTGGCGTCTTTGGAGACTCTTTGTCTTATAATACTTTGTCGGAGCTTTTGTTTGTTTGTTTGTTTTGTTTATAACCTAATAAATGGCTCAGAAGATTATAGTACTTGATGCTCTTGTAGCAGACCTGTGCTGGTACAAGCACCTACATGCTGACTCATAACCATACATTTCATTCATGAACATAAGACAAAAAAGTCTAAGAGTAAATTTAAAAGGAAGTTTCTGTATGTAGTAGCTCACTTGATCACTTGCTTATTTGTATGCATGTATGCCTGAAGTACATCTGACTTTCCATACAAGTCTATATATTTTTCTCCCTTTGTTGAATATCATAAAGAATGCTTTCTATAAGTAAATGCTATTTTTAATTTTATTTTTCCCAATTTTTAATATTTATTGTTTGCCACAGAAGAATTTAGTTACATGATCTGCATGTTATTAATATTAACACAAATAAATTCTTTATGATGTACATTTATTTACTTATATAAATGCATGCTTACATGAGTTTCAATTTTTAAGTTTTAAGTTTTTTTCCTGATAGATTTCAAATATTATACATTTGTAATATCAGATAACTATTACTCTGAGTTTATTTCATCATTAGCCATTTGCATTCCAGCTTTTTTATTGTTTTCTTGTTTGTACACCATTTCTTATTTGTATGCCATTTTCTCATTTCTGTTATTTCCACAACTCTTTGTATTAAAGTTTATTTTATGCTAATGTCTTTATGAAACTGTTAAGCAGTATCATAAAAATTTCAAAGATATTAAGCATTCAGAATAAGGTTGAAAGTTAATTTTCAGTTTAACTCTGCTTTTTCCTTTCCATACATTAAGTTTTGCAGTGTCCTTTATTATTACTTATTAATATATCTTTTTTAATTTAAGGAATTTATTATCTTTTAAATGATTTTACTTATTATTTATCTTATTTTTGAGTTTATATTGTGATTTAACATCTTCCCTTTCCTCCTTTTCCTACTTTCCTCTCTCCAAAGCCTTCCAAATGCTCTTCTATCTCATCTTCAAACTCATGATCTCTTTTTTAAATAATTGTTATTGCATGCATATGTGAATATTTATATACATACATATTTCTAAATACACCCTGTTCAGTTTACAATGTTACTTATATGTATATATGTTTTCAGGGTTGATTGCATGTGTGTGTGTGTGTGTATGTGTGTGTGTGTTTGTGACATGCCATACTGTATGTGCTATAGCACATGTGTACGGAGTCAGAAGAAACTTGAAGGAGTCAGTTTTCCCTTCTACCACATGAATTGTGAAGACTGAATCAAGTCTTCAGGCTTTGTGGCAAATGCTTTTGCCTTCTAAGCTATTTTCCTGACTGCTTTTAGATAGTTTTCTGTGTATGCATTTATGAGAATGCTTGTATAATTCAGACATATTAAAAATTAGTTCCTATAGTAAAATAGCCTTTAAATCATAGTAATTTAAATTTTAGACTCGAACAATAAGTATAAATAGGAAAGAATATTAAAGAAAATAATCAAATGCAATAAATATCAAAACAGATACAAATATATCAGAATTTAGTATACAATAAAATGGAGTTTAATTCAGTGATAAAAGGTAAAAGAATTAAAAGGAATACTAAAGTGTAAATACCTGTCTAGAAGGACAAACATGCCTACAATGAATACACAAAAGACTGGAGAATTATATTACATGAACAATATAATCTACCCAAACATGTAAGTGCAGAAAAACCTACAGATACAAAAATGAAAGAAAGAACAAAAATTCCACTCTATTATAGAGAGAAATACATGGAACAGACCATTTTCAGAGAGCCTCATGATATAGGTCAGAGGATACTTCCTTTATTTGTGATCTAAAAAAACAAAAATCCCATACTGATTAAAGAGTACATCTTTATATTTACAGGGCTAGTTAAAAGAAAGAACTATGCATAAGCAAGGATATTTCAGTAAACAGATATGCAAAATGCTCCATTCATCTCTTGATTGAGCCTGACCATCACTTGGTAATTTAAAGAGCAATAGAAGCCTAAGACTACTAAATCAAGGAAGCAGATAAATGGAAAAGGAATACCATAGAAAATAACACTATTAAAAGAGAAGTACATAATTTTTGCTTTCAGAAAATCACATTGTCCTAGTGTTTCTGTTCCTATAATAAATACCATGACCAAAAGCAGCTTGGAGGGAAAAGGTTTTATTCTTTCTTTTTCTTTCATATAACAGTTCATTCCTGAAGAAAGTCAGACAGGAATCTTGAGGCAAAAACTGAAGAAAAGACTATGGAGGAATGCAGCATATTAGCATGCTTTTAGGCTTACCTTCAGTCATCTTTCTTATACCTCCCAGGTGGCACTGGACACCTTGTTCTGGGACCTCCCACATCAATCAGTTGCCCACAGACCAATCTGATGGAAGCATTTCCTATACTGAAGTTCTCTCATTGCAGATGATTGTAGTTTGTGTCAAGTTGACAAAAACTAGCACACAATTCAATAAGTTCAATAAGTTTATTGGATAAGATTATCAGATATATTTTTCCTTTTATTAAGGAAAAATATATCCCAGACTCTAAAATCACAAAGAGAAAAAAGTTTAATTAATAATTTACAAGAATATATCTAGTAGGTCTGAAACTTAATAAAAGTGTCACAAAGAAAGAGTAAGATTAGAGTGCCATATTCTGCAGATCTCTTGGGGTTTTTGAAGATGCCCTATCCATCTCTTGTATTTAGATAAGCAAATGATGCTTGTCTCTTAGCAACTTGATTACTGGGTAGTTTAGAGAATATCTGTGATAGACTGTCATAGTAGCTAACAAAGTGACATGTTTGCATGACTAGGAGTTTGTTTTACTTAACTATCCTAGACCGTTTTAGACGGTTGGTATCAAGAGGTCAGAGCTTCACATTTTATTTTTAAGTATCTCTAGGTATGATACCATTAGGAAGCGTTACCTTTAAATTTGTATCAATATACAAAGATCTATTCAATTGTGGTTAAATATACTCTTAATTATGTATCAATATACAAAGATCAAAGCATCAAAGAACCTCCACTGTAAGATGGTTGAATTAGTGGCAAGCCTATCTCTTGGCATGAAAAAAACCCTTGCACCAACTGCAGACAGACTGCTGTCCAAAAAGGACAAAACTTGGTAGCAGGGAAGTCGACAGCCTAACTCTGCCAAGACAGGGTAGATAAGTCCTTCATAATCCCTGCTCTACAAGAAATGTCTGTCAGAGAAACAGGACCCAAAGGCTGAAGACTGATGCAGGAATGTATGGAGAGAAAATGGGAACTGTCCAGGCAGTCATTGGTATGTCCTTTCTTAGTTTTGGAAGCTGCAGGCCCTGCACTTCCTATATAAGCAGATATATTTATCCCTCTCAGGTCTCTGAGGTGGTTGAAGAATAGACAGCTAGAGTCTCATAGTTAAATTTTGAGTTGTTTAGGAATCAAGAGGGTGTTATAGAACTAAGAAGATACTCTTAAAAGTGTGTTGCAAGTTAGTATGAATATTGAGTCACATATAGACCTTTAAACTCAAGGAGATGGTTAGATAGTAGAATGTTAAAGTCAGGGGACAAATATGTATAAACTGGACATTGGGAAGTTATACTGGGCCATTTAACTCTCATAAATGTGGCATATTTATATCTGTTGTTTTGTATAATACTTACTGTAATAAGAGAAGGAACCATCTGTTGGACTGAAAGGGGAAACTTCTGGAGGGAAGAGGGTGGAAGGGCGGGATAGGAAGGGGGAATAGGGAGGGGTTTGTTACTGAGATGTAACCTGAAGAAAAAAAAAATAAAGTATTTAAAAAAAAAGAAAGAGTAAGATTAATATGATAAAAACTTGATTATATGTAATTTTTCCCAGATTAAAAAAATAACCACTACTGCCAGAGGAGAATTTTAATATATATTTTATGCATACTCAGACAAAATGAAAAACTAAATGGTGTGCATTTATATAACAAATTTTAGTTAACCCAATTTAACTATTGAAAAAGAAAACTTTCCAATTTTGGTCTTTCAATGACAACAATACAGTGAAATTTTGTACTTAGAATATGGATGGATATGATTTTGATCTTAGATTCCTATGCCTCATTAAAATCTCTTTCAAGTATAAAGGTACAATGATGCAAGTTTAACATGCCAAAATTTGAAAATGTTATTGCACACATAATCAAAGGGAATACTCATGACAAAAATTTAGCACAAAG
The DNA here is from genome assembly GCA_907164525.1 of Lophiomys imhausi. Classification (NCBI taxonomy): domain Eukaryota; kingdom Metazoa; phylum Chordata; class Mammalia; order Rodentia; family Muridae; genus Lophiomys; species Lophiomys imhausi. The sequence continues at coordinate 451,730 of CAJQZJ010032315.1, read as the reverse complement.
TACAGTCCAAGAGATTTTTCTCTCTGCTGTTACTGATATTCATAGTAACTTTGTGTTGGAAACAGGGCATGGTGGTATGTTACTGTGTATCTCTTCTCAATTCCATATTCAGTAATAAATTCATGTAGCAATGATAAACCAGTCAAAACTTGAGCCAATATTTTGTTGCATACCTATGCTTAAGAAAGTGGTAGAGCCTTAGGAGGCAGAGGCAGGTGGACCTCTGTTACATCATCCTGCTCCACACAGCAAGTTTCAGGCTATCCACAGTTATATAGTGAAACACTGACCCTCCCAAAAAAACTAACAGTAAAGGAGTGTGTTGTGTGTGCCCTGGATAGTGCTGAGGTGGAAAGACATTTCATTTTAATAGTTTAATAGTAGAACTCATGTAAGCTAAAGAAATAGTTGAGGACAGATAGCAAACAACTGTAATGATACTTATTGGAAAAGGAGATAGATAGTAGGATATACACTATTTGCAAAATTTTATCTACTGATACAAGAGCTTGATGACAGCTCATGAAAGGAATGTATACAAATTAGCAGTTTAGACAGCAATTTATTGTAAATAACATTATGTGTCTTATTATTTTTTATTGCTGACACTGATCACAATTGTTAAATTATTTCAACACATGTATTTTCCTGCAAATACCCAGGTGTTGAATATGTACTATTATGTTTTACTTGTGAGAGATATTAAATTTCCCTTTCTAATCTTTGCATGTCTGGTTTAAATGTGTATCTTGGTTTTTTATTTATTTATTTTTTATTTCTTCAAGTTGCATCTCAATCACAATCCCCTGCCTACTCCTCCATCCAGCCCCACCCTCCCACCATCTTCACCCTCAACCCCCCATCCTCTTCCCTTTTTTTTAAGTTTAAAGTATATATTTTTCCTCCCAACAGCTCCCCCTTTCAGCCCAACAAATGGTTCTTTCTCTTATAACAATAAATACAATACAAAACAACAGAAATAAATAGATCACAATTATGAGAGTTATATGGCTTAGCATACATTCCCAATGTCCAGTCCATATGTATTTGGCACCTGACTTTAACATTCTACTATCTAACCATCTCCATGAGTTTAAAGTTCTATATCTAACTCAGCTTTCATACTAACTTGCATCACAATTTTAATAACATCTTCTTAGATCCAGAACACCCTCTTGATTCCTAAACAACTCAAAATTTGACTATGAGACTCTAGCTATCTATTCTTCAACCACCTTAAACTCAAGAAGACATGTGTTCTATTGAAATAAAAAAATGCTGACATACTATCCAGCATTGGTTTAAAAAGCATTAAAGTGTCACACTGCTTAAATGGTTATTTTCTGAGGTAATAGATACAGAAAAGGGACATGCCATATAAGGCAGAAATAAAATGGACCAGGCAAGGCTAGTTTTGTTCAAAATCCTCTTTAATACCCCTCCCAATACAACAAAGTCTGCTCCAAAAGATAGGTGGATAGTGAGGGCAGAGGTTTGCATGAGCAGTCCACATTTCAGAAGGTTGAGTGAAATTATATTTTCCCAGTCATTTGAGCTGACCTTAACTAGGTAGATTTAGAAATGCCATTTTACTAGTATACTGAAAGGGAGTGATTCAGGAGATTCACCCTAAGATAGAGAACTATATGTCAGAGTCAGGGTTCCAGTATATTAAACTGAAATGAGAAATATCCAGTCAGCAGGCTCAATGTCCACAAAGGTTTTCCCAGCCTGTCCTTTCTCTGTAGGAGGTATACAGGGCTTCACATACATAGAAAGTAAGCAAAGACAGTGAATTGCATGATCCTAATGTTTAGAAGCATTATACAGTTATAGCCATCTGGAATGCATCAGCCACAGGACACAGTATCTAATCAATGTGTATGCTGTCTCCAAGGTCCATAGAAACTCTGTTTCTTTCATGGCTTTCTTTTGTAATCATGTTATGCATGATTTGTTTTTTCTTTAGTTATACTTGTATTTTTAATTAAGATTTATACAATATATTCTGATCACACTTTTTCCTCCCCCACATCCGACAGATCCTCCCCATCTTCCTACCCATCTAACTCCACACTTTCTTTTCTCATTCTCTTTACAAAACAAACAGGCAAATAAAACAAAACAGAATAAAAATAAATGTTCAATCTTCATATCTTGGGAAACTAGGAGTTATCATGTTAATTTATAATTTGTGTCTCGCAAAAGCAACCAGAACATGCTTGTGTGTGTGTGTGTGTGTGTGTGTGTGTGTGTGTGTGTGTGTGTGTGGTGTTTGGAGTAACTGGTGGGAACATGGGGCTGAGATTATTGGGTAGGAATAAGCACTAGTTTTTTTTTTTAATTTTCTGCCTAACAACCTTTTATTACATGCACATAACATGTCAGATAACACACAATCCCATCTCTTACACACTATGAATTGTAAATTTGTACTACTATCACAGAATTACTCAGCAAAGAAAACACATTATATTAGAAGTTTGGAATACTGGAGCCTATATTGGTGAGATACAAGATTTTGAGTTACTCAGGAAAGGGCAAAATAGAGTTGTTTTCACAAAGACATTAAAATAAAACTCAAAATAATGTCCTAGATTTTTAAAAATGTTTATTTATTACTTCAAGTTACATCTCCACCACAATGCCCTCTTTCCACCACTCCCAGTCCCACCCTCCCACCCTCTACCCACTCTCCCTTCTGTCCTACTTCTCCGGAGTGGAGTGGTCTATGTATCAGTCCCCTGCACCAGTTCAGTAGTCATATGAGGGCTAAGAGATTCCTCATGTACTAGGGTCCTACATGGCAGCACCACTAGGGCAAAGTGTCTCATTAATAGATAACAAAGTCACCATCCCAGATTTCAAGCTATAATACAGAGTACTAGTAATAAAAACAGCACGGTAGTGGTATAGAAACAGACCAGTGGATCAATGGAATCAAATTGAAGACCCAGAAGTGAACCCACACACCTATGGTCACTTAATTTTTGACAAAGAAGCCAAAACCATACAATGGAAAAAGGACAGAATCTTCAACAAATGGTGCTGGTCTAACTGGATGTTGACATGTAAAATAATGCAAATAGACCCATACTTATTACCCTGCAAAAAATTTAAGTCCAAGTGGATCAAAGACCTTAACATAAAGTCTGACACACTAAATCTAATAGAAGAAAAGGGAAAAGCCTTGAACTCATTGGCACAGGTGACATCTTCTTGAACAGAACACCAATAGCTCAGGCTCTAAGACAAACAATCAATAAATGGGACCTTACGAAATTCTGTAAGGCAAAGGACACTGTCATTAGAACAAAATGGCAACATACAGATTGGGCAAGGATCTTTACAACCCCACATCCAATAGAGGGCTAATATCTAAAACTTACAAAGAACTCAAGAAACCAAATAATTCAATCAAAAAGGGGTTACAGAGCTAAACCAATAATTTACAACAAAATTATATTATTAGTCAATTATGCTGGAAATATATAACACATGTGTGGTTCACTTATAAATATCTTTGAATTTACGAATATTATTTGTAAGACTCCCATCCTTTTCAAGAAAATTATATTTACAAATCATAACTTTTCATATCATTTTCTAAAAATTGTTTTCCTGGGGTACATATGCTTGCATGGGGAGAAATCACTAGGTCACAGTATGAAGCATAAATATGGCAAAATCATTACATTTTCTGTGGAATTTACTTTTACTGCAATCAAACAAGATAATGTCTGTTCAAACAAGAACCAACATTGTAGGTTTGCCTTGGATACCTAAATGTCAAATTAAACTCCAAGAAATACCTGAAAAGAACAACATACACAGGTTATTAATTTTCCTTACTCCAACTAAGAAAGAATAAGCTATGAACAAAAGAAATATCCATTTTGTGCAAAAGTTAGTAATGGGTATCTTAATTGTAGAATCAGTATCCAAACTGCCTGATTTACAAGCAATCTGTAGAATCTAGTGCTTATCAGTTTCATGAGGTCCCATTTATTGATTGTTTGTCTTAGAGCCTGAGCTATTGGTGTTCTGTTCAGGAAGTTGTCACCTGTCCATGAGCTCAAGGCTTTTCCCCACTTTCTCTTCTATTAGATGTAGTGTGTCTGGCTTTACATTAAGGTCTGTGATCCACTTGGAATGAGGTTTTGTGCAATTTGGGTCTACTTTCATTCTTTCGCATGTTGATATCCAGTTAGACTAGCACCATTTGTTGAAGATGTTTTCCTTTTTTCCAATGTACAGTTTTGGAAAGATGAATATCTATTGACCCAGAGATACTTGAAGAAATGCTCAACATCTTTAATCATTAGAGAAATGCAACTCAAGTTAACTCAGATTCCATGTCATACGGCCAAGATAAAAAACTCACATGTCAACATATGATGGCAAAAGCTGTGTAGAAAGGGGAAAACTCTTCCATTATTGGTGGGAGTGCAAACTTATACAACCAGTGTAGAAATCAGTGTGGCAATATTTTACAAAACTTGGAATAGTTCTACCTCAAGACCCAGTCATATCACTCTTGAGCATTCATCCAAAAGATTCCTCACCAAACCACAAGGATGTCTTCTCAACTATGTTCATAGCTTTTGTAATATCTAGAAACTGGAAACAACCCAGATGTCTCTCAACCAAAGAATGGATTAAAAACAAAAACAAAAACAAAACTGTGGTACATTTACATAATGGAATACTACTCAGCTATCAGAAACAAGGAAATCATGCAATTTGATGGTAAATGGATGGAACTAGAAAAGCTCATCCTGAGTGAGCTAATCCAGACTCAGAAAGATACACATGGCATCTATTCACTTACAACTGGATTTTAGCCATACAGTACAGAATAACTATCCTATAACCTACAGACTGAAAAGAAGAGGAACATGGACTTTGTTACCTGTTAGTAAGACACTTTGCCCTAGTAGAGTTGATATATAGGCCTCCAGTGCAAAAGGAAGCCCTTAGGCCTCATATGAATGATGAACTGAGGGATCTGATATGTAGGGACAAACCACTCCAGAGGAGTAGGTTAGGAGGGAGAGGGGAAAGAGGATAGGAGGGAGGGGTGGAAAGAGGAGACTGTGATGGAGATGTAACTTGACATAATAAATAAACATAATTGAAAAAATAATAATAAACTTTTATGTTCCTAGTGTGAAGAACTAGATAAGACCACATATTATCCCTATTACATTATTTAATTCTTTGCTATGACAAAGCAACTTACTCAAGAAAAGAATTTTTGGTTTTTGATTTTTCTAAAAGTTCAAGGGATACAGTCCATCATGGTGAGTAATACACAGAGGCAGGACCATCTGATTTCTGTGGAGGGAGGAGGTTTCTTCTTCACAGCTAGACAAGGAAGCAGATGAATGCTAATTTTCAGCTGCTTTTATCAGTGCATGTGTGTGTGTGTTTGTGTGTCTGTATTTGTGGTATGTGCACATATATGTGTATACAATATGTGTCCTTGTGTACATGAAGGCCAGAGGAGGACATCAAGTGTCCTTTTCTGTCACTCTCTCCTTTATTCAGTTGAAAAGGGATTTCTCATTGAACATAAAGATAGATGACTGACAGCAAACCCAAGTGATCCTCCATTTCTGTCCCCTGCAAGGTTAAAGAGATGCAGATTCATGCTTAGGGTTTTTATGTGGTTACTGAGAATTTGAACGCATGTCCTCATGGTTGCTGAGCAAATAGTCTTAGACACTGAGTGATCTTCTAAGCCCCTAATTTTTCACCTCTTTTAATAAATTAATGACACTAGCCCATTGCATGATGACTTTCACATTAAGGCCCTATTTCTGGAAATAGTCTGACAGAACAGCAGAAGATGAGACCCACCTTCATGGCATTTATTAATCAAATCAAGTTGACATCCAGAGTTAACTCTCTATATACCAAATAAAATTATCATTTACTTCCAATTATCACCGTTCTTTGTGCTCAGGATCAAACACATAGTAAGAACAATTGGGATGGGGTAATGTTAAGCATTCTAAATGATAGTTAATTGGTCCTGCTTGCTGTCTGTTACTTACATTGTCTCTGATTGGTTAAATAAATGCTGAGGCCTGGAGATTGGGCAAAGACAGAGACAGGTGGGACTATGGGCCTCAGAGACAGAGAGCATCTTAGGAAGAAGAAGCAAGTGGAGCAGGAAGGAAGACACAAGCCATGGGGTAGATTAAAGAAGTTCATTCCACCTGGCCTGGAACAATGGCATAGCGTGGAGAATAGCAGTCCAAAGGGACATATGTATATATGGGGTCATATTTGGGTAATAGAATTATGAACTAGCTTAGATGGGCTAGGATTGCACAATTCAGGCCAAGGCTTATTAAAATCCATCTGGTGTCTGTGTATTCATTTATAATGGGGGGTTAAGGATTAACAATGGCTGTACCAATTAACAATAGTATAAATACTCTTAAACAATTTAATTGGCCATTTTTTCTACATATGGCGCCTAATGTGGGGCAATTAGAATCCATGCTTACAGACTGAGATAGCCAGAGTAAAAGGTAGTTTCCTATCCAAAGAGCTGGAAGCCAAACCCAAATGCATTTCAAAGGTGTGGCTCCCTTAACAAAAGTTACTGCCTTACAGCAAAGGTGGAAAGCTTAGCTCTTCTTACATGCTAAAAAAAAAAAAAAAAAAAATGGCAACCTTCTAAACAGAGTTTAAGAGTGTAATTAACCACTTAGATTAAAAATGGAGGAATTCATAATGTCTCAATACATTTGGATTCCAATTGAGTTTCTCTTACCATACAGATGATTTTAACCCTGACAATTATGGTTCTATATATACTTTTTGAGAAAGATCGGACTAGGATAGGCTTAAGAGAGGAAGCTTTCAGATGGAATGCCAAGTTGCTGACAAAGATAAGGGGGGAAGGAAGGAGGCCCTTCCTGATAGATAAGAAATTGATGACAGGTAGAGCTCACAACTCCCTGACTACTAGATGCTTATCAAGAGTATCTGGAAAAGGCCCAACAAAGATATACAGCCAAAGCTAGATTCCAGGAAATAATGAACAGAACTTTAATTACAACATGGGATGACATGATTAGATCAAGGCTTTTGAAATGTTTTTTCTTTTCTTGAATTTTGTTTAGATGTCTTTGATTTTCCTATATCAGCAGGTAAATTTTATTTTTCATTTCGTAATGCTAAAACATAAGAGATTTTCAAAGATATAAAGAGAAAGGGGTCACAAGCCAGTCTCCTTAGATGTGGGCTACCACAGGAGAAATGGTACTGGTTTCAAGAGAGATTTTTTCCCCGATGGAGATATGTTAATCTGGGCTGACCTGATGGTGCACACCTTTAATCCCAGAACTTGGGAGACAAAGACAGGTGGATCCCTCACCTTCACTAAGGTCAGTCTCTACAAAATGAATCCAAGACAAGGATATACAGAGAAATACTGTCTCAAAATGAGAGAGATGTGTTACTTGTGAAAATTATATATTTTCAGAACAAAGGGACCAAACACCAAAGAAGACAAGATGAGCCCAGATGGTCCAGCCTCACAGACTGTTCCAGCCACTTTCCCATCCAAAGTTCAACTTTGGACTACAAACTGCTCAGGACATTCAAATTGCTGAACACATAGAGACTAGACAACAAATGTTACTATTAACTTGCTTAACCATTTTTTTCCATTTTATTTGGGCCCCCAAACAGGTTTCCTATGACCCAATTCAGCAGGAAGATATTTTAAGAGACAGACACCCCATTCCCAAAAAGTGGGGTTGATGATTCTTTAATCATTTGATGTATTATAAATGTTGTTTAGGGGGACTAATTACAAATTGTTAAATGGTCTTGTTAAGCAAGGTGTAGAAAATTAGACTTGGAGATTTATTTTTCTTTTCTCTATCCTTCTTTCTCTCTTATATAGGGGAAAGAGACTTGAAAAGAAAAGGGGGGAATGTGTATATAATATAAAAATGATAAGATATAAGGGTAGATTATCAAATCTGCTCTGAAACTTAGAGCTATTGTTATTCTCAAAATAAGGTTATCTTTTAATACATTGGTATAGAAATTTGTATACAGATAAAAATAAGATTAATTTTGATTCATTGGTATAGAATTTTATATTTTGACATTATAGTTCAACTCTTATATAAGGTATTGTGCCTATTCAACTCTTTTAAAAACACAGGTTTTCTTCTAATCCTTTTATGGATTGCTACTATAATCTATTTAGGATTCTGGGTAATACAGGTTATGGCTGGTCAAGCTCCTGGTCATGTCAAATACTAGTCTTAATTTACCACGAAATAGGCTTAATAGGTTAACAAGATAATAGATGGATAAAAATACAGTTTTCTTGTTCAAAGATAGATAGATTTATAAATCAATAGATGTCTTCAAAATTCTCAGAGATATACAGAAAATGGCATTTAAAGATATTATTATTTTAAGAATTGTTTGATGGTTAGTGGAACACCTTACCCTAGATGGTGTACCATATCAAGCCCCAATACAAGTGGAAGCTCTTGGCCCTCACATGACTGAAGAATTGAGGGAGTATGATATGTGAGGGCCCACCTCATCTGAGGAGAAGGAGACTACCAAGTAGAGAAACAAGGATGGAGGGAGAGAGGGAGAGAGAAGGAAGGGAGGGAGGTAAGAAGGGAGGGAAGGAGGAAGGCAGGGAGGGTTCAGGAGGGGAGGAGGGAGGAAACTATGTTTTAGAAGTAACTTGAGAAAACAAAATAATACTTCTTTTAGAAAGAAGTTAATAAGTTTTAAATTATAATAAAAATACAATATAAAAATTTCAAACTATAATTTACCAAAGGTATACTTGCCTTACTGGCATGAAAAGAAAAATGGCCTTGATTTCAGATTGGAATGTTAGACTGCAGGTGGCCACATAGCTTACAGAAACTTGATAGCATCTTAAAAGTTTTTGTTTTGATATAAAGGATATTTTCATGATTTGACATTGGAGAGCAGATAGGAGGTTTGAAATGATGTAGATGAATTGAGGGTTACTGCAGTTCAATCTCGTTTTCTAAACCTCCAAGAGTTGAAAATTTGGAGCTAAGGTAAAATATATGAAATGTGTGGTGTTAGCCCATGCCTTTAATTCCACCAGAGACAGGAGGATCACTATAGAGTTAGTTGTCTTACATATTATAGAGTTACAAGGAACAGGGTGGTAATGGTGCACACCCTTAATCCCATCATTTGAGAAGGATTATACCCTTAATTCCAACATACTAGAGACAGAAACCTGCAGATCTCTGAGATCAAGGTCAGCCTGACACAAAGCAAACTCTAAATAGAGAAAAACTTTGATCCAGGGGTGGTGTTGCACATCTTTAATCCCATCATTTGGGAAGATCGATCCCAATACTTAGAACGCAGAGACAGGGACATAGGATTTGGAAGGATTTATGTTTAATACCTACTCACAAAAGGCATGCTGAAATTCAAAGCAAATTTTCCTTTGAGATCTCAAAATATATACACTTAAAGGTTTGTTTAGTTCCACAATATCAAACTAATTTTTTAAATCTCGATTGAAAGATAATTCTTTTTGTATTGTCAAAAAAACAAATTTGCTCCAGAAAAAATATTACCTGACAACCCCCCCCCCAAAAAAAAAGTAGTGTCCCAGAGTTAGGATTAGGGCAGGGCTTTGTTCTTACCTTTACAGGAGATTTAAAGCATCCATCTAAGGAATCCAGGAACAACTGACACCTTAGAAGAAAACAGATCAGACACCAAAGAAGATAAGTAGCCCAGACGATCCAGCCTTGCCGACGTCCTCAATAGCTGTTTCCTCAAAAGTCTACAACCACAGCAACTCAAAATCGCTAAGAGTGTTCAGCTCCACAGACTGTTTCAGCCAGAACCTCAGTAAAGCCCTGAAGATCAGCTTCTGTCTAAAAACTTCTTAGGACATTTAAGTAGCTGAGTGCAAAAGGACTGAACATCAAATGATTCTATTAACATTTTTAACCATTTTTCCATCCTTATTTGGGCCCCAAACAGGTGTACTGCATCCCAAATCAGTAGGAAGTCATTTTAAGAGACTGATGTCCCATCTCCAGAAGGTGGGGTGGGTGATTTTCCCCCCTTTGGTCATTTAAAGGGTTATAGATACTTCTTGTCATTTAGGGAGAGAGACTACAAGATGTTAAATGGTCTTGTTAAATAGCTTTTGGAGGTTAGACTCAGGAATTTCTCTCTTTTTCTTTTCTGTATCCTTCTGTCTTTCCTATGTAGGGGTGAACAGACTTGACAAAAAAATGAGACATAGACATAATATAGGAATGATAAATAAAAAAGGACAGATTATTGAATATGCTCTTATACTTTTGTATATTGATATAAAATTAAGTATTGTATTTGGCTAAATTTGATCTTTGTAAATTGATACAAAATTAAGATTCTATTTGGCCACATTGGTATTGATCTTTGTGTATTTATACAAAATTGACATTAACTCTTTTTAAGGTATTGTACCTAGGTAACGCTTAAAAATGAAATGTGAAGTTTTAGCCTTTTCTTTGCAACTGTCATAAACTGTTTAGGATAATTAAGAAATCCAAACTAATAGTTATTCAAGCATGTCATTTTGTTAGGTACTAGGACAGTCTATCACAGTTATTTTCTAAGTTAATCAAAAATCAATTGCTAAGAGACAAGCAACATTTGCTTTTCCAAATATAAGGGATAGATAGGTGGTCTTCAAAAACCTCAAGAGATCTTCAGAATATAGCATTCAAAGATGTTTTCTTAACTTAAGATTTTTTTTTATATCAAGACATGTCAGCTCCTGACAGTACCCCCTATTCTATTCCAAGTAGAAGATGAGCATCAAATAATCTCCAAGATATGGCCAGACTGATTTCCATAGTGGTTGTATAAGTTTGCATTCCCACCAGCAATGGAGGAGGGTTCCCCTTTCTCTACACCCTCGCCAGCATGTGTTGTCATTTGAGCTTTTGATCTTAGCCATTCTGACAGGTTGTCACTGATTTTTTGATCTTAGCCATTCTGATGGTTGTGAGACAGAATCCCAGAGACATTTTGTTTTGCATTTCCCTGATGACTAAGGACATTGAGCATCTCTTCAAGTGCTTCTTGTCTATTAGAAATTTCTCAATAACATCAATGTAAAACTTTTGAAATAAATTATTTCACAGAAATTTACTCTTATCAGTGATTTTTGTTGTTGTTTTTCTCACTTTTTTGCTTACTTATTGCTTCAAGTTACATCTCCATCACAGTGCCCTCTTTCTACCCCCCCAGTCCACCCTCCCACCCTCACCCCTCTCCCTCCTATCCTATGTGGAGTGTCCCTACATATCATCCCTCCTTCTCAGTTCAGCAGTCATATGAAGGCTAAGAGCTTCCTTATGCACTAGGGGCCTACATGACAGCACCACTAGGGCAAAGTGTCTCACTAACAGGTAACAAAGTCTGTTTTTGTTCCTTTTGGTGTGTTGACTGTAGTACAGTTATCCTGTACTAAATGGCTAAAATCCAATTATAAGTGAATAGATGCCATATGCAGCTTTCTGAGGCCAGGTTAGCTCACTCAGGATGAGTTTTCTAGTTCCACCAATTTGGCTGAAAATTGCATGATTTCCTTGTTTCTGATAGCAGGGTATGGGTATTTTACCTACATGTATGTATATCTGTGTTTTTCAGGTACTGGCAGATGCCAAAAGAGGGTATGGGTTCCCCTGGAATTGAGGATAAAAATTGTTGTGAGTCATTATATGTATGGTGGGGACTGAACCTGGGTCTTTAGCAAGAGAAATATGTGTTCTGTTGTGGTTTGAATAGGAATGACTCTCATCGACTCATGTGTTTCAATGTAGCACCGATAAGGAGTGGCACTATTAGAAGGTATGGCCTTTTTGGAGTAAGTATGGCCTTATTAGAGGAAGCATGTCACTGTTGGAGCAGTCTTTGAGGTCTTATGGCACAAGCAATGCTCAGTGTGGCACAGAGCCTTCCTTCTGCTGCCTGTGGATCACGATGCAGGACTTTGAGCGCCTTCTCCAACACCATATCTTTCTGGATGCTGCCATGCTTCCCATAATGATTATAATGGGCTAAACCTCTCAAAATCTATTAGGCAGCCCCAATTAATTTTTTTCCTTTATAAAAGTTGCTATGGGATTTTTTAAGATGATGCTGACATAGCTACCAGTATCTGAGTATTGGGAGGGTGAGATTAGTCATTGTGGAGCAAACAAGAGGCCTCACAGTCAACTGTGAAACACAGACTGCTTTTGAATTTCCAGAGTGAACGTTGAGGCTGGTCACCATGCAAAACAATATACCCAGGCCCCAGGAACACCATATTGAGACCACCCCGCTCTGTTACCTGCCTGGAGAGGAGCTCCTACTGAATCATGTGTAATTGCAGCTCACAGCTCCAGCCTCGGGTCAATTGTCATGTGTGTCTTCCTGAGTTCCAGCCTAAACTCTGACCTCCTTGCCTTCCTGGGAGGAACAGCCAGATCACAGGGGTATACAGCTATCCACAGGTTTGCCAACTCTTGTCCCTATCCTGAGTGAAGTCCCAGTCTGAACAATGCATGGTCCCAGACCATGGTTCCCGTGGAGCTCAATAACTGCTGAATAAATGAGCAGCTGAGCTACTGAACCCAAAATGATCATGTCGATGAGGAGCAAACCTGGGTTCTGGTGGGGCAGAGATATATCCTCTGGTCTACAGCTTGACCTGTCTTTCTGAGGAGACCCACCAGCTCTCAAGACCATGTAAGACAGTTCCCCCACACCAAACCCCAGCCTAAAGGTCCAACTTTAGTCACAATCAGCTCAAGAGAGGTGCAGCTACTGTCAAATATCCAGTCTCTATTACACTGACCTACCTATCATCTGGAGGTGGGCATTGGAATCACAGGATCAGACAGTCTCCAAAACAGAGATTGTCCCTGAACACCAAGTCCAGTAGGTATCAGAAACACCAGGGTCAATCAAATGGCTAAAGCCAGCATAATAACATTATAGAAAGAAAGAAAGAAAACATTGACATCTCCAGAACCCAACAATAATGCCTCAGGAAACTCTGGAAATCCTAACACAACTGAAACACAAGAAAATGACCTTAAACCTATGCTTACAAAAATAATAGATGTCTTAAGGGAGGAAAGTAAATCCCTCAAAGAAAAACAGAAAAAAGTCAACAAAACAGATGATGGAAATGAATAAAGTCCTTCAAGAAATGTAAGATAAAATTAAACAGGAAATGGAAAGAATAAAATTGTTCAACACATGAAAAGGGAAATTGAAGAAATAAAGAAAACACAAGCTGAGACAATCCTGGAACTGGAAAACCTAGGAGAAAGAAAAGGAACTAGGGACACAAGCATCACCAACAAAATACAAGAGATGGAAGAAAGAATCTTAGGCACAGAATATAAACTTGAAGAAATCAATACATCTGGCAGAGAAAATGTGAAATATAAAAAAGTCCTGACATAAAATCATCAGGATATCAAGAACACTATGAAAAGATGAAATCTCAGAATAGTAGGAATAGAAGAAAGAGAAATTCCCAGCACCAAGGACCAGAAAACATCTTCAATAAAATCATAGAAGAAAAATTCTCAAACCTAAAGAAAGAGATGCATATTACCATAGAAAATAATAACAAAACTTCAAATAGATTTGACCAGAGAAGAAATTCCCCCCACCACAAAATAATCAAAACACAAAATGCACAGAACAAAGAAAGAATATTAAAACTGCAAGGGAAAAGGGCCAAATAACATATAATGGCAGACCTATCAGAATCACACCTGACATTTCATCAGAGACCCTAAGCCAGAAGGACCTGGACAGACATCTTATAAACCCTAAGAGAGTACAGTTGCCAGCCCAGACTACTATACCCAGAAAACTTTCAATCATAATAGATGAAGAAAATAAGATACTCCATAACAAAACTAAATTCTAACAATATCTAAGCAAAAATCCAGGCCTACAGAATATATTGAAGGAAAACTCCAAACCAAGGAACTTAACTACCCCCAAGAAAACACAGGAAAATATAACTCCACTTAAGCAAAACCAAAGGAAGAGAAGTTCACTCACACACTACCACCATCAACATCAAGACAGTAGGAATTAGCAATCACTGATCATTAATATCTCTCAAAATCAATGGAATCAATTCCCCAATAAAAAGACACAGGCTAGCAGAATGGATGTTAAAGCAGAATCAATTATTCTGCTGCTTACAAGAAACATACCACATCAAAAAAGATAGACATTATCTCAGAGTAAAGAGATGGAAAAAGATACTCCTAGCAAACGGAACAAAGAAGAAAGCTGGGGTAGCCATCTTAGTATCTAATAAAATAGAATTTCAACCAATGTTAATCAATAGAGAAGGGGAAGACTTATACTCATCAATGGAAAAATCCATCAAGACAATTTCTCAATACTGAACATCTATGTCTCAAATGTAAGCATACCCTTATTCGTAAAAGAAACATTACTAAAGTTCAAATCCCATATTGAATCCAACACTTTAATAGTGGGAACTTCAGCACATCATTCTCATCAATGGACATATCAACAATACAGAAACCAAACAGATAAAAAATGAAACTAACTGATGTCATCAACAAATGGACCTAACTGATATTTATAGAACATTTTACCCAAACACAAAAAATATACTTTCTTCTCAGCACATCATTGAACCTTCTCTAAAACTGACCATATAGTTGGTCACAAAGTAAGCTTCAACAGAGAGAAGACATTTGAAATATCTTCTTGTATTTTATCAGACCACCATGGAATAAAGCTGGACTTCAATAATAACAGAAACAACACAAAGTCTACAAGCTAATGGAATCTGAACAACTCTCTACTCAATGACTCTGGGCCAGGAATGTAATAAAAAAAGAGACTAAATTCATTTTAGAATTCAATGAAAATGAAGGCAAAATGAATTTATGAAACACAATGAAAGCAATGCTAAGAGGAAAGTTTGTAGCACTATGCACTTTCAAAAATAAAATTGAGAGTTCTCATAATAACAATTTAAAATCATACCTGAACGATCTAGAACCAAAAGAAGCAAACATACCTAAGAGGAGTAGATGGCAGGAAATAATCAAACTCAGGACTGAAATCAATATATTAGAAACATAGAGAACAACAGAAAGAGTCAATAAAACCAAGAGTTGGTTATTTGAGAAAATCAACAAAATGGAGAAACTCTTAGCCAAACTAAGTAAACAGCAGAGGAAAATATCCAAATCAACAAAATCAGAAATGAAAAGGGGCAAATAACAACAGACATGGAGGAAATCCAAAGAATCATTAGGTCTTATTTTAAAAACCCATATTCCATAAAATTGGAAAACCTAAGTGAAATGAACAATTTTCTTGATAGATTATACATACCAAGGTTAAGTCAAGATCAGGTAAACAATTTAAACAGTCCTATAACCCCTATGAAAATAGAAGCTGTCATTAAAAGTCTCCCAGTCTGAAAAAGCAGAAGGCCAGATGGTTTCAGGATTGACTTCTACCAGATCTTCAAAGAAAAGCTAATACCAATACTCTTTATACTCTTCTAAGAAATAGAAACAGAAGGAATACTGCCAAACTCATTCTATGAGCCACAATCAACCTAATACCTAAACCATACAAAGATCCAACAAAGAAAGATAATTTCAGAACAATTTCCCTTATGAATATTGATAAAAAAGATACTCAGTAAAATACTTGCAAATGGAATCCAAGATCACATGAAAAGTATCATACCTCATGATCAAGTAGGCTTCATCACCAGGATGCAGGGGTAGTTCAACATACAAAAATCCATTAATGTAATCCACCATATAAACAAGCTGAAAGAAAAAAAAAAAACACATGATCTTCACATTGGAGGCTGAAAATACATTTGACAAAATCCAGCACTCTTTCATGGAAATAGTCTTGGCGATATCATGCATACAAGGACCATAACTAAACATAATAAAGGCAATATATAGCAAGCCAGGTGCCAATAACAAACTAAATGATGAGAAACTTAAGGCATTTCCACTAAAATAAGAAATAAGGCAAGGCTGCCCACTCTCTCCATATCTCTTCAACATTGTACTTAAAGTTCTAGCTAAAGGAATAAGACAACTAAAGGAGATCAAGGGGATACAAATTGAATGGGAAGAAGTCAAAATATCCATATTTGCAGATGATATGATACTATAAATAAGTGAACTGAAAAATTCTACCAGAGAACTCCTACAGCTGATAAGCACATTCAGCAAAGTGGATGGATGCAAAATTAATTCTAAAAAATCAGTAGCCCTTCTTTTTACACAAAAGATAAATGGGCCAAGAAATAAATTGAGAAACAACACCCTTCACAATAGCCACAAAGAGTATAAAATACCTGGGGATAACTCTAACCAACCAAAGGAAAGACTTGTATGACAAGAACTTCAAGTTCCCAAAGAAAGAAATTGAAGAAGATATCAGAAACTGGAAAGGTTTCTTCTGTTTATGGATAGGTAGGATCAACATAATAAAAATGGCCATCCTACAAAAAGCAATATACAGATTCAAACAAAATACCAGCACAATTCTTTACAGAAGTCTACAGAATCTTGAAAGAACAATTCTCAACTTCATATGGAAAATCAAAAGCCCAGAATAGCTATAACAATCCTGTACATTAAAAGAACATCTAGAGGTATCACCATCCTTGATTTCAATATGTACTACAGAAAATAGTAATAAAAATAGCATGGTACTAGCATAGAATCATACTGATTGATCAGTGGAATCTAAAATTAGACCCAGAAATAAAACCCACGCACCTACAGTCACTTAATTTTTGACAAAGACGCCAAAACCATACAAGGGAAAATAGTGAACATCCTCAACAAATAGTGCTGGTTGACCTGAATGTCAACATGTAAAAGGATGCAAATAGAACCATATCTATCACCCTGCACAAAACTTAAGTTGAAGTGGATCAAAGACATCAACATAAAACTGGACACACTAAATCTAATAGAGGGGGGAAAGTGGAGAAAATTCTGAATCTATTTGGCATAGGTGTCAACTTCCTGAACAGAACACCTATAGCTCAGGCTCTAAGATCAACAATCAAAATATGGGACCTTATAAAACTGAAAAGCTTCTGTAAGGCAAAGGACACTGTCATTAGAACAAAATGGCAGCCTACAAATTGGAAAAAGATCTTCACCAACCCTATATCCAACAGAGTGCTAATATTCAAAATATATAAAGAACTCAAAAAATTAATCACCAACAAACTAAATAATCCAATCAAAAAATAAAGTACAGAGCTAAACAAAGAATTCACAAAACAGGAATCTCTAATACCTGAGAGACACTTGAAGAAATGCTCAGCATCCTTAGTCACCAAGGAAATGCAACTCCAAATGACTCTGAGATTCCATCTCACCCCCATCAGAATGGCTAAGATAAAAAAACTTAAGTGAGATGCTGGTGAGGATGTGGAAAAAGGTTAACACTTCTCAAGTAGTGGTGGGAGTGACAACTTGTACAAACACTTTGTAAATATATTCGCTGATATCCTAGCAAATTAGAAATATTTCTACCTCAATACCCAACCACACTTCTCCTGGACACATATACAAAATATTCTCCAGCAAATCATGTGAATATCCCCTCAACTATGTTTGCAGCAGTTTCACAAACTGGAAACAACCCAGATGTCCTTCAATTGAAGAATGGATGAAAATACTGTGTGGTACATTTACTTAATGGAAAACTACTCAGCTATCAGAACAAGGAAATCATACAATTTGCAACCAAATGGATGGAACTAGAAAAGCTCATCCTTAGTGAGCTAACCTAGACCCAGAAAGATACATATGTTATGTACTCACTTATAAGTGGATATTAACCATACAGCACAGAACAACCTTCCTACAACTCGCAGACCCAAAGAGACAAGAACCTAGCTAGATAACTGTCCTAAGAAAAACTCTACCAAGCAGCGAGTCATGGACCCTGTTTCCTGTTAGTGGAACACATTATACTAGCTGAGCTGGCATATCAGGCTCCAGTACAAGAGGAAGCTCTTAGCCCTCATGTAACTGATGTGCTGAGGGGGTTTAATATGTGGGGGCTCCCCTCATCCGAGGAGAAGGAGAGGATGGAAATGGAGAAGAGGGAGGTAAGGTGGCACCTGGATGGGAGAATGAAGTGACTTTGATAGAAATGTAACCTGAAAAAAAAATAAATTAATAAAAAAGATCTAAAAAAAAAAAAAAGAGGCACTATGGTTATGGTGTCTCCTCACAGCAATGGAAACTCTAAATAAGATATGCTTCAAACATCTACACTATCTTTACAGCCATTGAAAAATATTCGAAATGTATGTTTTTTTTTCATTGGCCAATCATGAATAAAATACTGATCACTGGTATTTAATATGCACTTGCTATTTGAGAAATTTTCTAGTTTATCTTTTGTCAGAGAGAGAGTATTGAGAGATGATCTTTACTACTAAAATATTCCTAAAATTTCAACATGCAGCAGCTCATTTTTCAATAAAGTTTGCAAAATGTCAGTATTAAACAAATTTTTACTGAGGCTTAATGTAGTCATATTCTATTTTAAAATGTCTTTTAATCATTGCCCATAAATGAAATTTTAAAATCTAGAAATTGTTTACTTATAGTTTGTTCAACACCACTATTATATATTAATTATGCTATGTGAAAAATTCCTATGGTATTATGAGATTACTTTCATGAGATTCTTTGATATTTTTATCAGTATATTGAAATAAAAGATGGAAGATACCATTTACCACTGTCCCTTGAACTATAAGGTAAACCAATGGGACTAACACTTCATTTCTCAGTTTAATAAAACTTGTTTTTCTGTCAATGTTAACAGTTCACAATTAAATAATTTATAACACAAAATAGAACCTAAATTACCCTTAGGTACAATGATTTTAATTTAAACCCTACTTGTAAGTGATCTCTTCAATATGATATGGTAGAACAGATTCTTCTCAGTAGGACAAAGTATTTTGAAATATAAATTTTCCTTAAAATTATAGATTTCATTTGCATATTATACATCTATACTAGTAAAAGCAATGGAAAGACTGTAAGGGGACAAGTAGGCTTGAGGAAGTGGTACTCAGCCTGACCTGATGGCCATATTTTTAGGTTTTCTGAGATGCAGAAGGGGGATAGAATCCAGAAAACTGACTGGATGTACCAGTAGCCAGATGAACAGTGGTATGGAAAAGATATGATTTAAAGAACAACTGTATACTGAAGGGGCTGATAGGTTAATATAAGTTAGATTTAGTGAATA
>CAJQZJ010032315.1:401671-431950 GCA_907164525.1 Lophiomys imhausi | reverse complement strand
TAGTAATAAATAAGTGTTAAATAATAACTTAAAAGTTCGGCTACAGTATACTGTCTGGGTAGAACTTCATGTCTGCCATACATGTCTCACAAACATGAGAAAAAATGATTGTAAAGCTTTGGTGGTGACTACTTTAGACTTTCTACTTTAGCATTAAACCTGTAGCAGTCTGCAAAAGTTAAAAATAATGCTAATGCTTATAAAACCTAAGATCTGTATAAAGATAAGATCCTGAATTAACATTTTTCATTACAGGACAATCTTTTGACCTTGCTTTAAATTATTTAGTCTTGGAATGCAGTGTGATTCCCTAGGATTTGGAATCTTGAATGCACAACCAAAACACTGTCACTAAAATTTTAACTTTCTTAGTTGCTTCTGATGTCAGGGATCTCCAACTCTCAGTGAATGAGTACAGAAGATGATCTAATAAACCCTAACTAAATCTCAGAAGGAACTGCCAAATTCTGCTTATGTGCATCAGCAGTAAGTTACTGAGTTGAAGGTAAATTTGTTTCAGTTTCTCATCAGTATTTAAATAGAAGGTCAATTCTGTTAAGTGGATGTCGACATGTAAAAGAATGAAATTAAACCCATACTTATCACCTTGCACAAAACTTAAGTCCAAGCGGATCAAAGACCTTAACATGAGGCCTGACACACTAAATCTATTAGAAGAGAAATTGGGAAATCCCTCGAACTCATTGGCACAGGTGACAACTTCCTGAACAGAACACCAACAGCTCAGGACTTGAGATCAACAATCAATAAATGGGACCTCATGAAACTGAAAAGCTTCTGTAAGGCAAAAAACACTGTCATTCAAACAAAACGGCCACCTACAGTTTGGGAAAAGATCTTCACCAACCCCACATCTGACAGAGGGCTAATATAGAAAATTTACAAAGAACTAAAGAAATTACATGCGAAGAAACCAAATAATCCAATCAAAAAATGGGGAACAGAACTAATCAGAGAATTCACAAAGGAGGAATCCCTAATAGCTGAGAGAGACTTGAAGAAATGCTCAGCATCCTTAATCATCAGAGAAATGCAACTCAAGAGGACTCTGAGATT
This sequence comes from Lophiomys imhausi, assembly GCA_907164525.1. Classification (NCBI taxonomy): domain Eukaryota; kingdom Metazoa; phylum Chordata; class Mammalia; order Rodentia; family Muridae; genus Lophiomys; species Lophiomys imhausi. Next base: position 430,873 of record CAJQZJ010032315.1, on the reverse strand, counting down.
CCATCTCACACTTGTCAGAATGGCTAAGATCAAAAACTCAAATGATAGCTCTTGCTGGAGAGGCTGTGGAGAAAGGGGAACACTCCTCCATTACTGGTGGGAGTGCAAACTGATACAACCACTGTGGAAATCAGTCTGGCCATATCTTAGAAAACTTGGAATAGCTTTGCCTCAGGACCCAACCATACCACTTCCGAGTATGCATTCAAATGATTCCTCACCAAGCCACAAGGACATTTCCTCATCTATGTTCATAGAAACCTTATTTGTAATAGCTAGAAACTGGAAACAACCCAGATGTCCCTCAACCAAGGAATGGATAAAGAAAACCTTGGTACATCTACACAATGGAATACTACTCAGCCATCAGAAAGAACAAAATCATGCAATTTGAAGCCAAATGGATGGAACTAGAGAAGCTCATCCTGAGTGAGCTAACCCGGACTCAGAAGGTATATGCCATCTATTCACTTATAATCAGATTTTAGCCATATAGTACAGGATAACTATACTACAACCAATGCACCAAAGAGAACATGAACATCGACTGTGTTTTCTGTCAATGAGACACACATTTTGCCCTAGTGTTGCTGCCTTGTAGGCCCCCAGTGTATGAGGAGGCTGTTAGCCGTCATATGACTGCTGAACTGGGGTAGGGGACTGATATGTAGGGACATTCCACTCCAGAGTATTTGGATGGAAGGGATATGGGGTAGAAGGTGGGAGGATGGGACTGGGAGCGGTGGAAAGAGGAAACTGTGATGGAGATGTAACCTGGAGTAATAAATAAACATTTTTTTAATTTATCAAACATATATTTATTAATACTTAACAATTACCTAACAATTGCCTATAAAATTCCTAAATCCTAAAACCCAAACCCTAACTCTAAAACCTAGCACTTAAAACCTCTTAATACCTACAAAACAACCATTTAACATTAACCTAAAGTTTCTTAAAAGGATATTTTCCTCTGGATGTGGATCCTTATGAATGGCTGGTCTTCATCTAATCTTTCAGTCTTAAAGTCTCTGAATTTCGTTCCGTCAAATCCTAAGACAGTCTATCAAGCAGGAATTGCCCCTGCGGTCCTAGATTCTAACTATATATCAGATGAAAAGTTTCCTAGGCTCACCATTCAGATGCTTTAGGCCTGCAAGGGACTTGCTTCAGTGTTCTGTCCAATCCGAAGCCCCTGGGCTCCGAGGGGAGACAACTCCTCGCCTAGATGCTTCAGAATACCAGGGAGAATCCATCACCAGACCCACAAGGGGCCAATACAAGGTGAACCCTCCCAGTGAGACTGTGATGAAAGTTTCTCTGCCAGAGAGGAGGAGGTGTGACAGGAGGAGGAGAGAACGAGCACCTCTGTCCACGTGAATCTTGACTTAAATATCTTCACCTGTTGTAATGAATTGGCAACATGATTTTCAGCAGAAGCTTTTGAGGGCTACCAAGTCACATCCCTGGGCAATGTCTCTCCATAGCATTTCTTATTTTTTTTTCAAGTTTAATACATTATTGAGTCCATATATTTAAGAGAGTTTATTTCAACCTACAAATAATTCTTAATGAGATATTTTATATTGTGTAATTTTTTTCCTTCTGGTCTTAAATCTTTTTTTCTCTTTTTTTCATTCTTTTTTTTTTCGTTATTTTTTATTTCTTCAAGTTACATCACAATCGCAGTCCCCTCCCTATTCCCACTCCAGTCCCACCCTCCCACCCTCAACCCCCCATCCTCTTCCCTTTTTTTTTCTTTTAAGTTTAAGGTATATCTTATTTCCCCCTACAGTTTCTCCTTTCAGTCCAACAAATGGCTCTTTCTCTTATAATAATAAATACAATACAGTACAACAGAGGTAATTAGGCCACAGTTATGAGGGTTATATGGCTTAATGTACATTCCCAATGACCAGTCCATATGTATTTGGTACCTGACTTTAACATTCTACTATCTAAACATCTCCATGAGTTTAAAGTTCTATATCTGACTCAACATTCATACTAATTGCAACACAATTTTAAAAGTATCTTCTTAGATGTATAACACTCTCTTGACTCCTAAACAACTCAAAATTTAATTATGAGACTTTATCTATCTGTTCTTCAATCACCTCAGAGACCTGAGAGGGATAAATATATCTGATTTTATAGGAAGTACAGGGTCTGAAGCTTCCCAAACTAAGAAATGACATACCTGTGGCTGCCTGGACAGTTCCCATTTTCTCTCCATACATTACAGCATCGCTTTTCAGTCATTTGGCCCCGCTTCATGGACAGACAATGATTGTAGAGCAGGGGTTATAAAGGACTTACCTACCCTGTCTTGGCAGAGCTAGGCTGTCGACTTACCTGCTTCCAGGTTTTGTCCTTTTTGGACAGCATTCTGTCTACAGTTGGAGCAAGGGGCTTTTCCTACCAAGAGAGGCTTGCGACTAATTCAATCATCTTCCACTGGAGATTCTTCAATGTTCATCTTCTACTTGGAGGAGAATAGGGGGTGCTGTCAGGAGTTGATATGTCTTGATATAAAAAAATCTAAAGTTATGAAAACATCTTTGAATGCCATATTCTGCAGATCTCTTGAGGTTTTTGAAGAGGCCCTATCTATCTCTTATATTAGGGTAAGCAGATGTTGCTTGTCTCTTAGCAGCTTTATTTCTGATTAGCTTAGCAAGTAACTATAATAGGCTGTCATAGTACCTAACAGAATGACTGGCTTGCATAACCATTAGTTTGCATTTCTTAATTATCCTAAACAGTTCATGACAGTTAGTAGTAAAAGGCCGAAACATCACATTTCATTTTATTTCTTTACCTCCTAACTCTTCCATCCCATTTCTCTGGGGTGGGGTGTCCTTATATAACAGTCCCTCATCTCAGTTGAGAGGTCGTATGAGGGCCAAGAGCCTCTTCATTCATTGGGGATCTATGAAGCAGTACCATCAGTGAAAAGTGTCTCGTTGCCTGGGAGAGAGAACTACTAAACATACAAATCAATTAGCATACAATAGATAAAAAGGACTAAAAAATAGAAAAAATATAACTAATATATAAAAAATAAATAAAAATTAAAAAATAAAAATAAGAAGTCTATGTCCAAGTTCCCTTTGGTGTGTTTGTTGTATTGATACCTTCTAATATATAGCTAAAATCCTACTATAAGTGAATAGATGCCATATGTGTCCTTCTGAGTCTGGGTTAGTTCACTCAGGATGAGCTTTTCTAGTTCCAATCATTTGTCTGCAAATTGCATAATTTCATTGTTTCTGATAGCTGAATAATATTCCATTGTGTAGATGTACCACAGTTTTTTAACCCATTCTTCGGTTGAGGGACATCTGGGTTGTTTCCAGTTTCTAGCTATTACAAATAAGGCTGCTATAAACATAGATGAGGAAACTTCCTTATGATTCCGTGAAGAGGCATTTGGGTGTATACCCAGAAGAGGTATGGCTGGGTCCTGAGGCAGAGCTATTCCAAGTTTTCTAAGATATCGCCAGACTGACCTCCATAGTGGTTGCACAAGCCTGCACTCCCACCAGCAATGGAGTAGGGTACCCCTTTCTCCACACCCTCGCCAGCATGTGCTGTCATTTGAGTTTTTGATCCTAGCCATTCTGACAGGTGTGAGATGGAATCTCAGAGTCGTCTTGAGTTGCATTTCTCTGATGATTAAGGATGTTAAGCATTTCTTCAAGTGTCTCTCAGCCATTAGGGATTCCTCCTTTGTGAATTCTCTATTTAGCTCTGTCCCCCATTTTTTTGATTGGATTATTTGGTTTCTTGGCATTTAATTTCTTGAGTTCTTTGTAGATTTTGGATATTAGCCCTCTGTCAGATGTGGGGTTGGTGAAGATTGACAGTGTCCTTTGCCTTACAGAAGCTTTTCAGTTTCATAAGGTCCCACTTATTGATTGTTGGTCTCAGGTCCAACGGAGCTGTTGGTGTTCTGTTCAGGAAGTTGTTGCCTGTGCCAATTAGTTCGAGGGTTTCTCCCACTTTATCTTCTAGTAGATTTAGTGTGACTGGCCTTATGTTAAGGTCTTTGATCCACTTGGACTTAAGTTTTGTACAAGGTGATAAGTATGGGTCTAGCTTCATTATTTTACAAATGGACATCCAGTTGGACCAGCACCATTTGTTGAAGATGCTGTCCTTCTTCCATTGTGCCATTTTGGCTTCTTTGTCAAAAATTAGGTGGCCATAAGTGTGTGGGTCTATTTCTGGATCTTTAATTCGATTCCATTGATCTACTGGTCTGTTTCTATACCAATACCATGCTGTTTTTACAACTATTGCTCTGTAGTACAGCTTGAAATCTGGGATGGTAATACCTCCAGATGTTTTTTTATTGTACAGGATTGATTTAGCTATTCTGGGCTTTTTGTTGTTCCATATGAAATTGAGACTAGCTCTTTCCAAGTCTATAAAAAATTGTGTTGGTATTTTGATAGGAATTGTATTGAATCTATATATTACTTTTGGTAGGATGGCCATTTTTATTATGTTGATCCTACCTAACCATGAGCATGGGAGATCTTTCCATCTTCTAAAGGCCTCTTCCATTTCTTTCTTCAAGGGCTTGAAGTTCTTGTTGTACAGGTCCTTTACTTGCTTGGTTAGAGTTACCCCTCAGGTATTTTATGTTGTTTGTGGCTATTGTGAAGGGGGTTGTTTCCCTTATTTCTTTCTCAGCCCATTTGTTTGTTGTATAAAGAAGGGCTTCTTATTTTTTGAATTAATTTTGTATCCAGCCACTTTGCTGAAGGTGTTTATCAGCTGTAAGAGTTCTCTGGTGGAATTTTGGGGGTCACTTATGTATACTATCATACCATCTGCAAATAGGGATAATTTGACTTCTTCTTTCCAATGTTTATCCCCTTGACGTCCTTTAGTTGTCTTATTGCTCTAGCAAGAACTTCAAGTACTATACTGAAGAGATATGGTTAAAGTGGCATCCTTGTCTTGTCCCTGAGTTTAGAGGAAATGCTTCAAGTTTCTCACCATTTATTTTGATGTTGGCCACCGGCCTGCTGTATATTGCCTTTATTATTTCTAGGTATGGCCCTTGTATGCCCGTTCTCTCCAGAACTTTTAGCATGAAGGGGTGTTGAATTTTGTCAAATGCTTTTTCTGCATCTAGCGAGATTATCATGTGGTTTTTTTCTTTCATCTTGTTTATATGGTGAATGACGTTGATAGATTTTTGTATGTTGAACCATCACTGCATCCCTGGGATGAAGCCTACTTGATCATGGTGTATGATATTTTTGATGTGTTCTTGAATTCGGTTTGCTAGTATTTTATTAAGTATTTTTTCATCTATGATCATGAGGGAGACTGGTCTGAAGTTCTCTTTCTTTGTTGGGTCTTTGTGTGGTTTAGGAATCAGGGTGATTGTGGCCTCGTAGAATGAGTTTGGCAATGTTCTTTCAGATCCTATTTGGTGAAAGAGTTTGAAAAGTATTGGTGTTAGCTCCTCTTTGAAGGTCCGTAGAATTCCATGCTAAAGCCATCTGGCCCTGGGCTTTTTTTGGTTGGGAGATTTTTAATGACTGTTTCTATTTCCTTAGGGGTTATAGGGCTGTTTAATCTTTTTATCTGATCTTGATTTAGCTTCGGTAGGTGGAATCTATCAAGAAAATTGTCCATTTCACTTAAGTTTTCAAATTTGGTGGAGTATAGATTTTTAAAGTAGAATCCAAATATTCTCTGGATTTCCTCAATGTCTGTTGTTATTTCACCCTTTTCATTTCTGATTTTGTTGATTTGTGTTTTCTCCCTCTGCCTTTTAGTTAATTTGGCTAAGGGTCTGTCTATTTTGTTCATTTTCTCAAAGAACCAACTCTTGGTTTCATTAATTCTTTGTATAGTTCTTTTTGTTTCTAAGTTGTTGATTTCAGCCCTGAGTTTGATGATCTCCTGCCTTCTGCTCCTCTTGGGAGTGTTTGCTTCTTTTTTTTCCAATTCACCCAGTTTAGCTGTTAATTCGCTAATATGAGCTGTCACAATTTTCTCTTTGAAGGCACCTAATGCTATGAACTTTCCTCGTTGCACAGCTTTCATTGTGTCCCATAGGTTTGGGTATGTTGTGTCTTCATTTTCGTTGGATTTTAAGAAGTCTTTGATTTCCTTCTTTATTTCTTCCCTGACCCAGTGGTCCTCTGGTAAAGAGTTGTTCAATTTCCATGTGAGTGTAGACTTTCTGTTGATTCTTTTGCTATTAAGTCCAGCTTTCTTCCATGGTGGTCTGATAAGATACAAGGGGTTATTTCAATTTTCTTGTATCTGTTGAGGCTATCTTTGTGTCCAACTATATGTTCGATTTTGGAGAAGGTTCCGTGAGGTGCTGAGAAGAAGGTGTATTCTTTTGTTTTTGGGTGAAACATTCTGTAGGTATCTGTTAGGTCCATTTGGTTCATGATCTCTGTTAGACTCATTATTTCTCTGTTTGGCTTCTGTCTTGATGATCTGTCCATAGTTGTGAGTGGGGTGTTGAAGTCTCCCACTATTAAAGTGTTTGGATCGATGTGCGATTTAAGTTTTAGAAGCGTTTCTTTTATAAATGTAGGTGCCTTTGTATTTGGGGCATAGATGTTCAATATTGAGATGACCTCTTGGTGTATATTTCCTTTAATGAGTATGTAATGCCCTTCTCTGTCTTTTTTCATTAACTTCAATTGGAAGTCTATTTTGTTTGATATTAGGGTGGCTACTCCAGCTTGTTTCCTGGGTCCATTTGCTTGGAAGACCTTTTCCCAGCCCTTTACACTGAGGTAGTGTTTATCTTCAATAGTGAGATATGTTTCTTGTATACCTCAAAAAAGATGGGTCTTGTTTACGGATCCAGTCTGTAAGTCTGTGTCTTTTTATTGGCGAGTTGATCCATTGATGTTGATGGATATTAGTGACCAGGGGTTGTTATTTCCCATTATTTTGGCATAGCTGGCTGTCTTGTGTTTCTCTTTTGTTTAGTTGCTGTGGAGGTTTCTATTTCCTCTGTTTTCTTGGGTGTAGTTATCTTCTCTGGGTTGGAATTTTCCTTCTAGGATCTTCTGTAGGGCTGGGTTTGTGAGGAGATATTGTTTGAATTTGATTTTGTCATGGAATATCTTGTTTTCTCCTTCTATGTTGATAGAGAGTTTTGCTGGGTATATTAGTCTGGCTGGGCACCTCTGTTCTCTCAGGGCTTGTAGGACATCCATCCAGGCCCTTCTAGGTTTTAAAGTTTCTGAGGAGAAGTCAGATGTGATTCTGATGGGTCTGCCATTGTATGTGACTTGGCCTTTTTCTCTTACATCTTTTAATATCCTTTCTTTGTTCTCTACATTTGGAGTTTCTATTATTATGTGGCGAAAGGAGTTTCTTTTCTGATCTAATCTGTCTGGTGTTCTGTAAGCCTCTTGGATTTTTACTGGCATCTCTTTCTTTAGGTTTGGGAAGTTTTCTTCTATGATTTTGTTGAAGATATTTCCTGGACCATGGAGTCGGGAGTCTTCTCTTTCCTCTATGCCTATAATTCTTAGGTTCTGTCTTTTCATTGAGTCCTTGATTTCTTGGATGTTGTGGGTGAGAGATTTTTTAGCCTTCTCATTTTCTTTGGATGTTGTACTGATTTCTTCCATCGAATCTTCCATGCCTGAGATCCTGTCTTCCACCTCTTGCATCCTATTTTTCATACTCACATCTGTAGTTCCTGTTCTCTTCTCTTGATTCTCCATTTCCTCTTTTAACTCTGACTGTGTTTTCCTTATTGTTTCCATTTCTATTTTCATGTCTTGAATGGTAGTGTTCGTTTTGTACATTTTCTTCTCCAGTTTGCTTGTTTTTGTCTGGAGATCTTTCATTGTTTTATCCTTTTCCTGTTCAAGCTGGGTCACCTTGGCTTGGAGCTCTTTAATGATGATATTCGTTCTTTTGACTTGTAGAATTGTGGCTTCTTTGAATTCCTTCATAGTTTTAAGTTCTTCTTGAAGGGTCTTTATCACTTTCCATAATGTAGAATTGTCATCGTTTTCATGTGTTTCAGTTGTGGTGAGGTGGTTCGGGCTGGACAGAATAGCGTTGCTTTCTTTTGTTGGAGACATTTCACTGTGTTTTTTTTTTTTTTTTTTTTTTGTCTCTGGCCTCTGGCCATGAGGAATTTTTTGTTTGTTTGTTTGTTTTTTGCTGTCTTCTGGACTTGGGTCCAAAGGGGGCACTGTGGTGTAAAAGTTGCCTTACTCCACCCCTATAAGGAGAGTCATTCAATCCCGCCTCCCTGGTGGGGACCTAATTAATTCAGATGGCGGAGCTGTGCACAACTAATCTCTGATTCCCAGCCAGAAGGGCCCTTACTAGTACAAAAGTTCAATATAGGACAGTTTCAAATATCTCACACTTTGCCCGGGGTTGGTTCCTGTAGGGGGTAAATCTGCAGTTCAGCTCCAATAGCCTTGCCGCTCCCGAGGCTTGGAAGCTGGCCTGTGATGTCACAGACTGGGATCTGAAGGCCCTTTGCAGTGGAGCTACTTCACTTCCAAGGGTTACAACCTTTCCCCGATAATTGGATCATGTGTGAGACCTGGGAGTGCCCAGCAGGGTGGGGATTATCTCTGCATGGTTTCTGAATCTGCTGGCTGGGTATTAGGTTTCAACTTACCAGGTATTTCTCCTTTTGGGGGGATGGTTATCCCGATTCCAGGGTCCAGAGGCTTTCTAGCGTGTCTGAGAGTTGGAAGGGGCGTCCTGCCCAGGCATCTTCCGTGGTCCCTGTGTAGCTGGGTGAGATTTAGAAGGGGTCATGCCCTTTGTACAGCGTCCTGCAACACTTGCCGCCTTGTGACTGTTGACCCCGAAATCAAAATACATCGACGCTAGCCGCCGCCATCTTGAATTGACCAAATAAACATTTTTTTTAAAAAAGAAAAAAAAAAAGAATCAGGTAATCAGAGTTTGGGAAAATGGATAAACATGAGAAGAGACAAAGAGCACTTTACAATTCAGTCCTGTCATGTATCCCAAAAGCTCATTGGAGCATACACACCTAATAATGGTAATAGAATTACCCACAGGAAAGGAATAGAGATCTGAGAAGGTGCATGTTTTCTGGATATTCACATAATAAAAGTGTAAAATTTTAAACAATTGAGGCAACCAAACCATTTAGAAGGTTTTAATACAATAGATTTAAACATTATTTAATAACTTTTTACTTCTTAACCTGAACTCACTTTTCTTATGAAAACAAAGATATTTGTTTATTTATTATTAGTACTACACAGGAAAATAATTAAAAATTGAGAAAAAGAGTCAAAAATTGTGTTGACAGTTTTTAACATGAGCATAGCAATTATTCAAAATATAGTTTAGAGGAGAAAAAATTAAATTTATCTGCCATAGTGAATATGAAAAATAATTACTAATGATAAAATTTGGCTTCAGTATTACCTAGTGGTTATTCATTAATAATGGAGAATAAATTATCCCTACACTGTTGAGATACTTCTGTATTTGTTGGGTTGAAGTTAGGGTAACTGCCTTAAAACTTCATTTATATTAGAATCAATGAGGGCCGGTCTATTCTCTTGGATGTGTAATAAATATCTTCGCTAATCTCCGGGTTAATCTTTTGGTTCTATCTTCTTAGTATTTTAAAGCATTATTTTAGATAAAAACACATGCTAATGAAAGTGTAAAAAATCTAGTTGATTATAGATTTCAAATTATATAGAGGAATTTTATTTTCCTTTATTCTGTATGAAGCTAATCATGGTCACAGGAAATGGGTTCTCTTCTTAGAAATATACTTGGTATTTGTTTTAGAGAATGGATAATGATACTTTGGCTTCAATCAGATGTTGTACAAAACCAATGAGAAATTAGTCCACCACAGAGCCAATCCAAGATGTACATATGCCTCAGAATTCAGTCTTAGGTAGTTAACATTTCATTGTGGCTTCCTATTCAATACAATTGGCCATTTTCATTCAAATCTTGGGTAAGCATATGCATTTATGACTAAGGAAACTAATGGGGTGTGTGTCTCTTGTCAGAACATACTTTGATCTTCAAATTAACTTAACAAACCTCATATATATATACATATATATATTAGTCAAAACTTTAGGATTTTTAATCAGTTTATAAGTTTTATAGCTTTCCATATTTTCCAAGGGAGAAACAACTGAAAACTAATAATTGCTTTAATCTATTATTTTCTAGTAACTACTTGTCTTATTTTAGAATGGAACATTCTTTTCAAACTGTTTTTTTTAATAATTTATTTTTTATTTCTTCAAGTTACATCTCAATCACAATCCCCTCCCTACTCCCCCCTTCAAACTGTTTTAAGATTCTGAGTCACATCACTTTTTTGCCATCTATTGACATTTCTATAACTTCCTGCTAATTATTTTTGTCAGGTTTGAAAAGTTCACATTAAAATTTATTTAGGTGAGATTCATGGATTTTTATGTGCTGTCACTTAAGAAAGTTTTACAATTAGAGCACTATTTGCCACTCAAACAGACTGTAGATACCTGGAACCTTTGAAAGCAGTCTGAAGCATGCTTTCTTTACAAACACCAATGAAATATTTGATTATAACAACATTATATGTTTTATTGATATGAATTTATATTGTCTTTAAAAATATTCCTATTTATTCTTTGAGAATCTCATATACACATATACATATACAACATATTTTGACTTATTTTTTTTAATTTTCTGTAGGAATAAGTTTATTGTGTTATTCAAATGCTGATTCCTGTAACCCCCATATCTGGTTGCAATTTTTGTTCTGAAAATCTCCCATCTGAATGTTTTGTAAACTCTGTTCCCCAATTGTTCCCTTTTATGCCAATAAAGCAGTTTACAACCTTCATTGAGCAGGATAGAGTATAGGGTTTAGTTTCCTGCCCTCCAGGGGAGGAGGAGTTAAAGAAGTAAGGGATTCAGAAGAAGACAGAAGCAGGAGAGACCAGGAGAGATTCAGCTGAAGTAGGAAAGCCATAAAGGACAAGTATCTATGAGTTGTATGCTAGTGGGAAGCCAGATTAGCTTAATGGGTTAACAATAGATTAATAATTTCTCAGTTTGTGTGTTGCAAAGCCTATTTAACAAGTAATATAATAGAGTTTCAATTAAATGGATGATAGCCAGGTTAAGAAAATGTGAAACAAACGAAATAAAGTTACACTAACAATTTTCATTCTTTTTTAATCTTTTTATTGTTTTTTTATTTTGTGAATTTCACATCATGCACCTTCATCCCCCTCATTTCCACTCATCCCCCACTTCCCATCAGATATGTTCTCCACATCTTGCAACCTCTCCAAACAGGGGGAAAATACTCATTGTGAAAGCTGTAGTGTGTCACAGTGAGTCCCACAATATTTCCTTTTGTCCACACTTTTTTGCTTGTAAATGTTCATTATAATGACTCCTTGGTCTGGTATGAGGCCTCTGGCTTCTGCTATTTTGACAATACTGGAACCTCATGGGATGTCTCTCAGATATCCTGTTATATACCCTGTGTCAAAAAGATCCTGTGGATTTGGAACTGCTGAACTAGCTTCTTCATGCACTCCAGCAATTCATCCATGGTGTAGGTGTTGCGGTAGACCAATTCGAAGCCATAGTTCTGAGCCTTCAACACCCACATCCAGTGCCAGCTCTACTGTATTACCCATGTAAGGTGCAGGGCCTGCTTTCCAGAGTGCTGCAACAGGTAAGGGGCTGGGTCAGCTCTCCTCCTCTCATGACCCCATCTGCTACCTGTGGCAAAGACAAAAGAAAGTGGCAGGGATTGCTCTCTTGCCAATGCAATCACATAGTGCACAACAGTCAGGACCAGCTCTCCTAAGCTTACACCCTCAGAGCTGGTTCAACTGAAGCCTCTATACATTGATTCTCAGAGGCTGATTTCAGTGCTCAGAGATCTGGCTAACGCCCTTTCTAAGGGACTCTCTGATTGGTTAATAAAAGTTGCTGATGGCCAATTAGCTGGGCAGAAAGAGTATAGGAAGGTGGGACTTCCTGGGACCAAGAAAAGAACCCTGGGTTTACACAGAGGAACCCCACTTTCCACCAGGAGACACGGAAGCAGACAGATGTGTCTGAGTGCTCTGGAAGGTACAGCAACCCATATAGCTGGTTGCTCAGGTTCCAGTTGAGAATCTACCCAGCTAAGGCCTAAGCTTTGGAACCTTAAAAAGTCTTGGTGTATTTAATTGTTGTGAAAAGACTGTCATATGTTTCAAGCCTCTAGCCAAGGAGAGTTAAGCCCCAGCATCTGCTCTACCAGGCCTGCTGGCTACCTGAATAGCCACCAGCTTCTCCACTGGCCTCATATAACAACTTATCATTATTAATAAATATTGAGCAGCTGCCCTGCCAGCTGACCCATTGGGCCACACCTCCAGGTCGCCCTGCCAGGCCTACAAGCATCTAAGATGAATCAGGCCTGCTGGTCTCACACCAGGCTAATGGCTGCTCCACCAGCCTAATATAACAGTTTATACCTATTAATAAATATAATTGATAACTAACTTTCAGTTTCACCCCTACATCCAGGGTTATCTTTGCTGTACTACCAAAACCAGGTGCAGGGCCTGCTCTCCTGAGTTCTGGTGCATGTGGGGGACAGGAACAGCTCTCTTGCTCTTGTGACCCCACTGGTGCCAGGCCTCCTGTTTGCTATTGCTGATTTAGAGGGCAAAAGGGAAAGGAAGGGATCTCTCCCTAACCAACACCACAGCAAAGCAGACAAAAGGCAAGGCTGGCTCATCCACAAACCCTACATCCATGGCCAGTTGTACTGTGCTGTCCAGGTGAAGTGCAGGGCCTGCTGTTCTGAGTGCTTCAGCATGTTAAGAATAGAGCAGCTCTCCTTCCCTCATGCCTCTAGGGCCAGTTCTCCCATGACACCCAGGTGGAGGGGGGCTAGTTTTGCACAGCCCTCAGATATCAACATGTACCCAGGTGGCAGCCCAGACCGGGCTTTTGATGGTAACAGATCCCTGCTCCAGGTCCAGGGACCTAGATATGGCCCCTATTGGCCGCAGAGGCCAGGATCCCACCATAGCCCTAGATAGCATCACTGTCTACTCACATCAGGTTGTTCTTCAGTACCCTCAACTCTCCAGTTCAGCCTCTCTTCATTGTGCCCACATCCTTCTCTTGCTCTTTCTTTTCCATTTTCCATCACATACTTGCTTCTCTTAGTGGTGCCTGGGGTATATAAGTGTCTGGGCTTGTCTCAGGAGTGATCACAGGAGTGCTATGCCCCACTTGTGTATTGCACATTATGGTGTCTTGCAGGGGTCATCTCCAGCATGGTTTGACTCTCAGCTGAAAGAAGGAGTGTTCCCCTTTCTCCATAACCTTGCCAGCATGTGCTGTTGATCTTAGTCATTCTGACAGGAGTGAGATGGAATCTCAGAGTCATCTTGAGTTGCATTTCTCTGATGATTAAGGATGTTGAGTATTTCTTCAAGTGTCTCTCAACCATGAGGGATTCCCCCTGTGTGAATTCTCTGTTTATCTCTGTTCCCTCTTTTTTGTTTGGATTATTTAGGTTCTTGGTGTTTAGTTTCTTGAGTTCTTTATAAATTTTGGATATTAGCCCTCTGTCGGATGTGGGATAAAGATCTTTTCCCAATCTGTATGCTGCCTTTTTGTTCTAATAACAGTGTCCTTTGCCTTGCAGAAGATTTTCAATTTCATAAGGTTCCATTTATTGATTTTTTGGTCTTAGAGTCTGAGCTATTTGTGTTCTGTTCAGGAACTTGGCACCTGTGCCAATGAGTTTGAGGCTTTTCAACACTTTCTCTTCTATTAGATTTAGTGTGTCAGGCCTCATATTAAGGTCTTTGATCCACTTGGAATTAAGTTTTGTGCAAGGTGATAAATATGGGTCTATTTGCATTCTTTACATGTTGATATCCAGTTACATTAGCACCATTTGTAGAAGATACTTTCCTAAATCCATTGTACGGTTTTGGTTCTTTGTGAAAAATTAAGTGACCATAGGTGTGTGGGTTTATTCCTGAGTCTTCAATTTGATTCCATTCATCAGCTTGTCTGTTTCTATACCAGTACCATGCTGTTTTTATTACTATTGTTCTGTAGTATAACTTGATATCATGGATAGTCATACCTCCAGATGTTTATTTTATTTTATTTTTTATTGTACAGGATTGATTTAGCTATTCTAGGATTTTTTGTTTTGTTTTGTTTTTCCATATGAAGTTGAGAATTGTTCTTTCAAGGTCTGTAAAGAATTGCATTGGTATTTTGATAGGAATTGCATTGAAACTGTATATCACTTTTGGTAGGATGGCCATTTTTATTCTGTTGATCCTACCTATCCATGAGCATGGGAGATCTTTCCACCTTCTGATATCCTCTTCAATTTCTTTCTTCAAGGACTTGAAGTTCTTTTGTACAGGTCTTTCACTTGCTTAGTTAGAGTTACCCCCAGGTATTTTATATCATTTGTGGCTATTGTGAAGGTTATTGTTTTCCTAAATTTTTTCTCTATCCATTTATCTTTCATGTAAAGTAGGGCTACTGATTTTTTTGAATTAATTTTGTATCAGCCACCTTTCTGAAGGAGTTTATTAGCTGGAGGAGTGAGTTGCTGATATGCCAGAGAACTCTATATCACAATTTCATGTCTTAAAAATTAAAACACAAACCCACCAAGTCTAGTTAGTGGTACCTATATGTGCTTTGATGTGAACCCTTCCACTGAAGCTTGAGATTCCCATAATTTCAGAGGTGTGGATCCTTCCCCTGGAATATGCCTCATCCTCCAGGAAGAATGAATTTGTTTGTAAATTTTAGATATGAGCCCTCCATCAGATGTGGTGTTAGTGAAGATCTTTTCCCAATATGTAGGCTGTTGTTTTGTTCAAATGAAGTATCCTTTGCCTTACAGAACATTTCAGTCTCAAAAGGTCCCATTTATTGATTGTTGTTGATTTGGCTGCAAATTACATAATTTCATTGTTCCTGATAGCTGAATAATATTCCATTGTGTAGATGTACCACAGTTTTTTAACCCATTCTTCGGCTGAGGGACATCTGGGTTGTTTCCAGTTTCTAGCCATTACAAATAAGGCTGCTATGAACATAGATGAGGAAACTTCTTTATGGTTCAGTGACGAGTCATTTGGGTGTATACCCAGAAGTGGTATGGCTGGGTCCTGAGGCAAAGCTATTCCAAGTTTTCTATGATATTGCCATACTGACCTCCATAGTGGTTGCACAAGCCTGCACTCCCACCAGCAATGGAGGAGGGTTCCCCTTTCTCCACACCCTCACCAGCATGTGCTGTCATTTGAGCTTTTGATCTTAACCATTCTGACAGGTGATTATGGTTTCCCCTCTCCCTACTCTTCCCAGTTCAACTTCATCTCATCTCCCATCCAGATCCATACCCTTTTTATCTATTGTTATTTATATATTGTTATAAGAACCTCCAAAGTTGCTGTTGAGTTTTTTTTTTTTTTTTTTTTTTTTTTGCTGGCTATCTCCTTCTGGGGATGGGTCCTGCCTGTCAGAGTAGTTTGTTTATTCAGTAAAAGTCTCTTAGAGAAAGTACATTTTCATTTGAAAGTGTTTTTCCATTGGATACAGCTTCTAGGTTAGGGATGGGAGTGTTTGTCTATTTTTCTTTTCACTTCTAGGACCCCATCTTGCACTGACCCTTGCAGGACTTGCGGATGCTTGCTCAGTCTCTGTGAGTTCATATATGCACTAACCTTGTTCTGTCTAGAAGGCCTTTATTCCTTGTTGTCTTTCATCCTCTTTTACTATTACAGTCTTTCCTTTTCTTCTGCAGAGCCCCCTCAGTCCTAGTACAGGAATTTGATGAAGATATTCCATTTAGGGTTGACTGTCCTAAAGTCTCTCATTCTCTCATAAAGTCTAGATATGGGTCTCTGCATTTGATCCCATATGCTTCACAAGGAAGCTTCTCTCATTATGACTGAGCAAGGCATGGATATATCAATATAATAGAATGTCACTAGGAATCATTTTATTGCTACATTCCTTTACAAGAAAAGTGTATTTGATTTTCTCCTAGGTTGCTGGCCTATCTAGTTTCAGGTTCTTGGCCACCCAAGCAGCTTTGGGAATGGGTTTCACCATGCAATGGGACTTAACTCAAATCAGACATAGGTTGGTTACTCCTACAACCTTTCTAACACTATTTGCACCAGCATATCTTGCAGGCAGGTCACTATTGTAGATTGACAATTTTATTTTTCTCATTTGATAGCATGAAAAGTACCTTCTAGTACCATGAATGCTAGTCAATATGTTTAAGGCTCTAGATAGGCCTATAGTGTCAAAAACAGTCTAGATTTTTTTGTGCCTGAGTGTTTTTTTAATTTAATATTAATTTGGCCACAGTATCCATTTCTTTTTTCTTCTCTTTTGATGTCTGAGATTCTCCCTTCCATCTCCTCTATTCTGTTGGTAAGGTTTTTCTCCAAGGTTCCTTTTGAATTTTTAAACTTTAAATTTCTAGTGTTCCCTCAGTTTGGTTTTTCCTTTGCTTGCTTGCTTCCTTCCCTTTTTTTTTTTTTTCTTTATTTAATTTATGGTGGCCATTGGTTGCCTGGTCTGGAATGCTTATGAGATCCTGTAAAGTGGGACCACTGAGGTTCTGTTAAGAATGTATTCCTAGGTGTTGGGATCTGTTATGTAGAAATGGGCATGGGTTAGAAGAGTAGAGGTTGAAGGGGTTTAAAGGAGGGAGAAAAGCAGAGTGTGCCACCAGCATCTGTGTAGTCCCCTATGAATGAGAGCAGAGAGGAAGAAGAGTCTACAACAGATGGTCTGACACAGACCTAAGGATGAGGCTGGGGAATTAGATTTGGAAGAGAGGTCTGAGAATGAAGATCACCTACTTGCTTCCCTGGCTGGTGTGGCCAGTGGGTTCCCAGGGCATGAATGTTGGAGTATTGGAGTGGGTGGCTTAGTCAAAGGTACTAGGTGGTGAGGAAGGCTGTAGAAGAGAATATTTGTATGAGCCTCTGAAGATGTAAGCAAAGAGAAAGGGGAGGCCACATCAGGTGGTCTGCTACAGAAATGGGGATGGGAGTGGGAGAATGGATTTGGAGGACAGGGAGGAAAGTGAAATTCTGGAGATCACCTACCTGCTTCTCTGGCAAGCATGGCCAGTCACTTCCCAGGGAGTGACAAAACTTTTATGAAAATTAACAAATCTAGAAGCTACTTATTAACCAGTATCTGAAGCACTTAGAGTCAATTATCAGTTTTTTTTTAATAATAATGTTCTCCAAAGTTGTTGTAAATGTTGAATAAATGAACACTGAACTAACAGAAAAAATACTTAACTAGGTTCTTGAGATTATTGGATGACAATATTTTCAGAAGCTTACTAATTAATAATCTTGTTTTATTTATTTCTTTTTTAATGTAGATTATTGATTCACTAACATGGAAAGCAATCACTATAATTCACAAGTGAACAAGGTTTATTCTAGTACATGTGCTTTCTCTGCAAGATAATTCATTCTTGTGTCATGCAAGAACAACTGAGACCATTATACCTAATGGGAATTTTAAGCAGAGAAATCACACACACACAAAAAAATTGATAGATGTGATGTTAGATGTCTGTCAAACAAGATATCAGTTTACAGTATTAATAACTTAAATATTAACATGTTTGTTTTATAGCACCTTAGCTAGGAACTTACATATTTCTGTTCTGTAAATGTTCATGAGTAGCTGCTAAAGCCTCACAAATATTTATTTTGGGATTACACATAAATATTTCAAAGAACATCAATTTACAAGAGGTCATCTGCAAAGACAAACGGCATGCATGCTGTATGTTTAGCAAAGTTTTTAGATTTCATTCCAGTAGCTGATATAAACATAGGCTGTTCCATTTCCTGGGCATTGTGAATAGTACCACGATAAACATGGTCTCTTCAGTTGGGGTGAACTTTTATACTTTTTATTGATATTGGGAGAATTTTATACAACAGTCTTTGAATTTTTCAATTCACCTTCCTTCTCCAACTCTGGCCAGACCCATCCCAATTCCCTTCCACCATAACTCTGGGTAATTGTCCAAATTTTTTCAAAAATTTATACTTACCAAATATCATTCACTGTGTGACCTTCCACTGGAATGTGGTTGCCTTATCATATTGTCTTTTGTCAGAATGATAGAAGCTACTGTGATTGTATAAACATAAACTGAACAAGGATGGCAACAATTGATTGTTAACATGGATAGGAGAAAGTCCATCAGAGACTGAACTTTAGGGAAATGTTCAGGAAAAGTCTTCCCTTCCTCCTACTCCCATCTCATGTGGATCCCAAGGTATTCCCTTCCTAACTGATGAGACTCAGACCCCAGATCCAGAACAAGTGGCTGAGCCTCCAGGTTCTCCTAGCATGCCTTAGTCTCTTATCTGTTACAGAGCTTGCTGGCACTGTATGCTGAACTTTCCAGCCCAGAGGCTGGACTTTACCTCCCCCAAAAGCTCTCTCTCTCTCTCTCTCTCTCTCTCTCTCTCTTTCTCGCGCGCGCGCGCGCGCGTGTGTGTGTGTGTGTGTGTGTGTGCCTGCATGCATTCTTTCTCTCTTTCTCTTCACATCCTCCTCTGTCTCCCTCCTTGAAAGAGCTGTATCCAATAAACCTGACTTTATATACTTTAGTCTGGCTTGAATTGGATCAATTTGCCAGCAAAGATTGTACTAAGCAGAATAATTTATTACTAAACTACCTCTTCCCACTTGTGCTTTATCCTAGCTTCCAACTACAGCAGGCATTCCCTACTAACCCAAACTTTTTATTCTCCTAGAAGCTTAGGATTGCCAATAGCTTCTGTGTATGGGGTGGAACTTCATGTCCAACTGCACTCTTTATGCTTGGTTTGGTTAGGTTTAGACTTATACAAGTCTTGTGTATTGAGTCACAATTAATGCCAGTCCACATATGCAACTACTCTGCTATACCCATAAGACAATGTTTCCTTGTAGTCATCTACCACCTCTGGATCACAGTGTTTTGGTCCCTTTTCTACAATGATCCTTAAGTCTTTAGAAGAAGGGATGTGGTATATATTTAGGACTGAACATTCTGAAATCTCTTATTCTTTGAACCTTGATCCGATGTGGGTTTCTGTTTTGACCATGGTTTACCACAAACAGAAAGTTCTATGATGAGGGTTGAGAGATGCCTTAATATATGGTTGAAATGAAAGGTTATTAAGATTTGATTTTACATATAATAAAGATTTCTCTGATCTCCCTGTTCCTCCAAACCTAATCCCTCAGTGTCACACCTGGCTCTGCAACAGAACACCTGTTGAAGCCTTCCCTTCTCCTCTACCTCCATTTCCTGTGGATCCCTCATAACTTCCCTCCCCTGACTTGCTGCTTCATCCAAGCTTCCAACTACAGAAAGCACCCCCTGCTAACCAAAAGGTCACTATTCCCAGGGCAATAGTTAGGCAGACTGCAGGTCTTCATCTCTCCTTTTGCTCTTCCAATCCCAATACCCCTAGTCTTATCCACAGTTATGTAGCAGAAGCATAACACCTTTTGTGGTCTCCCTTTCCTCCCTGACCCCATTCCCAAAGAATCACAAAGAACGTCCCCAACCTTTCATCCCCCAACTCATCTCCTTATCCCAGCCTCCAACATCAGCAGACATTCCTGGAAAAGACACCAGCTGAACAGGGAAGGAAAACAGATTTAATCCACCAGTCTCATTCCCAGCTCTATAGCAGCCCTTCTGGTAGGACCTCTCTTCACTGTCTACCCCAATTCCAAGAAGAAATAATAAGCAGATTCTTGGGCTCTTCTCCCTCCTGTGTTTCACTTCAGACTCCTAGTCTATTCTCATTCTCAAGTATATCCAGAAATACATTTTACCAGGAACCACCAGTGGCCTCACCTATCAACTCTACAGAAAATTTGTTACCAGGCATTACACACCATCCCATCCTCCTAAAATACAAACACCAGAAACAGAAGCCAAGGAGCAAAATACCCCCCTAACAGATAAAACCATAGATCAGCACCTAGACCTATAATTATCCCAATCCCAGATGCCTAGATGCCAACATAATAACACAATCACTATTAGCCAGAGCAATGTGTCCCCACTAGATCCCAGCAATCTGGAGCCTAGTGATCTCAATCCACAGAAAGCTCTGAATATCCCAACAGAGCTAAAGCAGAAGAAAAAAGACCTTAAAAGAGCCAATATGAAGATAATAGAGTTCCTTAAAGAGGAAATTAATAAATCCCTTAAATACAGGAAAACATGAACAAATAGTGGGAGAAAAATGAATAAATCCCTTTTTTAAAAAATTCAAGAAAATATAACCACAGTTAAAGAAAATGAATAAAACTGTTCAATATCTGAAAATGGAAATAGAATCAATTAAGAAAACCTAAACTGAGGGAATTCTAGAAATAAAAGGTTTAGAAATTCAAATAGGAACTACAGAGACAAGCTTCACCAACAGAATACAAGAGATAGAAGAGAAATTCTCAGGCACTGAAGAGACAGTAGAAGAAATGGATATACCAGTCAAAGAAATGTCAAGTCTAAAATAACTCATAAATAAAAAAATCCAAGAACTCTGAGACACTATGCAAATACTAAACTTAAGAATAATAGGTATAGAGGAAGGAGAAGAAATCAGAAAATATGTTAAACAAAATAAAAGAAGAAACTTATCCTAACCCAAAGAAGGATTTTCTTATCAAGGTATAAGAATATACAGAACATCAATTAGATTGTTGAGAGAGCAGGGATGTTTCTGCCCAGTAGGAGTTATCTCCTGATGGAGATTTTTTGATGCTCATTATCTCCTTCCAAATCCAATGGGAACTGTCAGGCGCTGACTCATGTCAAAGAATTTTTAAAATAATAAAAACGTCTTTAAATGCCATATTCTACAGATACCATTAGGTATTTGAAGAACATCTATCCATCTCCATATATTTGAATAAGTAAATGTTGCTTGTCTCTAATGACTTAATATATGATTAACTTTGAAAACATGTGAGAGTAACCTAACTAATACCAAATAAAATCACAAGTTTGAATGAGTATCAACTTACATTATCTTAAGTTTATGATAGTTGCTATCAAAAAGAATAGAAGTTCACATTGCATTTTTAAGAATTACATAGGTACAATACAGCCTAAGCAAAATACAGCCTTAATTTTATATCAATATACAATGATCTATGCCATGTAACCAAATATAACCTTAATTTTGTATCAATAACAAAGATCTATAGGAGAAGATTTAATAATCTACCCTTTTTTTTCTAATCATTCCTATACCATATCTAATCCCCTCCTTTTTTTCTTTTTTCTTTTTGTCTTTCCACCCTACATAAGAAAGAATGATAAAGGAAAAGAAAGAAATCTCTAAGGTTAACGTCCTACACCTTGTTTAACAAGACCATTTAATAACTTGTAACCAATCCCCCTAAATGACAACATCTACGACCAAAAATTCATCCACCCCACCTTTTGGTAATAGGGCGTCACCCTCTTAAAATTGTTTCCTGCTAATTGGGATGTAGAAGACCTGTTTGAGGGCCCAAAGAAAATGGAAAAATGATTAAGCAAGTTAACAATAACATTTATTGTCCAGTCTCTATGTGCTCAGAAATTTGAATGTCCTGAGCAGTTTGTAGTCCAAAGCTGGACTTTAGGTGGGAAATTTTAGGGCTTTTCTGAAGTCCTGGCTGGAACAGTCTATAAAGCTTGATCATCTGGGCTTGTCTTGTCATTTTTGGTGTCTGATCCCCTTTTCTTCAGAAGTTCCAGCTATCCAGTGGTCTCTGGTCTCCTTAGTTGGATCCTTTTATTCTCTGCCCTAACCTTAGCTCTGGCATGTTCTTTTTTGGCAGGAAATATCATTCTTAGGGCAAATGGTTTTTGCCTTAACTGATGACCTGACCTATTCTGGGGATAAAGCCCTGGCCTAAGGGTGGCCTTCACCACTCCTGAAACCACAATTCTGTTAACTAATATATTTATTAATAACAATAAACTGTTATATTAGGCCAGTGGCAGCCTGGCAGGAGGCTGGAAGGCCTATCTTGCCTAACTCGCCTTAGCTGGAGGCTTGAAACCTGGTGTGTTCTTTTCACAATAATTAAATACACCAGGACCTTTTAATATTTCAACACCTATGCCTTAGCTGAGGATATTCTCAACTGGAACCAGACCACCTAATCCCAAGCAGCCATGTGGCTTGCTATACCTTCAGAGCTCAACCAAGATATGCTGCTGCTTCTGAGTCCTGCCGGGAAGAGAGCTTCCTCTGTGTAAAACCCAGGTTTCCTTTCTTCATCCCAGGAAGTCCCACCTTCCTATACTCTTTATACCCAGCTAATTGTTCATCAGCAACCTTTAATAACCACGCAGTGAGTGCCTCAAAAAGGGTGGTAACCAGATCTCTGAGCACTGAAATCAGTCTTTGAGAACCCAAGCATTAGACCTTCCTCCAACATACCTCAATCTCAATATTCCTTAGTTGCCTAGAGTTCTTAGTCTGGGGTTGAGGCATTCTGAAATTTCCTCTGTCTATGTCAGCATTTCTATTGGTGTCTTCCTTGTTTAAATCACATTCATGCAACCCTATGATTGTCAGAAGTCCATGTTCTTAAATTTTCTTAAAGAGCTCATGGACCTACTAAATTCATTTTAAACTCTACTTTAAACTTATCTATAGACATTTGGCAGTATTCTCACTGAACGCAGTGGAGACTTTGATTTGTGTCTTATTGACATTTCTAAAACTTTTAAATAATTTTTTGTTTAGTATCTTTTTTCTTTTATCTGGTTTGTATTCCCCTATTATGTTTTCTTCTCCACTGACATACCCCATCATGTACTTATATTTTACAATCCATGGGTACTGAGATAAGCCATCATGTAGTCATTTCATATCAAATTTGAAAAATGTCTAATAAATAGCTTAAAGTCTGGTGTAGATCCTAGCATTCATTACAACAACACACACATAAGCAAATAAATACACTTTAGACAAAGATCTATGAACTAAAATTTCCCTAATCTATGATTTATATAACTAAAATGGAAAAAAATGATTGAGCAATCTGTCTTCCTAGATTTCAGAACATCACTAAACCACCTGCTAGATGAGCCCCAAATACATATCTGAGACACTAATGGGTCCTCATGACAAGGTGCTTAGAAGATTGGCACTTAATATAATTATGGGACAAGAGTGGGGGCCTGTGGGATAATTAAGATTAGACAAACATGAATTTCATATTCCTAAGATTCAATGCTTGCAGCTTTATAAGAACTTTCAGAGAATCATAGAGTTGACCTGACCTCTTTGTTTTAAGAACCATGTGTTTTTCAGGTGAGATTCCATGACTCTTAAGGCACAATGTACCTTTCAGTTCCTGAGAGATAGTAAAATGTTCAGGCTGCTTTGTGTTTCTCTGTATGCTCCCTTAGTAGTCCAGGAAGCCTGAAAACTTGACAAGACAATTGGTCTTAGACATTAACCTCATGTGCCCTGTATGGCTTGTAAATGTCACTGTATTCTGTCAACCACAACCGTATTGATTCTGGCAATTGCAATTATACTCTGTTTCTGTTAAAGGTATAAAAAGTTTGCTTACTCTCAATAAAATTATCACAGCCTCCAATGTGTTGTGCCTCCTCTAATCAGCCTGACTTATTGCCTTTCAGTTATATCATATGATTTTGGCCCAGTAAGGAAGTGTAGGTGCTTAGAAGAAGTGATACAGCACATACAAGTATTTTGATGTGATATCTTTTTTGCCTTGGGAGTCTGACAGTGAATAGCACTTATTACATGAGGCCCCCAAGCTTGTTTGAGAACTATGAACCCAAATAATATTTCTCCTTATGAATTTACCTAGTGAGTCAGTGATATTGTGTTTCCAACACCAGAAACAAAACTAAAAGCCTAGAACAAACTAAGCCATATGAAGATGGCTAGGATAAAGTGGGAATAATGATGGATATCAAAATTGGCCATGTAATAGGTACCACATTGGCCTGAAGATTTTTTTAATTATGTATATGTTGTTGTATTATTATCTTTATCTTCTTTCTAACCCACTGACCTGAGGTAGGTAGAAAAACTATGTTAGAAGAAAGATGAAATGTACACCTCTTTCTGGGGTGTCTCCAAATCCTCATTGCCAGGACTTCAGTAGTCCAGCCAACCAGCAACAACAAACACAGGAAAAACAACTGGAACAAACACCAATCAACAGCAGTGACAGTAGCTCCTCGGCTCTAGTATTGGCAGTGGTGGTGGCAGCAGTAGCTATCTGGCTATGCAGTATCTTCAGTGGAGATGCTGCAGTTGCAACATCCCCCCTTGGGGCGTTTGTTCTCTCAGTCTGACCTGGGCTACAATCATCTGGAGTCTTTCAAAGTGAAGCAAAATGAGAGGCAGAGCTAAGTAAATTGTAATGCCTCTCTGGGCTGTTCTTTTTATACCCTCTTCAGTGTCTGCACAAGGATGTTGTCCAACTGGCAAATATCACACCCCCTCAAGAAGGTATTTTCCTGTTGACTAAAATCACATGCTCTATAAAGAGTCTGTTTATCAAAGGATGTTTTCCAGCTAGCAAAAAGCATGTCCCTTGCACGAGGCAGTTTCCAGCCAACAGATAATATGTGTCTATTCACGAGGCTGTTTATTAACAGTTGATCTAACACTTTAGCATTCCACACTTGGAACCAAAACAAAAATCATATTCACAACTGTGTTGTTTTGTTTGTCTGTCTTCTTAGAGATGTTTGCATTTATTGTCAATAAGAGCAATTCATCCATCCTTCTGGATGTTTTCTTTCTCAATTTTATTTATTCAAGTTACATCTCTATCTCAGCCCCTCTGCTCCACCCTGTCCTACCCTCCCATCCTCTTCTTTCTCTCTCCTCTCCTTCTCCTCAGATGAGGGAAACCCACCTCCATATCAACCTATCTTGTTTCATCAAATCACATGAGGGCTAAGAGTTTCCTCTTCAACTGAGGCCCTTACAAGGCAGCCCAGCTAGGTTAAGGTGTTCCACCAACAGGCAACGGGGTCCGTGTCAGAGACACCCTACCCCCACTCCACTTACTAAGGGATATGCATAAAGACCAAGATGCCTATCACCTATATATGTGTAGGGGTCTTAGGTCCAATCTATATATACTTTTTGGGGGGTTGGTGTTTCAGTCACTGTAAGCCTCCTGGGGACTAGGTTGGTTGGTTCTGTTGGTCTTCATGTGGAGTTCTTGTCCCCTCCAGATCCCTCTATTCTTCGTCCTTCTCTTCTGCAAGACCCAGAGCTCCACCTAATGTTTAGCTGTGTGTTTCAGTATGTGTTTTGACCCACTGCTGAGTGGGGTGTCTCATAGGATAGTTATGCTAGGTTCCTGTCTCTTTGGGTTTGTGGGTTGTAGGATGATTATACTGTTATATGACTAATAGCCACTTATAAGTGAATGCAAACCATGTGTATCCTTCTGAGTCTGGGTTACCTGACTTAGGATGTGATTTTCTAGTTCCATCCATTTGCACAACCATGTTTTGAATAGCTCTACCTGAAGACTCAGCCATACCACTTCTCGGTGTACATTTAAATGATTCCTCACCAAACCACGAGGACATTTTCTCATCTATGTACATAGCAGCCTTATTTGTAATAGCTAGAAACAGGAAACAACCCAGATGTCCCTCAACCAAGGAATGGATAAAAAAACTGTGGTACATCTACACAATGTAATACTACTCAGCCACTAGAAACAATGAAATCAAGCAATTTGCAGCAAAATGCATGGAACTAGAGAAGCTCGTCCTGAGTGAGCTAACCCAGACCTAGAAGGATGCACATGACATCTATTCACTTATAATCGGATTTTAGTCATATAGTACAGGATAACTATACTACAACCAATGCATCAAAAGGAATAAGAACATAGACTTTGCTACCTGTCAATGAGACACTTTGCCCTAGTGGTGCTGCCTTGTAGGCCCCCAGTGTATGAGGAGGCTCTTGGCCCTCATATGACTGCTGAACTGGGGTGGGGGACTGATATGTAGGGACACTCCCCTCCGGAGGAGTGTGATGGATGGGATAGGGGGTAGAAGGTGGGAGGGCGGGACTGGGAGGGGTAGAAAGAGGGCACTGTGATGGAGATGTAACCTGAAATAATAAATAAACATAAAAAAGAAAATAAATCCTA
Source organism: Lophiomys imhausi (assembly GCA_907164525.1). Taxonomy (NCBI): domain Eukaryota; kingdom Metazoa; phylum Chordata; class Mammalia; order Rodentia; family Muridae; genus Lophiomys; species Lophiomys imhausi. The sequence continues at coordinate 404,605 of CAJQZJ010032315.1, read as the reverse complement.
AAAATAAAACAAAAAAACAAAAAAGAAATCAAAACTTCTACTACAGAGGCCTGCTCTCTTAACTTGTGCCTGGACAGCTTCAACAGCTCTTATCACCTTTGAGCCCTACAATTTGTACCACAAATACTAAGTCCTTGCCTTTGTTGACTATATCTGACTAAACACTTCAATCTTCTTCCCTAGAGTTGCTTTAGGCATTGTTGGTAGCCTAGCACCACTCCACATAACCTACCTGCACATGTTCATAAATAAGATAGGCTCTCTCAAAGCTCATGAGCTGATGCCTAATCCCACAGTAAAACATTAACATACAACTAATACCAATTCTAATAACTCAATATGCCCCATCATTTGTCCCTCCATTTTCCTACTAGTCTTGCTTCTGATATTTTACTTGTGTTGTAAGCTGACATATGCCACTGTACATATGCCTGCAGCTGATACATGAAACAGAGTGTTTGTATACTACTGGCAACAGCTCCAAATGTTGCAGGGCCTAGTATGCTACTCCTGGATCTGGAGGTACCTTTTAGGATTCAAAAAGCTTTTACATAAATCATATTTCTTCCTCACTGCTACTACCAAGGCTCACAAAACCAGTAATGCCATGGACACAGGAACCTAATAAAAAGATGGTCTCCTCTTTTTCACACCCCATGTTGCTTTACTGCATCTTCTTGATGTCTGGGTTACAGAATATTCTTTGTCTTGTTCTTTCCATTTATAGATGAGGATAGTTGCTTATTGCCAAAGTCAGTACAAAAACTCAAGAAGAGGTGTCTTCTTTAGAATTTGATAATATTTAGACAAGGCTACATAGATGTAGAAATTCAGGAAAACAAAAATGAACAAAGGAGCTATCAGTAATTAATCCCAGCTAAATAGTGGTCCAAGAATTTCCTGACCAAAAAAATAATTCAAAATAATATCTATGAATAAACTCTGTCTTATAAGAAAACTACTAATAAGTAGTTTAACAAAACCAGAAAAACAATGTCAGAACAAAATGAAAAGTTCAACAGAGGGTGAAAATCATTTTTTTAAAAAAAACTGAAATATTGAGTTGAAGACCACAACCATAGCCCCAAATAATGCAGCAGAGGGAGTCAACAGCAGACTGGTCAAGCAGAAGAAAGTGTTGATGCATTCAGACAGTCTACTTGAAATTTCCAGGTCAGGAAGGGTAGAGGAAAAAGAATTATGAAAAATGAAGAAACTGTATGTAATTCATGTGACAGGGGAAATGACTTTTACATTGCAGTGTGGCAGTCAAAGAAAGGGGAGAGAAAAAAAACTAAGAAAAGGTTCCTTTAAGAAATATGTCTAAGGGGGGATCCAAGATGGTGGCGGCCGGCACAGACGTATTTTGATTTTGGGGTCAACAGTCACAAGGCAGCAAGTGTTGCAGGACGCTGTACAAAGGGCATGACCCCTTCTAAATCTCACCCAGCTACACAGGGACCACGGAAGATGCCTGGGCAGGATGCCCCTTCCAACTCTCGGACACGCTAGAAAGCTTCTGGACCCGGGAATCGGGATAATCCATCCCCCCAAAAGGAGAAATACCTGGTAAATTGAAACCTAATACCCAGCCGGCAGATTCAGAAACCATGCAGAGATAATCCCCACCCTGCTGGGCACTCCCAGGTCTCACACATGATCCAATTATCAGGGAAAGGTTGTGACCCTTGGAAGTGAAGTAGCTCCACTGCAAAGGGCCTTCAGTTCCCAGTAGGTGACATCACAGGCCAGCTTCCAAGCCTTGGGAGCGGCAAGGCTATTGGAGCTGAACTGCAGATTTACCCCCTACAGGAACCAACCCCGGGCAAAGTGTGAGATATTTGAAACTGTCCTATATTGAACAACAAACAAATGGGCTGAGAAAGAAATAAGGGAAACAACCCCCTTCACAATAGCCACAAACAACATAAAATACCTGGGGGTAACTCTAACCAAGCAAGTAAAGGACCTGTACAACAAGAACTTCAAGCCCTTGAAGAAAGAAATGGAAGAGGCCTTTAGAAGATGGAAAGATCTCCCGTGCTCATGGATAGGTAGGATCAACATAATAAAAATGGCCATCCTACCAAAAGCAATATATAGATTCAATGCAATTCCTATCAAAATACCAACACAATTTTTATAGACTTGGAAAGAGCTAGACTCAATTTCATATGGAACAACAAAAAGCCCAGAATAGCTAAATCAATCTGGAGGTATTACCATCCCAGATTTCAAGCTGTACTACAGAGCAATAGTTGTAAAAACAGCATGGTATTGGTATAGAAACAGACCAGTAGATCAATGGAATCTAATTGAAAATCCAGAAATAGACCCACACACTTATGGCCACCTAATTTTTGACAAAGAAGCCAAAACGGCACAATGGAAGAAGGACAGCATCTTCAACAAATGGTGCTGGTCCAACTTGGATGCCCATTTGTAAAAGAATGAAGCTAGACCCATACATATCACCTTGTACAAAACTTAAGTCCAAGTGGATCAAAGACCTTAACATAAGGCTGGTCACACTAAATCTACTAGAAGATAAAGTGGGAGAAACCCTCGAACTAATTGGCACAGGCGACAACTTCCTGAACAGAACACCAACAGCTCAGGACTTGAGATCAACAATCAATAAGTGGGACCTCATGAAACTGAAAAGCTTCTGTAAGGCAAAGGACACTGTCATTCAAACAAAACTGAAGAAATTAAACACCAAAAAATCAAATAACCCCATCAATAAATGGGGTACAGAGCTAAACCACAAATTCACAGAAGAGGAATCTCTAAAGGCTGAGAGGCATTTGAGGAAATGTTCAACATCTTTGGTTATCAGGGAAATGCAACTTAAAACAACTCTGCGATTCCATCTCACATGTGTCACAATGGCAAAGATCAAAAACTCAAATGATAGCACATGCTGGCGAGGAT